>SJYX01005370.1:23217-34812 GCA_006410675.1 Oreotragus oreotragus
GGACTTGATGGACGTGAGTCTGAGTGAACTCCGGGAGATGGTGATGGACAGGGAGGCCTGATGTGCTGCGATTCATGGGGTCGCAAAGAGTCAGCCACGACTGAGCGACTGAACTGAACTGAACTGAATAGCATGAGGGGCAGTGCACAGGAGTTCTTAAAACTCTGGGCCCAGGCAGACTTGCTGCTGGCTGGCTGCCAGCCCGCTGCACCTGCGGTATCTTCCTGGTAGTACTTCAGAATGTTGGCGTAAGTGGCCCAGGAGCGCCCTGCAGAACCATGGTAATTGCTGAGCTGTGCCTAGACCAGCTGAGATAATGGAGTGCCAAGAAACAGGGAAAATGTCAGCAGCTGGGGTTCAGGCTACTAATTTTGTTTTCTTAAAAGTGAACTTTGTGGAATGACAAAGCCCACTAGGAGCTAATCTGGAATCAGTCACCAGTTTTCTCGCTGACCTTTGAAGTCCTGTGTTCAGTCGCTGCGCTCACTGCGAATCCACGTCGGAGGCGCAGACGCTCTCCCCTCGCAGCGGCAGCGGGCGTCGCGCGTGCCGTCCTCGCTGGGCGAGTCTGCCCTGCGCGCTAGGTCCTTCTCCACGCCGGGCTCCGTGAGGAAGGCACCGAGCGCAGTTGGCGCGTGAGACGAAATGCGCCTCCTCTTTCTAGCTTGTTCCCGGTGCTCATTTTGCCTCTTGGGGGAGGGAAAGGAACCGCAACGCCCGAGCACGTGGCGTGGTTGCTGTGCAGTCCCCGCGACCCGATGGACTTCAGCCCGCCAGGCTCCCCTGTGCATGGAGTTCCCCAGGAGAGAATACTGGGGTGGGGGACCCTCCCAGAACCAGACACCAAACCCACGTCTTCTGCGCTGCAGGCAGATTCCTCAGCACTGAGCCACCAGGGAGGCCTGGGGTCCCGTGGTAAACAGACCAAAGGTGACACAAAGCTTTGAATGGGCAGAGACTGTACCAGTCTCATTCAGCACTGTGCTTTCAGAACCACGCCCGGGCTCAGGAATCAGAAGCTGCTCAAAAACCATGCATTTAAAAATTCAGCGAAATTGAAGAAAAGAAGCATCACACGTGCTGTTGGAATCAGATGCCTAGATTGATATGCCTACGAAGTACGAACAGTAGCAATGAGAATACAAAATAACTGATAGGCACTGACGCTAGATGGTTTCTGGATGCCAGGCGTCGTGCTGGTGTGCTTCCACAGACAGGCTCTCCCTGTTTCTCACAGGCGCCTTCTGTGACAGGCCCTGTTCTGGGCTGCAGGTCTCCAGTGGGGAAACTGAGGCTTCATGAAGTTAAACAGGCTCCCCAAAGAGCAGCTCTACCCCTGAGCTCACTGTCTGCATAACTCTCCAGCCCACTGCAGCCTGCTGGCTCTCATGCATGAAAAGCTTGGCCAGGCTTAGGGGATCGCGATCATCTCTAGGTGTCTCTGTGAAATTTATCTGACATGGCCATCTCTTCCCAAGTTTAAGAACATTCAGTGTAATTTCACTCGCGGTGGTGGTGGTGGTGTGGTTTAATTGATAATTCTTGTCTGACTCTTTTGGACCCCATGGACTGTAGCCGGCCAAGCCCCTCTGTCCAGGGCAAGAATACTGGAGTGGGCTACCATGCCCTCCTCTAGAAGGTCTTCCCAACCCAGGGATCAAACCCACATCTTCATCTCCTGCATTGGCAGCTGGGTTCCTTACCACTAGCACTACCTGGGAAGCACGTATATGGTGCACACGTGTTTGTGTACGTGTGTGTCTATGTGTGTGTTAGTCACTGAGTCATGTCCAGCTCTGCAGTTCATGGACTGTAGCCCACCAAGCTTCTCTGTCATGATTTTCCAGGCAAGAATGCTAGAGTGGATATCCATTCCCTTCTCCAGGGGATCTTCCTGACTCAGGGATCGAACCTAGGTCTCCTGCTTTGCAGGCAGATTCTTTATCATCTGAGACACCAGGGAAGCCCATATATATGTATGTAGGGGTGTGTGTGTGTGTGTAAAGAGAGTATACCAAGTAATACATATACTTCAAAAATAAAAATTAAGGATGTTTTCTTTGCCAGGACCTAGTTACAGTTATAAAAGGAGAAGTTTTTTAATGCTCTCATTAATATATTGAATTTATGAAACTAAGCATTATTAATTCTTCCATTACAAATACAGTAGCAGTCAAAATAGCTACCCAATTTTTTCATTTGATTATCACTGAATGATGATATAATGGCCTATTAGACATTGTTAACTTTTGTCTGCCTGCTTATCGATCTACCTACCTACCTTGCCTTTGGTGAGAAAACATGCCAGCTCCTTTCTATAGAGTCATACGTGAGTGGTTACCTTGGAGAGACAGATCCCATGCAATCTCTTTTAATTATTCATACCAAACACATGTAAGGGCTTCCCAAGTGGCACCAGTGGGAAAGAATGCCCCTGCCAATGTGGGAGATATCTACCTACCTACCTTGCCTTTGGTGAGAAAACATGCCAGCTCCTTTCTATAGAGTCATACGTGAGTGGTTACCTTGGAGAGACAGATCCCATGCAATCTCTTTTAATTATTCATACCAAACACATGTAAGGGCTTCCCAAGTGGCACCAGTGGGAAAGAATGCCCCTGCCAATGTGGGAGACGTCAGAGAGGGAGGTTCGATCCCTGGGTCAGAAAGACCCGCTGGAGGAGGGCGTGGCAACCCGCTCCTGTATTCTCACCTGGAGATTCCCATGGACAGAGGAGCCTGGAGGGTTATAATTCATGGGGTCAAAGAGTTGGATACAACTGAAGCGACTTAGCACGCATGTACACAATACATAAACTTTTTGCCTAAGGAACATGTTTTATAAGACTTTGAGTCTGTTAAAAATTATCCTTGCCATTGAAACTGTGGTATAAGGGTCCTAAAGACCTCATGGATGGAAAGGAGTTAGTACCTAAGTGATGCGTCCCCCATCCAGGTTGGGCCTGGGTGGTTGTGACCAAGCTCCAGTGATGGAGGAAGACACTGCTGTTGCTCAGATAAACTTGCCATGAGGAATTGCAGGCGTGCTTTGGGTAGACTGGATAGTGACCCCTCAGTGGCGTCCGTGTTCTAAACTGCTGGTGAATTTTACCTCCCTTGGCAAATTAAAAATCCTGAGATGAGATTATCCTGGATTTTGCATGTAAGACAAATGGAACCCCCAGGAGCTTTGTAACAGAGAAGCAGGAATGTTCAAATTAAGAAAAAAAAAAAGGAGAGAGGAGTCATGATGGAAGGAGAGATGGGAGTTACATGGCCAAAAATGCAAGCAGCATCAGATACTGGAGCCCAGTGTGGGTTAAATTTATGTAAATTATACCACGTCCTAATAACTGCCAAGGCAGGAGACATAAGAAATGTGGGTTCAATCCCTGGGTCAGGAAGATCCGCTGGAGGAGGGCATGGCAGCCCAGTCCAGGATTCTTGCCTGGAGAACCCCGTGGACAGAGGAGCCTGGCGGGCTACGGTCCCTGGGGTCGCAGACAGTCGGACGCGACTGAGGCGCCTTGGCGCACAGGCACAGCTCGCGTCCGGTTTCTGGCTGTTGCGAGTGGAGCTGCTGTAGACGTGCATATTCGGGCTTTGTGTGAACACGGGTTTTACTCCTCCGGGGGGAGCGCCAGAGGCGCCCTTGCTAGTCCAGGCGGCAGCTGCGTGTTCGGTGTCTTAAGCGGCCACGATGCCGCTTTCCAGGGCGGCTGTGCCACTTTCTGTCCACCAACAGTAAGCGAGTGATCCAGTCTCTTCATTATTTCTTCGTTACTATTTTTGTTGAGCTTCCCAGGTGGCTCAGATAGTAAAGAATCTGCCTGCAGTGCAGAAGACCCGGGTTTGATCTGTGGGTCGGGAAGATCCCCTGGAGAAGGAAATGGCAACCCACTCCAGTATTCTTGCCTGGAGAATCCCATGGACAAGGGACCTTGGTGGGCTACAGTCCATGGGGTTGAAAAGAACTGGACACGACTGAGCAGCTAGTGCGTATTTTTACTTCAGTCGTTCTTACAGAAACGTCGTAGCACCTCATTGTGGTTTCAGTCTGCATCTCTGACAGGTGACGTATTGAACGTCTTTTCAAGTGTTTGCTGTCTGTGTAGCATCCATAGTGAGCTTCTTTTTGGTATCGTTTCTTTATATTCTTTTTGGACCTTTGAGTGGTTTCTTTCTTTTTTTTTTTTAACTATTTTGTTTTGCAAGCTCTTTTTATATATCCACTGTGATTGTTTTCCCCCTATAGGGAAATATATATTTTTTTCTCTTTTATTGCTTTCAAGATTTTTTTTTTTCTTTGAAGTTTTTCAAAGTTTAGCTATGATGTGTTTTCATATGAAGTTCTTTTCATTTTTCCTGTCTGGGTTTTGTTCGGTTTCTTGAATCTCTAGGTTAATGTCTTTTGCCGAAGAATAAGCATTATTCTTATTTCTTTGAGTCCTTTTCAGCCCTACCCTTTTCTCTTCTCTCTTATCACACAAATTTAATGTCTTTTGTATAGACTCAGCAGTCCCTGGTGCTCTTTTTTTTTTTAAATCAGTATATGCTCTTTCCTTTGTTCAGGCTGGGTCATTTCTATTGTTCTATTGAGTTTTTTAAAGTGGCTATTGTATTTCTCCATTTAAATTTCTCCATTAGGTTTCTTTATATTTTCTGTGTCTTCCCTGGAGCTTTCTAGTTTTACTTGTCTCACTCGTGTCTGTAATTGCCTCTGGAGCAGTCTTAGGATGGCTGCTTTAAGACCTTTTTCAGAAAATTTAATTCAAACGTCATTATCATTTTGGTGTTGGCATCTACTGATTACCTTTTATTTTTCATTCAACTTGGGCTCTTCCTGGCTCTGGTATGATGGTATGATGAGGGATTTTTAATGGAAAGTTGGACATTCTGTGTATTATTTTTTAAGACTCTGAATCTTAAACTGTCTGTTTTATCTGGAACTCCTAACCCTGTTCTCCCAGGGGAAGGGAGTGGTGACCTTACTGCCATATGGGCTAGAAATCCCAGGTTGTTCCCAGTGGAGTTGGAAGTCCACACTCTCCACCTGGTCTCCACTGACATTGAGGGGTGGGACCTTGCCACCTGGTGGGAATGAAAGTCTTCCCTTCTTTGACCCCATCCCAGTGGGGAGGTCAGGGCAACTTACCCCCGCACGCCAAAGGTAGGAGAGCCGCTCCAGAGGCAGCATTTGCTACTCGGGGTAGCGGTGAGGCCCTTCTCTCTCCTGTGCGGTTTGGAGACAGTAGCGCTCCTGCAGCCGAAAGTTCCCCATCTCTGCTGCTGCTGCTGCTGCTGCTGCTGCTGCTGCTGCTGCTAAGTCGCTTCAGTCATGGCCGACTCTGTGCGGCCCCATAGACGGCAGCCCACCAGGCTCCCCTGTCCCTGGGATTCTCGAGGCAAGAACACTGGAGTGGGTTGCCTTTGCCTTCTCCAATGCATGATCCCGTCTCTCTAGGCTGCCCTTATTCTTGACTTTGGATGGAGAGATCTGGCTTCTGTGCCTGTGGCATTTCTAGGTTGCTGGCTCTTCAGCTCCATGTCTGGAAAATAAGCGGCAAAAAGGAAACCCAGAGAGCTCACGACCGTGCTGTTCCTTGGGTCCCAGTGTTTTCTGCTGTCTTTTCTCCACCTGTCAGAGTCGCCTTCTGTTTGTTTTATAAATAGCATCTTGGGTTTCCAGGGAAAGATACGTCTACACCATCATTCTGGACATTCTGGAAGTAGCAATTCCAGACTTGTTCTGTAGCCTAATACTGGAAGTGGCATTCTGTCACCTTATTCTGTTCCATTACTCAGAAGAAAGTCACAGTTAAACAGCTCACAGCAAAGGCATTGTTTTGCACAAGGGCATGCAGTTGAGGATGTGAAGGTCGCGAAAGCAACCACAGGTTCATGCATGTTCCCCTGAGCAGAAACTGCCCATCAGTTTTGCTAAACTTCATGCTAATTTACGTTTCTCATTGGCAATATGGAAGAGTTTCAACTGATTGATATTGTTGCCATTACTTGACTTTTTAAAATCTTTTGACGAATGTAGCTATGCTGACAAGTATAGTCGATGCTCATTATTATTTTAATTCGCATTTCCCTGATGTGTTATAAAGTTTAGCCCCTCTTTATGTTTTCTCCATTTATCTTTTTCCTCTTTTGTGAACTTCCTAGTTAAGACTGTTGCTTACATTCTGATAGACTGTTTGCATATTCATGTGTAGCTGAAAGTGAGATCTTACTGCTCAGCTCTCAAAAAGCCAATGAAGAGGCCAGGTTGGTAGGAACGAAAGTTTGCTTTGTTTTGGATGTGCTGGCAGCTGGTGCAGGGTGGGTGGATGCCCGTCCACAGGCTGACTCCCCTCACTGACAACCCATGGGTGGGAGCTTCTATAGGCTGGGGGAGGGGGCTGCATTCGGAAACAGAATAGTCAGCTCTGACAGTCATCTTGAAATGGGTCATCAGTAGTCTGACCAGCATCGTCGTGATTGTTTTAAGTACAGTTAGTCTTTAGTTCCAGTATCAGATTATTCGAATTTCTTTGGGGCCAGTTCTCAGAATTGTGGCAGCTTATATCATGACTACAGTCTGAACTTCAGGTAAATTACTGTCTTCCATCTGGTGGCGGTTTTGGTATCAATATGATAGCCGACAGGATGTGGCTCAGAACATTATCTATAGCTCTCAGTTCAGTTCAGTTTAGTCGCTCAGTTGTGTCTGACTTTTTGCAGCCCCGTGGACTGCAGCACACCAGGCCTCCCTGTCCATCATGAACTCCCGGAGCTCACTCAAACTCGTGTCCATTGAGTCGGTGATGCCATCCAACCGTCTCATCCTCTGTCGTCCTCTTCTCCTCCTGCCTTCATTCTTTCCCAGCATCAGTATCTTTTCTAATAAGTCAGTTCTTCCCATCAGGAGGCCCAAGTATTGGAACTTTAGCTTCAGCATCGGTCTTTCCAGTGACTATTCAGGATTGATTTCCTTTAGGATTGAGTGGTTTGATCTCCTTGCAGTCCAAGGAATTCTCAAGAGTCTTCTCCAGCACCATAGTTCGAAAGCATCAATTCCACTTACCACATCATTCTGCTTGACCCCTCCTCAAATTATGGCATTATTTTACATTGTTAAGTTAATCATGTTCCCATTATGGCTTGTAATTATAATTGTCTTTTATTTTTGTCTGGCTATTGATTGTGAAAAATGCTAAACATCTTTTACTATTGTGATTATGTAACTATTACTCACTTAATACCATTGTATTATGATTGGTCAACAGAAAATAATAGAACTTTGTATCACCAAAACAGGATCTAATAGTAAAACCTGTAATCACTTTTTAAAATCCAGATGTATATCAGAATTATCTTGAAATATTTTGAAAAATACAAACCCTCAGGTATTGTGGGGATTTTTTTTTTTGAAAGAAAAAAAAAAGACATCAGTTCTTCGGCGCTCAGCTTTCTTTATGGTCCAACTCTCACATCCACACGTGACCACTGGAAAAACCATAGCTCTGACTAGATAAACCTTTGTCGGCAAAGCAATATCTCTGCTTTTTAATTTGCTGTCTAGGTTGGTCATAACTTTTCTTCCAAGGAGCAAGTGTCTTTTAATTTCATGGCTGTAGTCACCATCTGCAGTGATTTTGGAGTCCTCAGAAATAAAGTCTCTCACTGTTTCTACTGTTTCCCCATCTATTTGCCATCAAGTGATGGGACCAGATGCCATGATCTTCGTTTTCTGAATGTTGAGTTTTAAGCCAGCTTTTTCGCTTCTCTCTTTCACTTTCATCAAGAGGCTCTTTAGTTCCTCTTCACTTTCTGCATTAAGGGTGGTGTCATCTGCCTGAGATTATTGGTGTTTCTCCCAACAATCTTGATTCCAGCTTGCCCTTCATCCAGCCTGGCATTTCACATTGTGTACTCTGGGTATAAGTTAGATAAGCAGGGTGACAATATACAGCCTTGATGGACTCCTTCCCCAATTGGGAAGCAGTCTGTTGTTCCATGTTTGGTTCTAACTGTTGCTTCCTGACCTGCATACAGATTTCTCAAGAGGCAGGTCAGGTGGCCTCGTATTCCCATCTCTTACAGAATTGTGTTTGCTGTGATCCACACTGTCAAAGGTTTTGGTGTAGTCAATAAAGGAGAAGTAGATTTTTTTTGGAATTCTCTTGCTTTTTCTATGATCCAACAGATGTTGGCAATTTGATCTCTGGTTCCTGTGCCTTTTCTAAATCCAGCTTGAACATCTGGAAGTTCACGGTTCACGTACTGTTGAAGCCTGGCTTGGAGAATTTTGAGCATTACTTTGCTGGGGTGAGATGAGTGCAATTGTGTGGTAGTTTGAACATTCTTTGGCCTTGCCCTTCTTTGGGATTGGAATGAAAACGGACCTTTTCCAGTCCTGTGGCCACTGCCGAGTTTTCCAAATGTGCTGGCTCTCAAGAAGCTGCACAGCTCTGAAGAAGGAACTGAAGGCCCTTGGCTACGCTTCATGGCTGGGCTTTCCTGGTGGTTCAGGGGTGAAGGATCCACCTGCCGATGTAGGAGATGTGGGTTCCACCCCTGGGTCTGGAAGAGCCCCTGGAGGAGGAAATGGCAGCCCACTCCAGTATTCCTGCCTGGGAAACCTGGTGCCTTGTGGGCGGTGGTCCATGGGGTCGCAGAAGAGGTGAGCACCGTTAGTGACTAGACAGCAGCCCTGGCGAATGTCTGCATCGTCGCTGAGCCTTGCTGGCTGTTTCCCTTTGTTTCAGTTCCCACACAGTCACTCCCAAAATGACTGTTTGCAGTTTTCCAACCTGGGGAAATACAGCTCACTCTCCAGAATCCGTTGTTCCCCTTCTTCCCCGGGAGCCTCCCTCACCCCTCAGGGACAGGCCGCCCCTTCTTTGGGCGTCTGCGCATGTCTGTGGCTGGAGCTCCTCACCGCGTTTAGCTCTGTCTTCTGCTCTCAGCGTGGTGCTGGACACAAAGTGAGATCTCAGAATGTTTAGGGAAAGACTGATGGATTAATTCATGGGCTCTCAACTGGTAGAGATTTTTACCTCACAGGGGACATTTGGCAACATCTGAAGGCCTTGTGGTTGTCAGAATTGGCATCGAGTAGGTAGAGGCCAGTGATGTTGCTATAATGTGCAGGAAAAATCACCAAAACAAAATATTGATGGTGTGGAGGCTGAGAAAACTGGGGCTAACTGAATGAAGGCTGAATGAATGAATTTTTCCTTTACTTCAATAAGAAATCTAATGTTTTTATATGCCACAGGAAAAATGTGAAATGTAACTTTAATGCACAGAATCCAAGAATGTCATTTGTCATTTGTCTCATTCTTTTTGTTCCTAAACTTTTCATTTTAAGGAGAAAAAAAAACCTCAGAGTAATTGTATAATTTAGGAATTTTGGAATATTCAGCATCATAAATGTCTTCATGTCATTTAAGATAACTTGAAGCATAAAGAGGGCTTCCCTAGTGGCTCAGATGGTAAAGAGCCTGCAATGTGGGAGACCTGGGTTCGATCCCTGGGTTGGGAAGATCCCTGGAGGAGGGATGGCAGCCCACTCCAGTACTCTTGCCTGGAGAATCTCATGGACAGAGGAGCCTGGCGGGCTACAGGCCACAGGGTCCCGAAGAGCCCGACATGGCAGAGTGCCTAAGCACAGCACACAGCACAGGAGCGCGAGACAGTGGCAGGATTTACTCTTTCGTTAGCCACATCGCCTGCTGTGTGAGGACTAGGGACGTCAGTATTTGTTGAGCACAGCCATTATGCCTTATTTTAACAGGTTTCACGAGTAATGCTGCCTGTATTCACTTTCTACAGCCTGAGAGAGAACTGAACTCTAAGCAGGGACTCACGAAGAGAAGCGTGTCCTACGCGTGGGCCTCCTGTTGGATCTGTTGTGCTGGCCGTGCAGTCCTAGGTCTCTGCAGTGTGGCTGGTGTCCACTCGTTTGCACCCACTTAGTAGAGGGTTGCTGGCCAGTCACTAAGCGGTGTCCCACGTGTGCAACCCTGTGGACTGCAGCCCTCCAGGCTTTTCGCAGATACTCCTTGCCAATTGTTCTAGTGGTTTTCGTAACTCATGTCAGCTGTTAAGTACTTGCTGACTTGAAATAAATAGGTATTTCTTCAGCAAACATGCTTTTATTTGGAACCAGCAGAGAATGTGATTTTAGGGTCTGCAGCCATGAAGAGGCATGTGCAAGGTCCCTCTAGGCAAGGGGAGGAGAGGGCCTTTAGAGAGAGCGTGGGTAGCCGGAAGGGTGCAGGGAACAGAGTCCGAGCTTTCCACTGGCCGCGTCTGTGCCAGAAAGGAAGCAGAGGAGCCTTTATCTTCCCGCTGTCGTCATTGGCCACGGTCTGTTTAATCGAGGCTTCTGTTTATTAACTTTCTTACAGAAGGCAAAAGGAGAGTCTTGAATTGGTGAAAAAGCAACACCTCCTAACAAAGTTTCTGGTTAAAATTGCAAATACAGAAAGAAATTTTGACATAAAGTGCATCTAATAAACTCAAAATTAGCTACCAAGTTCAAGTTGTCTTACGGAATAAATTAGAGCTCAGTGCTTGCCTATGTTCATGTGGTTATTAATCACCCACCAGTATTTCCACAACTGTTTCTGTTTTAGAACTAATTGAATTTTTTAAAAGCATTCTTGGAATACAAATCACTTTGTATTCAAAGAACATGGAAAAAGAACAAAACCTAAAAACTGAAGAGATTTTACTTAGAGACGGTGATAGAAGAAATACATTCCCATTTTGTAATCAAGAAGGAAAATCATGTGGATATGCTAGGACAGCAACCATTGTGTGTGTGTGTGTGTGTGTGTTTGCATTTTCTGAACTGATGAAAAAATCAAAAGGAATGAGGGAAGGAAGGATGGATGAATATAAATAAAATGTATATGTATATATACAAATAAGTGTTCTGGAGAACACACAATCCTATAAGGATATACTTATAGGTAATCTGTTCTCTTGATCATTATACTAATACATGCTCATTGTCAAAAATTTAAAACTGCAAAAGAATATAATACAAAATAGCAAATGGAACATGATAGTAACCTAACTACTGAGCAAAACCATAGTTGGCCATGTTATATTTCCTTAGTATTTATTCTGTGCAACTATTTCTGCAATAAAATGTATACATGTATTTGTATAATTATTTTGTATCATATGAAATATTCTCTACATTCAATTTATTATCCTTCCCTTTTCACATAATATATTATGGATAATTTGTTCATTCAGTAAATTTTCTTTTAACGTAATTTTTAATTTATACTTAATGTTAAGTACTATGAACCTGTTACATTACAATGCTTTCATTGGAAATTTACCAGGTTTCTTTTTTCTTTTCTTTTTTTTTTTTCACTTTTTATCATTGCAATCAGCAATTACAATTATACAAAAGTTTTCTTTACAGATAAATTTATTTTGAAAATGAGGTCATACTACATTATATTATCCTGAATTCATTATATTATGTGCATTATAACAATTCATAAAACAGTTTAACACTTAATGACTGCATAACAGTTCATGTGAATCATGCAGGAAGTGTGGCCTAGAGGAGCTACCCCA
>SJYX01005370.1:38809-80504 GCA_006410675.1 Oreotragus oreotragus
GATTGGGGGCAGGAGGAGAAGGGGACAACAAAGGATGAGATGGCTGAATGGCATCATGGACTCGATGGATGTGAGTTTGAGTAAACTCCGGGAGTTGGCAATGGACAGGGAGGCCTGGCGTGCTGTGTTTCATGAGGTCGCAAAGAGTCAGACGTGACTGAGTGACTGAACTGAAGTGAATATTTTATGACATGAGGATGGAAGTTTTACACTAATTTTTTTATGTATTGAAAATTTATAGTGTTTCCAACTTATTGATATTATAGATAAGTTAAATATGGACAATATTATAATGTGAATCTTTGTATATATCTTTGATTATTGTCTTAGGACAGAGTTCAACATTATGTATCATTGTCTAAAGATACAATCATGAATAACGCTCAGTATATGTTGGATAAATTCCCACTATTTGGGATTTTTTTTCAATGTTCAGCATCAACAATTAAAACTCTTGTATGTATTATTACAAGCACTACATTTAATTCTAATAATAAATTGAAAGATAGAAAATACGATGTGTTTACATTCATTTCTTTGATTCCGAAGAAGATTTGGCTTGTTTTCAACTTTAAGAAACGTTTTATTGTTGTTTATTGTTGACATTGGTCTAACCATGTCCTAAACTTCTTTCATCAGTGGAGAACGTATTCCTAAATATTTATAAATTTCTTGGATATTATTTGTTTCTTTTATAATACTGATATTAAGAGTTTTCTTTGCAGAGTGATCAGGACATTATTTATTTATCAGATTTTACATTTTCCCTCTCTTTACTCACCTATGGGCAATAAAGACTTTTGTCCAGACTTGTAAACAAAGTGATTGGTTACCCTTGACTCAATTCACTGTCTACCTTGTAAAATTAAAGAACATTTCAAAGAGATGTGGGTATTATAGTTTCTGCTACAGTAGCTGAGCAACAAATGAGCAGAGTAGCATCTAGAGTGAGTTATGGTGATCCTGCTTCAGATCCGTACCCTTCCTTCTTAACAGGAATTTCAAATAGTAGGCTATCTGAGAAACAGCGTTCAAAAAGTAGTGTGGAATTTCTTTATCTCTACAGTCATGGTGCTGTGTCCCCTTTGGGAATAGTTGTCAACATCTCCCAGAGGCACATCTAGATCTGTTGTGCTAGAGTGTTTTCACCAAATTCCATCAACTATTTAAGATTTTGAAGTGGTACAGATGGCTGCCTCTAGTACAGGAATGCAACATTCCAGACACCATAGATGATGCAGAGGAAAATTAAAAGCCCTCAAAGTGTTGCTTAATACAGTGCTTCTCAGAGATTCACGTAAGTCCATACTAGTGTGTGAATGTTCTCATCAGCTTAAGATGAGAAAAGGCTAGAAATTGAAAATAAGCCTTTAGACATTTTTTAACTGTTTGACTACCATACGGTATTACTGTGAATGTCAAATATAAACTCTAGATTGTAATTATCATATAATTTTGTCTGAAAATTAAACTATGAACCAGAACATTCTATTTTTTTCTACTGTAATAATTCTGTATTCAGTCGCTTAGTCATGTCTGACTCTCTGTGACCCACTGGACTGTAGCCTGCCGGGCTCCTCTGTCCATGGAATTTTCCAGACAAGGATGCTGGAGTGGGTTGTCATTTCCTTCTCCAGGCAGTCTTCCCAGTTCAGGGATCAAACCTGCATCTCTGGCATCGTCTGCATTGGCAGGCAGATTCTTTAACACTGTGCCACCCAGCAAGCCCATTATAGTTATTATGTATGCTGTATCTCATAGTAATTGTGTATGAGATGGTTGGAATGACATCACCCACTCAACGGACTTGAGTTTAGCAAACTCTGGGGGACAGTGAAGGACAGGGAAGCCTGGATCACAAAGAGTTGGGCACAGCTCAGTGACTGAACGACATCCACACCGTGCTACACTTGATACTGTTGATCGTATTTCACGAAACAAGCTCCCCGCCAAACTGTTCTCGTGTTGTACACTATAAACGCTGTGTCCCACTCGTTCATTCACGTACTTTAAGTGGGACTTTCCCCTGGTGCACCCTCCTTACACAGAAGGGCAGCATGCCCGCAGGCGCGCTGCTCCAGCATCTCCCCGAGTGCCAAGGCGGCAGATGGCTGCCTCTCTGATCACAGGCGGTTCTCTGGAAGCTGTGTCCTCAGAGTAGGGTGGGTGGGGCGCAGGGGCCGGGGGTGGGAGGCCCGCCTGGCGTCCTCCCTGCTGCTGCTCTGGTTTCTGGGTGGGCAGGAGGCACGGGGAGGCTGGCCAGTCTCTTTTTTCAGAGAGCAAGAGTGTTTCAGGGTCAGCTGCGACTTGGTTTGTCTCTCAGCTCCGTCAGTTAAATAAACTGGTAAAAATCTCTCCAGAATTCTGGTGATAGGTTGACTGTCAGTCACAGTTTTTGATATCATCATTTTCTATGGTTGCAAATATTTTTGTAAGAGGAAATTGAGAAAATCTGAGTGATAGGCTGCTGGCCAAGGCAGAAGTCACAAAGCTACTCCTTGCCTTTCAAATGGTATATGATTTTTTTTAATTAGAGATTTCATTTTTGGTGCAATGAATTATCCTGATTTTTTCTTTGTGATTATATTTCCCTCCTGGCTCAGACGGTAAAGTGTCTGTCTACAATGAGGGAGACCTGGGTTCGATCCCTGGGTCGGGAAGAATCCCTGGAGAAGGAAATGGCAACCCACTCCAGTACTCTTGCCTAGAAAATCCCACGGATGGAGGAGCCTGGTGTCCATGGGGTTGCAAAGAGTCGGACACAACTGAGCAACTTCACTCACATGTTGTTTTTCATGAAGATCAGACTAATGTTGTCTTAGAGTTTCTAAAGGACCAAGATTACACTTATTTTAATATTTATATATGTTTCAAATGTCTGTTTTTGTCTTTATTTGGTTAAGTACTGACATTAAACTCTGAGTCTTTTTTCCAAAATTTATTTAACATCTCTGCAATATATGAAATAAGCATTTACTTCCAACTAATCTGTAATTTATTGTTTCTCAAATTCTTGTGTCTGTTTCTGAGCTTAAGCACCGATGAACTGTTCACATCTCCTTTACAGACACACTGTTCGTTACTATACTTTGTGACACATGTTGGTAACACAGAAAAGTTTGCCTGATCGTAATATCATTCTTTTTTTTAAAATTTTTATTTTTACTTTATTTTACTTTACAGTACTTGTAATGTCATTCTTTTTCACAACTTCCTTGAATATTGCTCATTTACTTTAACAATCTTGTGAGTTTCCTCAACAAGTTAAAAGAATATTCCACTTATTTTTTATAAGAATATTCTACTCATTTTTAATTGAATCACATTAAACCCACACATTGCTTTCAAAAGAGTCATCATTTTTTATAACGTTTAATCTTTACATTCAGGACAATGATATAGTTTTTCCATTTATTCAAATTTTCTTTTATGACCTTCAGTAAAGTTTTATGATTTCTTCAAAGCAATATGGTATGAAATTGTAGTAGTTATTCCTAGGAAATTGTTGTATTTTCTTGCTATTTTGCATACAGTCCAAATATATTCTCCAAAAGATTATTGATTTAAGTATGTGATATACATGAGAATACATTTATTTTTCCATTCACATGAATGATGAGAACACTGCAGGTGGGACAGTTTGAAGAAGTCTCTGACTGTAGTGCTGATTGCGAGCAGCACCCAAACAACAGAGGCCTCTGTCAGTTCATTGAATGAAAACGGCTCCCCTGAACACGTCATAAAGAAAATGTCTCATTACGATACACTATTATTTAAAATATATTTCTAGTTAAATGCTTTTGACTTCATTTATGTTTTTGTGCAGACAATATCCAAAAGGGAATATATTTATAGTCGTATTGTTGAACCTATGCATTATTAAAAAAATCGGATCAAAATTTCATGGAACCGGGGAAGTGTAGACCATTACTGTTAAGGATGCTGCGTGGCAGTTTCTGAACTCACCTCAGGTTTCTTTCTTATGAGGTCATGTGAGTAATGGAACAGTGGTAGAGAACTCATCTGCTAGTGCAAGAGACCTGGCTGTGATCCCTGGGCTGGGGAGATCCCCTGGAGAAGGGAATGGCAGCCCACTCCAGTATTCTTGCCTGGGAAATCCCAGGGACGGAGGAGACTTGCGGGCTACAGTTCATTAAGGGGGAGGGGTGGGGGGCTCTCAAAGAGCCGGACATGACTGAGGACGCACGTGACTGCCTGCGAATAACTGAATCTCTGACCCTGGGATCTGTGATGCCAGAAAGGACCTTTGTAGACCAGGCTTTTCAATGTCTTGTCTTTGTGTCTTGGACATCTCAGTGCAGCAGCACTATGTGTGGGGAGTTACCTATGAGAATTTTAATTACAGATGAAGTTACAGATACAGATGAAATTATAGATACAATTGGTAGGAAATTACTACCAGTCGTATCTGAGTATCTCAGTCTTTCCTCTAAAGTGCACTCTAAGTTTTAGTATGAATGGATAGGTTCTGTAAATTCAGCTAACAATTGACGAGAGACTTGCAGCATCTTTAAAACTGCAGACCTTAATGAAGGCTTTGTCAAGACCCATGCAGAGTAAATTTGTTTCAAGTAGCAAAGGATTACATTTCCTTTTGTCTCTGTGTAGTCAGGCTAAAAACAAAGGGGGAGTTGACTTGGGAAGTTAATTATTCGATTCTGCATTTGAATAAAAATCCCAGCCATATTGGCCTGAATAAATACTTGTTTGGTAACTATTTTAGGATATTAGGCTAATTATGCTGCTGCTGCTGCTAAGTCACTTCAGTCGTGTCCGACTCTGTGTGACCCCATAGACGGCAGCCCACCAGGCTCCCCTGTCCCTGGGATTCTCCAGGCAAGAACACTGGAGTGGGTTGCCATTTCCTTCTCCAACGCATGAAAGTGAAAAGTGAAAGTGAAGTCGCTCAGTCCTGTCCGACTCTTCGCAACCCCATGGACCACAGCCTACCAGGCTCCTCTGTCTATGGGATTTTCCAGGCAAGAGTACTGGAGTGGGGTGCCATCGCCTTCGCCGAGGCTAATTATAGGTAAAGTCAAAAATCAGAATTTCAAATTAGTGTTAAAATAAATTATTGCATCAAGAAACTGAATTCTTTGTTTTCAAAGCAGACACTAAATCAAAAATCTATACTCTTTTACTATAAAAATACACGTTACTTAGGGGAACCATCCTGAAGATAGATGACTTCAGTGTTTTTTGATACTTTCCTTCTCCTTCAAGAACGGGCCTGATCCGTCTTGAAGGAGGGATGAGAGCGTAATCCACTCTCTTCTCATGTTCTCTGCATGCTGCTGCTGCTAAGTCGCTTCAGTCGTGTCCAACTCTGTGTGACCCTGTAGACGGCAGCCCACCAGGCTCCCCCGTCGCTGGGATGCTCAGTCACTTCAGAGAGTCTCCGGCTCCTTGCGACCCTAGGCACTGTATCCTGCCAGCTTCTGTGCCCACGGGATTCTCTAGGCAGGAATATGGAGTGGGTTGCCACCTTCTCCTCCAGGGGACCTTCCCGACCCAGGGATCGAACCTGTGTCTCTTGAGTCTCCTGCATCGGCAGATGGGTTCTTTACCACTAGTGGCACCTGGGAAGCCCTGCTTTTAGCTGCTCTTCTGCTATGTTGCAATAAGGAGGGAGGAAGGAAGAGGAGATGACAGAAGCTTCCTCCATCTCTTTGCTGGGTGGATTGCAGCTTCTTGCCCTTGCAAGGACCAGTCCACTGTATGATCCACACAGAAAGCAGTTCTTTCTGCTTAATTCATCATAGGGTGAATTGTCATGTATACTGAAGCCCTAAATGTTATTAATTCATGCTTCTGTGCCCACGGGATTCTCTAGGCAGGAATATGGAGTGGGTTGCCACCTTCTCCTCCAGGGGACCTTCCCGACCCAGGGATCGAACCTGTGTCTCTTGAGTCTCCTGCATCGGCAGATGGGTTCTTTACCACTAGTGGCACCTGGGAAGCCCTGCTTTTAGCTGCTCTTCTGCTATGTTGCAATAAGGAGGGAGGAAGGAAGAGGAGATGACAGAAGCTTCCTCCATCTCTTTGCTGGGTGGATTGCAGCTTCTTGCCCTTGCAAGGACCAGTCCACTGTATGATCCACACAGAAAGCAGTTCTTTCTGCTTAATTCATCATAGGGTGAATTGTCATGTATACTGAAGCCCTAAATGTTATTAATTCAAAATGTGAATGTACTTAGAAACAGAGTTTTTACTTTATTTTTTCATTAGTGAATAGTCAAGTCACAGAGGTACAGACTGAGACACAGAATGTTTACATGATCTCAAATGACTACACCACAAGTTACTTACTAATTACCAAAAGGGAGTTGGGCCCTTGTAATGGAAAGTGCCATTAGTGGGACTTCTTGACATCACAGCATTCTGTGTCTCTTGACACAAGATGGTAAGAAATATAAGACATCACCTCAGTGGCTGATGCTGGAAATTAGGCATAGGGTCTTTAGAGAGGTAATCAAGTCAAAATAAAATCATTACGGTAGTCCCTAACCCAGAATGATAGGTGACCTCAAACAAACTTGGGCACAGAGACAAGCACAGAGGGGGAAAGACGTGAAGACACAGGCAGGATCTGGGCATCGGAAGGCGGACATACAGAGATGCCTCTGCAAGCTAAGGGATGAAAAAATGTGCCAGAATTTAGAAGAGGGCAATGAAACAGATTCTTTCTCACAGCCTGCCAAAGGGACGGGCCCTGTGGACGCCTTGATTCTGGGCTTCTGGCCACCAGACCCGTGAGACTGAGTTTCCGTTGTTTAAGCGATACACGTCTCGTGGCAACCCCTGGAAGCTAACGCACCTTCTCCAAACGCTGGTTCACTTGCAGGGTGCTAGTGTGCTAGTACGCATGCGCTCAGTCACGTCTGCCTCTTTGCAGCCCAGCTCGAATCCACCCGGCGCCTCTGCCCATGGGACTTCCAAGGCCAGAATACTGGAGTGCATTGCCATTTCCTCCTCCAGGGCGTCTTCCCGACCCCGAGATTCAACCTGCGTCTCCTGCACTGGCAGGTGAATTTTGTACCACTGCGCCATGTGGGGACCCCCTCTGGAAGGTTAGGTCTTCAGAAAGCCCTGCAAAGCGTTTCATCCTATTCTGTGACATGAGCTTTCTGGGCCTGAGTTTGACTTCTTCCATCATTTCCTGATTCCCTCACAGGACAGCTCCTGTGTTGGGGGTCTCTTGTCTGGGTGCTGGCCCTGTTGGTAGGGTACCAAAAAGGAGGTTGAAGTCAATATACTTTCCCCTCGGTCAGTGTTTACTCATCCCTTGGGAGATTTCTACATATAAGATGTTGAGGATGTAGAGCATTCTACTGGTAAACATATTTGCAAGCAGGAGATAAATTTCAATACTTCATTCTTGCAACATTCTTAATCTCTGAAAATGATTATTTTGAACCGCCTCTCCATTGGAAGAGTCAGTGGTTTTTTCTTCCTCGTCAGAAACCCTGTACTTAAAACGACTGTATCCTCAAAGAGGTGTAAACCCCTAGCACCCCTCACCTTCTCGTGCTGACTTGGGACTGGAGGGGTGAGGTTAGTGGCACGGCCAGGCTTTCTGCATGAGTCAAGAGCTGACTGTGAGGAGCTACCCTGTACTTAAAAGGACTGTATCCTCAAAGAGGTGTAAACCCCTAGCACCCCTCACCTTCTCGTGCTGACTTGGGACTGGAGGGGTGAGGTTAGTGGCACGGCCAGGCTTTCTGCATGAGTCAAGAGCTGACTGTGAGGAGCCTGACATCGGCCTCTGAAAGCTTCTTGAACTTAGATTCAGGGGGACATTGCTCCAGATATCCTCGATTTGGCCACAGCTCCAAAAGAACCGGGAAAATGCCGTGCGGTGTCTTATATGTGGATGGCGATCCTGCTGTTAAATTCACAGATTTTCTTTCCTTCACTCTGTGTCCTCTCTCTGTTCCACATCCACGTAAGCTTTATGAAATCATGATCTCTCTTGGCATGATTTGCCTTTGTATCTCCAGTGCCAAGAAAGGCACTAGCTCAATAAATATCTGAATATTGACCAGGTAACAAATAGGTTAATAGATGTTGAAGGAGATACATCTAATTATTTTCCTTCACCAGAACACAAAATGTAATAAAACACAAAAGCAAATAATTATAGTCAGCTATATAACCAGACAATATTTTCAGATATTAAATTAGCACATAATTTTTAATCCATATAATCTTTGTTATCCCAAACTTCAGTTCAGTCGCTCAGTTGTGTCCAACTCTACGACCCCATGGACTGCAGCACGCCAGGCCTCCCTATCCATCACCAACTCCTGGAGCCTACTCAAACTCATGTCCATTGAGTTGGTGACACCATCCAACCATCTCATCTTCTGTTGTGCCCTTCTCCTCCTGCCTTCAATCTTTCCCAGCATCAGGGTCTTTTCAAGTGAGTTCTTTGCATCAGGTGGCCAAAGTATTGGAGTTTCAGCTTCAACATCAGTCCTTCCAATGAATATTCAGGATTGATTTCCTTTAGAATTGACTGGTTGGATCTCCTTGCAGTCCAAGGGACTCTCAAGAGTCTTCTCCAGCACCACAGTTCAAAAGCATCAGTTATTCGGCACTCAGCTTTCTTTATAGTCCAGCTCTCACAACCATACATGACTACTGGAAAAATCATAGTTTTGAACAGACAGACCTTTGTCGGCAAAGAAATGTCTCTGCTCTTTAATATGCTGTCTAGGTTGGACATAGCTTTCCTTCCAAGGAGCAAGTGTCTTTTAATTCCATGGCTGCGATCACCATCTTTTGGAGCCCAGAAAAGAAAGTCAGCCACTGCTTCCATTTGGAATGCACTGTATGCCAAAGCTTATTTCTACAGAAATAATTACACTAGTGCTTTCAGCCTGAAAGTAAAAAGAAAAAATGGGTATAACTTGCTCAAACTTCATCATCAAAATTTTACTATTGTGAACACTGTCACATAAGCACATAGTACATGAGAGAATAATAATATGCGGCTCAGTGAGTTGCTGAAAGACACTCTCATAACTGCATCCATGTCATTAAATGAGAAAAATATTGTTTTATTCTATTATAAAACTGCTAAAAGGAATTTTAAGGTATGATTTTTTTAGTAATTCAAAAAAAAAAAAAAAATTCGGAGGAGAGAACATACCTCAAACTCTGTATAAATTTTCCCCAAATCTCTGGCTAACCCTTGAAACATACATGCACAAGAAGAATATATAAAGATAAATGAATTAAAGTGAAATTTAAGCTGCTTCCTCAGGAGACAGAATTTGCAATTTGACTTTATACTAGTTTAGTTATCTGTTAAGACAAAATCATCATCTGGAAAAATAGCAAAGTCCAGAATCTGACAGTGTGCTTTATGCAATTCAGAGTTGCTTGACATACAGAGGAACAGGGAAATAAAAAATATTCTACTGAGATCAACCTTAAACTGACCCAGAAGGGGCTTTTTTGAAAAGGAAAATTAAACCTATTATAGCTATGTTTAACAGAAGAAAGTAAAATATATTTGTGACAAATGAAAAAATAGGGAATAGTAGCAGAAAACAATGCTATAAAAACAACCATGTGGAAATTCTTAAACTGAAAAATACAGTATCTGATATGAAAAATTAATTGGATTGGCTTAACAGTAGGGTGGAGATGAAAAGGGAAAGAAATATTGAACTTGAAATAGCGCTCCATAAATATGGATTTGAAAATAGTAAAAGTTTGCCACATACTCAATAGGACTTAATCTTGCTGTACATTTTTGTTTTTATTTTAGCTCTTGTTATAGGTATATGAAAGTGTCTTAATGTGGCTTTAACTTATGGTTCCCTAATGGCTAATGATGTTGAAAAGAAGCTTTCCTGTGCTTGTTTGCTGTCCATGTATTCTCCACGGTGAAGCATCTGCTCCAGTCTTGTGCCCATTTTCTAATTGGATTGATGGCTCCTTTACTTTTTTTTTCCCCCACAGATTTTTGTACTATTCTTATTTTTTTAATATTTACATTTTTAAGTTCATTTAATTCTTAAAAATTAATTACTAAATTTTAAATACTAATTACTTTATAATATTGTAGAGTTTGTGTTCTGAATACAAGTCCTTTGTTGTATGTCTTATCATCTCAAGAAGGAAAGCTGGTTTGAATTAGTGAATATACAATTGAAGGAAGCAAAAGTTGCCTCTGTCTCTTTAAGGAGTGTCTTGCTTGTGGAATATCTAGGTTGATAGTTATTTTCTTCGGTACCATATCTTTAAAGGTATTATGCCAAATAGTGTAAAGCTTTAAATTATACTTTTTAACTGCAGGAACCCAATATCTTCATCATATTCAGTTCAGTTGCTCAGTCATGTCTGACCTTTGTGACCCCATGGACCCCAGCATGCCAGGCTTCCCTGTCCATCTCCCAGAGTTGTTCAAACTCATGTCCATTGAGTTGGTGATGTCATCCAACTGTCTCATATTCTGTCATCCCCTCTCCTCCTGCCTTCAATCTTTCCCAGCATCAGGGTCTTTCTAATGAGTCAGTTCTTCACATCAGGTGGCCAAAGCATTGTAGCTTCAGCTTCAGCATCAGTCTTTTCAATGAATATTCAGGCCTGATTTCCTTTAGGATGGATTGGTTAGATCTCCTCACAGTCCACAGGACTCTCAAGAGTCTTCTCCAACACCACAGTTCAAATTCATCAATCCTTCGGCGCTCAGCCTTCTTCACAGTCCAACTCTCACATCCATACATGATCACTGGAAAAATCACGGCTTTGACTAGATGAACCTTTGTCAACAGAGTAGTCTCTGCTTTTTAATATGCTATCTAGGTTCATAGCTTTTCTTCAAAGGAGCAAGCATCTTTTAGTTTCATGGCTGCAGTCGCCATCTGCAGTGATTTTGGAGCCCAAAAAACATACAGTCTGACACTGTTTACATTGCTTCCCCATCTGCGTGCATGAAGTGATGGGACTGGATGCCATGATCTTTATTTCTGAATGTTGAGTTTTAAGCCAGCTTTTTCAGTCTCTTTCCCTTTCATCAAGAGGCCCTTTAGTTCCTCTTTGCTTTCTGTCATAAGGGTTGTATCATCTGCATATCAGAAGTTATTGATATTTCTCCTGGAAATCTTGATTCAGCTTATGTTTCATTCAACCAAGCGTTTCTCATGATGTACTCTGCATGTAAATTGAAGAAACATGGTGACAGTATATAGCCTTGATGTATTCCTTGCCCAATTTGGAACCAGTCCATTGTTCCATGTCTGGTTCTAACTGTTGCTTCTTGACCTGCAAACAGATTTCTCAGGAGGCAGGAAAAGTGGTCTGGTATTCCCATCTCTTAAGGAATTTTCTGCAGTTTATTGTGATCCACACAGTCAAAGACTTTGGTGTAGTCAGTAGAGGAAAAGTAGATATTTTTCTGAAACTCTCTTGCTTTTTTTATGATCCAGCGGATGTTGGCAATTTGATCTCTGGTTTCTCTGCTTTTCTTAATCAAGCTTGAACATCAGGAAGTTCTTGATTCACATACTGTTGAAGCCTGGCTTGGAGAATTTTGAGCATTACTTTACTAGCATGTGAGATGAGTGCAATTGTGCGGTAGTTTGAGCATTCTTTGGCATTGCCTTTCTTTGGGATTGGAATGAAAACGGACCTTTTCCAGTCCTGTAGCCACTGCTGAGTTTTCCTAATTTGCTGGCATATTGAGTGCAGCACTTAAACACCATCATCTTCTAGGATTTAAAATAGCTCAGATGGAGTTCCATCACCTCCATTAGCTTTGTTTGTAGTGATGCTTCCTAAGGCCCACTTGACTTCACATTTCAGGATGTCTGGCTCTAGGTGATTGATCACAGCAACGTGATTATCTGGGTCATGAAGATCATTTTTGTACAGTTCTTTTGTGTATTCTTGCCACGTCTTCTTAATATCTTCTGCTTGTGTTAGGTCCATACCATTTCTGTCCTTTATCAAGCCCATCTTTGCACGAAATGTTTCCTTTGTGTCTCTAATTTTCTTGAAGAGATCTCTAGTCTTTCCCATTCTATTGTTTCTTTCTATTTCTTTGCATTGATCACTGAGGAAGCCTTTCTTATCTCTCCTTGCTGTTCTTTGGAACTCTGCATTCAGATGCTTATATCTTTCCTTTTCTCCTTTGCTTTTTACTTCTCTTCTTTTCACAGCTATTTGTAAGGCCTCCTCAGACAACTATTTTGCCTTTTTGCATTTCTTTTTCTTGTGGATGGTTTTGATCACCTCCTGTACAGTGTCATGAATATCTGTCCATAGTTCTTCAGACACTCTTATCAGATCTAATCCCTTGAATCTACTTGTCACTATCACAGTATAATCTTAAGGGATTTTATTTGAGTAATACCTGAATGGTCTAGTGGTTTTCCCTACTTTCTTCGATATAAGTCTGATTTTTCAATAAGGAGTTCATGATCTGAGCCACAGTCAGCTCCCAGTCTTGTTTTTGCTGACTTTATAGAGTGTCTCCATCTTTGGCTGCAAAGAATATAGTCAGTCTGATTTTGGTTTTGACTATCTGGTGATATCCATGTGTAGAGTCTTTTCTTGGGTAGCTGAAAGAGGGTGTTTGCTATGACCAGTGTGTTCTCTTGGCAAAACTCTCTTAGCCATTGCCCTGCTTCATTCTGTACTCCAAGGCCAAATTTGACTGTTACTCGAGGTGTTTCTTGACTTCTTATTTTTGCATTCAAGTTCCCTAGGATGAAAAAGACATCTTTTTTTGGTGTTAGTTCTAGAAGGTCTTGTAGGTTTTCATAGAACCATTCAACTTCAGCTTCTTCAGCATNTAGCCATTGCCCTGCTTCATTCTGTACTCCAAGGCCAAATTTGACTGTTACTCGAGGTGTTTCTTGACTTCTTATTTTTGCATTCAAGTTCCCTAGGATGAAAAAGACATCTTTTTTTGGTGTTAGTTCTAGAAGGTCTTGTAGGTTTTCATAGAACCATTCAACTTCAGCTTCTTCAGCATTACTGGTCGGGGCATAGACTTGGATTACTATAACACTGAATGGTTTGCCTTGGAAATGAACAGAGGTCATTCTGTCATTCTTCAAATTGCATCCAAGTGCTGCACTTCAGACTCTTTTGTTGACTATGATGGCTACTACATTTCTTCTAAGGGATTATTGTGCACAGTAGTAGATGTAATGGTCATTTGAATGAAATAGTAATTTCTCTCTGTATATGTCATATATATCTAATTGTTATCTTTCAGTAGGAGTTCAGGGTTTTCATATTAAGCACCAGAATTCAGAGAAAAATGACATTCTTCCTGGTGTATTGCTCCCCTCCTGCATTTATCATTACTTTCTTCTCCTGTTGAAAGTGAAGTGAAAGTGAATTTGAAAGTTGTCAGTCGTGTCCGACTCTTTGTGATTCCATGAACTATACAGTCCATGGAGTTCTCCAGGCCAGAATACTGTTTTGGGTAGCCTTTCCCTTCTCCGGGGGATCTTCCCAACCCAGGGATTGCACCCAGGTCTCCCGCATTGTGGACGGATTCTTTACTAGCAGAGCCACCAGGGAAGCCCATCCCTTCTCCAGCGGATCTTCCCGACCCAGGAATCAAACCAGGGTCTCCTGCGTTGCAGTGGATTCTTTACCAACTGGGCTATGACAGAAGCCCTATGGCATAACTCAGATTTCTCAAGAAAGCCTTCCATAAGCTTAAACTAGGCACTAATTTCTAAATATTCTATTTATACCTCCTGAAGAGTAGCAGACTTAATTTTTTTAAACCATGACTAGATATTCTGGGATGGAGAAGGCAATGGCACCCCACTCCAGTACTCTCGCCTGGAAAATCCCATGGGCGGAGGAGCCTGGTGGGCTGCAGTCCATGGGGTCGCTAAGAGTCGGACACGACTGAGTGACTTCACTTTCACTTTTCACTTTCATGCATTGGAGAAGGAAATGGCAACCCACTCCAGTGTTCTTGCCTGGAGAACCCCAGGGACGGGGGAGCCTCGTGGGCTGCTGTCTATGGGGTCGCACAGAGTCGGACACGACTGAAGTGACTTAGCAGCAGCAGCAGATATTCTGGGAAGCCACAGTACTCCTTCATTTCCTCATCTGATCCATTTTGCTTAATTTCTACATCTGAATGGGTTTTGCTCTTGAAAACCTACTTGCTAATTTGTATTTACTTTCTCTTCCTCCCTGCATTTCTTCCTTCCAACCTCCCTTGTTCCTCTGAGATCATACCTCCCAATAAATCCTTTAGCCTGGAAGTGTTGATTCAGCCTATTTTTCTATAGAACTGGGCTAATAAAATTGGAAAGTGGGTTTTTGATGAAGAATATTGTTTTGCTGCAGTTGATAAGGGTATAATCAAGTTATATGCTATTTGGCATCAGACTGCCCCTGAATTGACATATGTGCCCTTCTCTTTACCTTCTTATGCCTTCTCACTTTAGATTCTGGTGCTCAATGTAATGTGGTGAGTTGTCAAAAAGGAGCAGATGAGAAAAAGCGTGCTCAGGACACTGTCTCAAGGTCTTTGGACCCCCTCAGAGTCGCCATTCTTAATAAATACGTAGGCGGTGTGTGAGCCCCCACTCCTTGCTGTCCGTGCATGTTTACTGTTGATGAGAACTGTGCACTTTTCCTTTACAGAGCATGTCAGGTCATTGCTTTTGATTCCCTTATACTCCAAAGGGCATTTAAAACAAAGCTCAATATTCAAGTTGAATGTTGATGCTTTGGGAGAGGAGAGTGGTGTGCTCAAATACAGCAGGCTTGCCTTGAAATGAATTGCTAGGGTGTTAAGCAATCTTAATTTTTAGCACTTTTATTCTGCTTCTCCTAAGAGACAGAGTGCCTTATTAGTTTATCATATTGTTGGAGATCTAACATATATTTAAAATTGTGTTGTTAGAGCTCTCATTCGTGTCAGCAAGTATTGATCAGTCACTTTTATCTGGCCTATATTTCCATGCATTCAAACTGAGGAGGATACAGATGTCACCTGATGTAAAATTCATTCTTAAATGGTTTATCATGGAGGGACTGGGGGAAGGCCTGGTGACAGACATGAAGTGATCACACAACCCAGACCTGAGCACAGAAAAGAATACAAAAAGAAACAAAAACTATTTTTCTTTTAAATGAACAAAGCATGTCACGAGTGCTACCCGGCAGTCACAATGAGAAGAAATCTCTGAGGACCGAGGACTCAAATCTTTGAGGACTTTGAGACTTGTTAAAGGAATAATAATAATAAACAACTGTTGCCTACAAGGGGAAACATATAGGGTGGGTCTTAGAAAATAAGTTAGAATAATGGAAAATACATGCACAGTTTTTATTCAGATTATTACACCTGCATTTTTGACAAATGATAACAATAAATCAAGGTTATGTATATAGTGGTTTAAGCAAACATGAAGTTGTTTTTAGGACATAGTAATAAGTCTAGAGAAGGTCAGCCCTGGATTGCTGAAATAACCCCACAGCATCATCAGTGTCCTAAGATCCTTTTGTCTTTCTGCTTCGCATATGGTTTTCATGAAGGAAATGGCAACCTACTCCAGTATCCTTGCCTGGATGGAGGAGCCTGGTGGGCTACAGTCCATGGGATCCCAAAGAGTCAGACATGACTGAGCGTGTGCACACATACATGCACACACACATACACACGCACACGCACACACACACACACCCACACGCCCCGTTTTCATCCTCTTTCCTGTGTTCATCCCATCATGATGGCCGCTACAACCCCAGCCTCAAGCCTCAGTAGTTGTGGATGTCATGAGCTCTGCGTAGCTCCCCCTTCAGGATGGGAGGAGAAGCGCAGATTGCTGCAGCCGTGCTGCTCAGGAGCTGCCTCTGCTTGAAGTCACGTCTGCCTTCTGAGACGTGCTCGCCCAGTAGCCGCTGACACAGAGCTCAGTCGTTTCTGTGCAACATGAAACGACTCTGAAGGCGCATCTCGTCTCTGAGCTCCTCGTCACTCTGCGGCTTCTGTTGACACCGTCCTGCAGCTCCTCTTCTCCCTCCCCCCGTCCTGCTTGCTTCCTCTCCTTCTACATGTTTGGATCCTCTGGGAACGCCAAATAATATTTCTGCACGTTAATTTCTCTTTCAGTCTGCCGTCTGAGTAGCTGAAGCTTGGACACATTTTGGATAGAGATCGGGAACTTCCCTGATGGCTCCATGGTAAAGAATCTGCCTGCCGTCCCAGGAAACCCAGGCGACGTGTGTCGGATGCCTGGATTGGGAAGACCCCCTGAGGAGGACACAGCACCCACTCCAGTGCTCTTGCCTGGAGAATCCTGTGGGCAGAGGAGTCTGGTGGGCTACAGTCTAAAGGGTTGCAAAGAGTCACACATGGCTGAGCAACTAAGCACACAATCTGATACAATAGGAGAAAGTATTGAGTACACCAATCATTCCCTAAAAATCACTGGGCACACTAAAGAGAGAATTCGCTGTCCGCCCCCATAAGCCAAGTGTGAACTGTTGTGATCCGCAAAGAAGAGCAGCTGCAGGTCCTCAGAACGAAGGAAGACAGGAAGGGTCCGTAGTGAGTTTGAACTCTAGGTAGGATGTATGGTGGTCTGTGATGGACATATAATCCGCTGCCTGGAAACAGCTGGACATGGCTCTTGGATTCTCCTTGAAGACGCTTGGTTTCTCAGGATGAGTGTCCTTTTCTTTACATAAGAAATGTCTAGCACTTGTCTAGTCAAGGCTGTGGTTTTTCCAGTGGTCATGTATGGATGTGAGAGTTGGACTGTGAAGAAAGCTGAGTGCTGAAGAATGGATGCTTTTGAACTGTGGTGTTGGAGAAGACTCTTGAGAGTCCCTTGGACTGCAAGGAGATCCAACCAGTCCATTCTAAAGGAGATCAGTCCTGGGTGTTCATTGGAAGGAATGATGAAGCTGAAGCTCCAATACTTTGGCCACCCGATGCAAAGAGCTGACTCATTGGAAAAGACCCTGATGCTGGGAAAGATTGAAGTCAGGAGGAGAAGGGGACAACAGAGAATGAGATGGTTGGATGGCATCACCGACTCAACGGACATGGGTTTGGGTGAACTCCGGGAGTTGGTGATGGACAAAGAGGCCTAGCATGCTGTGTGTGGTTCATGGGGTCGCAAAGAGTTAGACACGACTGAGTCGGACATGACTGAGCGACTGAACTGAACTGAATCGTGAATTAATAGTTTGCTTCGACGGCTTTGTGCTTATAGAAAAGGGTAATTAGGAGTGCGCTGCTGCTGCTGAGTTGCTTCAGTCATGTCCGACTCTGTGCGACCCCATGGACAGCAGCCCACCAGGCTCCCCCGTCCCTGGGATTCTCCAGGCAAGAACACTGGAGTGGGCGCCATCGCCTTCTCCAATGCATGAAAGTGAAAAGTGAACGTGCAGTCGCTGAGTCGTGTCCGACCCTCAGCGACCCCATGGACTGCGGCCCACCGGGCTCCATCCATGGGATTCTCCAGGCAAGAACACTGGAGTGGGTTGTCATTGCCTTCTCCAATGCATTAAAGTGAAAAGTGANGAAAGTGAAAAGTGAACATGCAGTCGCTGAGTCGTGTCCGACCCTCAGCGACCCCATGGACTGCGGCCCACCGGGCTCCATCCATGGGATTCTCCAGGCCAGAGCACTGGAGTGGGTTGTCATTGCCTTCTCCAGTCAGGAGTTCAGTTGCTCCTAATTATCGTTCTGTTTTGTCCTGTCTCTGTCACTGGACACGCCACTTTCATTACAAGTCTCTGAACGTCCTGTGAATCCTGGTAGATACCCTCCATCAGTGAAAAAGCCACCCTTACACATCCCATCAAGATAAGCCCTATTCTTTTGTAACCTGAGCTTCCTGTGAGACTGCTGTGGGAACATGCCACTCTGATTGTTAAAAGTCCTTTGTTTAATGGAGAGAGTCTGAAAGGCATGCTTTCAAGGTCTCTGTTTATTTTAGGTGCCTTCTTAAATCCTTCAGAGGTCTTAACAAAGGGTTTGATAATTGCATTCTTAGCTTCATCTTTAGACCTGTTTTTGCCAGTGTCTTGGGTTTCTCTCCCCAGAAGTCAGTCATTTCTTCTTTTTTTTCTTTTTCTTTCAGTTTTAGCATTGTTTTCCATGTGAGCACACTGGAACTGAGAAATAATTCGCTGCTTTTGAACGCAAACATTTCTGGTTTCTTTATAGCATCCTTCTCTGGAGCTTGTCTCTGCCCTTTCCGTTCTGCTGTCGGCCGTGGGTAGAAGCCGCGGGCACCTGCGGTCATCTGCTGGGCGGGCCCTTGAGCTGGGCTGCCCCGCTTAGTACGTGCATTTTCCATTTTCTCCATTAACACAGGCAAGACGATTATTTTTTCTGTGACTAGCAAGGATCCGCTTTTCTCCCTCTTCCAGTGTTATTTTCTTGTTTGCGCGTCTCGTTCCGAGCCCTCACGGGCGGCCCGCCGAGACCGCCCTGTCCCGAGCTTCCGCAGGCGCTCGCTTGTGGCGGCCGCGCCCCACTCTGCCTGCCACGTGTGTTCCGGTTCCTGCGGCCGAATCACACCACCTCCCAACTCCGGGGCTGCAAATACCGACAGCTTCGTTTCGCTGGAGGATCCTCCTTTGGGCCAGGCTCGGGGGGCATGGCTTGCCGGAGGCAGAGGGCTCCCTCGCTCGCATATCCGGTGGTGCCTGCAAGCTCCGCTGAGAGCGCACGGGGGACCCTCCCTGGGCCCCGGGTTCCTGACTGTCCGGACAACAGGTGTGAGGGCAGGCACTCCAAGAAGAGGGAAGGCGGGAGAAGGCGAGAGAAAGAGAAAGGAGACACAGACGAAGGAAGCGGGAACGCCAGAAACAGGCCGAGAGAGGCGAGGGAGGGAAATGGAAGGAGAGAGGACAGACGGGGGCGGAGAGACGGGATCGCAACGGCGCTGTGCCCACAGGCCTCGCAGGGCATCGCTCCTGCCACGGTCTGCTGGGCAGAGCAGGGGCAGCCCCTGAGAAATTCGAGGGGAGGGAACGTATCCTCTGACCCTCGTTTGGAAGAGAGTTCGCCGCCCTGCGGGAAGAACATGTGGAATGAAGCGCGCACGCACGCACATGCACACGCGCGTATGTGCGGAGCGCAGAGCCGCCTTTGGAAAACCCAGGCCGCCATAAAATAATCACGCGGGTGCAGCGGAAACAGGCAGTCCTGTGTACTCACAGGTTAAGCACGGTTATTCTGAACATCAGATAGAGGTGAGCGGAATTCCCGTGCCAGCTGCCCACCGCCTGCGGGACGGTAGCAAGAGGAAGCGACGCTGTGTTTCAGCTTCTTTGAGTCAAACAGGTCATTTTAGTTAGCATGGCTTCTTGCGTTTCCGTTCCTTTGTTTCCTCTCCATTGTTCCGGTGATTGTGCCTTCGCATTAGGGTAGCAACTCCTGTGGCTTTCCCTGGTAGCTCGGTGGGTAAAGAATCCGCCTGCAGTGCAGGAGACCCCGGTTGGATTCCTGGGTCCTGAAGATCCACTGGAGAAGGGGTAGGCTACCACTCCAGTATTCTTGGGCTTCCCGTGTGGCTCAGCTGGTAGAGACTGCCTGCAGTGTGGGAGCCCTGGGTTCCATCCCTGGGTTGGGACGATCCCCTGGAGAAGGGAAAGGCGACCCCCTCCAGTGTTCTTGCCTGGAGAGTTCCAAGAACTGCATAGTCCACAGGGTCGCAACAAGTCAGACACAACTGAGTGAGCTTCACTGTCACTCCTTAATGTAACAGTAGGTCTTGGGAAGGCTGTTAACAGGTCCGCCTGTGCCAAGGAGGGCAGGGAATTCAGGCTAAGCCCCTAAGACTCATACTCTGGGGATTTGAGAATTGAGCACAGAAACAGACAAGAACAGCGGGTTGAACTGAGTCATTTCAGGGGCAAGAAAGATGCAGAAGAGACTGCTGATCAGTTCTTGACGGATGAACTAACCTCCCAAAGACCTGGCCACCCAGCTTTAGCTTCAGCTCTGTGAGTCAATACGTGACATTTTCACAAGTGTCTTTTTAGGCTGAGATTAGGTAGTTTCAGTTTTAATTACTAACTCATGAGATGAAAAAAGCTAGTCAACCCTAACTCATGGTACAGTTTTAAGCATTATAGTAAATAAATCTACGTGTGTGAAGTCCCTGACACATTGTAAGGTGTTAAAAATTTTGTTATTAATAACAGTCTTATCAAAAAGCATGGCATCTGCTGTGCACCTCCTCCTCCTCCACGCCTTTGGCAGCTGAGTCGGCTGCGGTTAATGGTGGGGACATCAGTGGGCCTGGCAGGTGACCCTCCAGCCACCCTGGGCACCGTCTCGTCTCCCTGTGAGGTCCTTACTCAGGGCCGTCGTTGAAAAGGATGCGGTGGGTCTGCAGGCCACGCGGGCTTTCCTTCCTGCACACGTGCCTTTCATCCCATCTGTTAGTCTGTCCAGCTGCTGTTCTCACTAAATGGCTTTTTTTTTTTTTTTTCCCGTAGGAAAATGCTCTATATTTGAAGGTAGCCGTGATTACTGTTGTGAAGCTTCCTTTTCAGCATTTACCACAAAGTGAGCAGTTAGCCTTCTCCTTCTCAGGGAAACGCTGCATCCTGCTGAGTCCTGGAAAGAAGGATGCCATGTCTTTGAGCCTGCTCATGGCATCCTCAATGTCGTGATCACCACTGACACAGTGGAGGTGGTTTCTGACAAATCAGGCATCATTTTACCCGTTGCACATTCCTAGGGATGTGTTTTATATATTACTGGACAGAACGGCCTCCGAGCGCTGTGTGCGATAACTCAAATGACCCGGTAGCATTTTTTATTTTGTATTTTTAATTAAGAAATTAGGCAGAATGCTACCGTTACCAAAGGGTATTGGCAAGGGACCAACAGTAAGAGAGCAAACGAAAGTTCTATGAAAAGGGGCAGAACGTCAAGCTAATTCCGGGTTAAGAGGACAAAACGTATTGCATTTAAACGTAGTGTTTTAGTGTAGATGTGAGATGTTATCCAAATTATTTAATCTCACTCTAGGTTTGCACACAGGCTGAGTGTGTGCTGAGTCATGTCCAGCTCTCTGTGATCCCATGGACTGTATGTAGCTCGCCAGGCCCCTCTGTCCGTGGACTTCTCCAGGGAAGAATACTGGAAAGGGTGCCAGTTCCTGCTCCAGGTTATAGGAGGATAATTATGACATCTGCTGCTGCTGCTAAGTCACTTCAGTCGTGTCCGACTCTGTGTGACCCCATAGACGGCAGCCCACTAGGCTCCCCCGTCCCTGGGATTCTCCAGGCAAGAATACTGGAGTGGGTTGCCATTTCCTTCTCCAATGCATGAAAGAGAAAAGTGAAAGTGAAGTCGCTCAGTCTGTCCGACTCTTAGCGACCCCATGGACTGCAGCCCACCAGGCTACTCCGTCCATTGGATTTTCCAGGCAAGAGTACTGGGGTGGGGTGCCATTGCCTTCCCCGATGACATCTACCTCACAGGATTAATTGAAATCATGCGTACAAAGTGATTAGCATGTGGCTCAAGCATAGGAGACATTCGTTAAATCCTATTTTAAAACATCTCATAAATATCTATGCACACAACTATGAGAAAAACTGTTCCAGGATCTGGTGCAGAGCACAAACTCAGAGATATTTGCTCAAGGAATAAACATATTATTGACCTATAATCTCTAGAAAGTAAAGCTCAATTCTATAAAGAACCAGGAACTCAATTCTGACTTGAACTCATGTGCAACTCCCTGATAAAAAATAGAGATGGGGAGCTCTCTGCAGAGTATACTATAATAAATGGAATATACTAAGTATAGTAAAAGTATTATAAATATAGTATAATAAACAGTATAACAGATATACTAAATAGAGTAGTATAATGTAATAAATATAACAGTTTAGTGGTATAATAAGTATAGGATAATAAGTATAGTGACCAGCCGTATCACTGATTCCTGCTCATTCCACCCCGTCTCCCTCTTCAGATGTCTTAGCCTAGACTGTTCCTTGAGACTGAAATACTTACTCCCGAACCCTTCCCTGGGTCTGTCCTTTTTCGCTGTTCCCACGTAAATGTTCCTTACATGGAGTTTTCCTTTCGCCCCCAACAACCCCTTTCATTCTTATGTGTTCCCCACATCATATTTACCTCTTTTACCTAGATTCTTTCTTTTTTTTTTTTTAATCTCTTTCCTCCTCTAGAATGAAATCTTTGCTTGATCAGATCAGCTTTGTCTTTCTTTCATCTCTGCCAAAACTATTTGGGTGCCTAAATAGTAGGGGATCCATGAATTCTTGGTGAATGTATCAATCATCACATTTGAATAAAGGAACTTTTTGTATTTATACCAGAACAGGGCACTTGGGAGAAAAGTTCAAGATTAAGTTAAACTACAGATTAGCTGTCAGTTCTTTCTGTTTTATAAGGCTCAAGTCGTATGTGAATTTGTTTTGAACATTTTTCATCATTTTTCAAATATCTTCCCAGAATACATCCTAGTATACACCAGACTTCTCAGTTATCATAATTTTGGAATCAAGTTTATTTTCCTCCCAAATGTCAACTTCACTAGTGATGTATGGCATTTGGGAGAACAGCTGGAGTAAAACAAAGCTCAAAGTCTCCAACATTCCAGATGTCAAATAGCTGTCTCTTCATTTACAGGAATCTAAACAGCAAGTATGTAATGAAAGTTTTAGGGAAGACTCTCAGACATGGGGAAACAGAATATCAAAGTGAGAAAACAGGTGTTAGACTAATTTTGAAAGAAAAAAAAAAAAAAGAAGGTAAAACACCACATTACTAAGTAAATCCTCTGCAATCTGTTGAGTAGCTAATCCCAGAAAGGGGAAAAAATAAAAGCAGGCAATTTCCAAGCATCACAGTATTTGCAACTGACGTTTGTGTCTAATTTTTGTTTCTTCCATAACTACAGGTGTAGCAGAGGTTTAAGCTATTTTTTAAGTGTTCAGATGCCCACAGCATCAATTCAGCAGCCACAGGTAGAGACACGTCTCCAGCATCAGACTAGGAGAGCAGCAGAGACCTTTCTCCTCTCACTCCTCATCCTTCCTTCCTTGCTTGCTTTCTCTTTCTGTTTTCTCTTGCTTCTTTCCCTCTCTTCCTGTCTCTCATCTTCTCTTCTCTTCCTTTCTCTTCTCATTAGGATGGCGGAATTGTTTGTTTAGGATGTTCAGTTACCACTGCCTCTTCCTTACTGTCACACCCAACAAAGTCGGCAGATGTCAGAGGGGGGAGCGTTGTCATCAGAGCGGCAGCAGTCACTCATGACCTTTGCATTAGACTCACTGTGGACTCACCCTCCTGCTCTCTCGTAAGAGCAGCGTCATTCAGACGATGAGCAGGGCCGGCATCGGCACCTCTGGAGGAGGAGGGAACCGAGGATGCGCTGCTGGGGTTGCAAGAGACAAAGGGCTTTCCTCTCTGTGCTCCTCCCCTGTTGACCTCTTTAGAACTGAGTCAGCAAAGTGAGTGAAAACCCACTGGGCTGTGCAGAAAGGTCTAGATTTCTTTCTGTTTAGTGACCTTGGACAAGGGTCACAGCTCTTGGGCCTCCGTTTTCTGATTTGTAAACTGGAGGAAGTTTGGGCTCCCGGTATACAAGAATGTCCTCCTTTGTAAATTGAATTTTTCTTTTAGTTTTTTGATAGACAGTGTTAGCAGTAATATTGATAAATATACCTTATGTGCTAGACACAATTCTAAGCCTTAATTTAATAACATACATCACCTCTTTTAATCCTCCTAACAAAACTGGTTAGACATATTCTAATACTGCCTTTATTTTCTAGCTGGAAAAATGTGAGACAGAGAAGTCTAGTAACTGGCTTGAAGTTACGCTCTGGCAAGAACATGGAGGAGAGCCCAACTGTAGAGCTGCAGATGCTCACTGCCCGAGTGAGTGGGATCTATGCCGCAGCCCCAGCCACTAAGCAAAGTGGAGACGTGACTTTGATTGTTTATAAGGAAGCTGGAAAATGCAGAACAGATGAGACACTGGGTGGTTACTACTTCCTGTGCCACAAATGTGAAGGTCTTTTGCAAGAGTCCTGATACCTGGTTGCCACTCAGTAAATAGCTGCTGTTACTGGTATCGGCCTAGTCATGATCAAAGCACTGACAGAACTGGCTCACCTGTTGGGGCCACTTCGAAACTGGTGCTATAATTTGGAATACTCAGTGCAACTTTTTAAGAGGTGTTGAAATGTATGGAGGTTAATGGAAATAATAGAGGATGAATTTTTTGAACTCTACAGATGAAGCATTTGTTCTTCCTAGATCATAGAACAATTTGGAATAACCATTTAATTACTCAGTTCTTTGCAGCAGTTAATTAACTCCTTTACCCCCAAGTTCAGGTAGTCTCCATCTATATCCGTCACCTGTTTATAAACATTAAAAGTTGGGTGTCGTCAAAAGAGCAACTTACCTTCTCCTTGGCTGATAGAATGTAAATCACCACATCCTCCTACACCCCATCACCCTATTTAAAGGGTATTGCCCTTTATTATGACAGATTTTATGATATTTTGTGATGGCCAGCCATGGGGAGAAAAAGGTTTAATGCACTGACATCTAATTTTATTATCTCTGGTACCGATTCATTTTTTAGAAGCATGTCTTGACTTTCTGCCAGTTTAAGCATGAAGCTTTAAAATCTGGATGATGACAGGGTTGGGAATTAAACCTTTAAATCAGAATGGGGTTGGAAAGACAAATCGCTAAGAGATTTCAGTCATTTAGCGTCCCTCCTAGCATGTTAATAAGTGGAGCTCACAAAATCAAAAGCACATCACTGCCTGTTCTCTGCAAGATGTGCGGGTGATAGATGCCGTTTCAGAGCTGAATGGTGAGTCCTTAACATTGCCTCAACTTAGGGGACGGGAACAAAGATACACTGAGTGTTTACTATATCCAAAACATCACACTGGGTTTCTTTCCTTACGTTTTATCACTCTGTCTTTAAAAATACTGCAAGGAGTTTACAACTGTCCACATGTTAAAAATAAAAAGTGGAAGAAAAATGAGGAAAATTTAAACCTGCTTCAGAAGTTGGCTCTCTTTCCCAAATACCTGCTGGCTTGTGCTTTGCATCTCCTGTTCTCTTTGGATGGAAAGGTCATTGCCCAGATTTTGCATGCCTGGCATCACTGTGTCATTTGCTTAGTACAAATTCCTTGGCCTTGAAGAGCGATCTTTCCTGTAGAAAGCTGAAGCCGCCTTCTCTGCCCCCACCGACTGCTCTCTATTGCATCATTCTGGGTTTGTGCACATTTCATATTAAGAAAGTATTTTGTTGTTTATGTGCTTATTGCTTTTTATGTTTTCCTCTTTAAAGTACGAGCTTATGAGGGCCGGGATCTTAAGTATCTTATTCACGTCTTTATTTCCAGAGCTTAGAAGGCTCGCTGGCAAAGAATAATTGCTTAGTCCTGTTCCGGTTTAGGACTTCCCAACCATGATGGCTCAGTTAGTAAAGAATTTGCCTGCAATGAGGGAGATCTGGGTTCGTTCCCTGGGCTGGGAAGATCCCCTGGAGGAGGGGACAGCTGTCCACTCCAGTATTCTGGCCTGGCGAATTCCATGGACAGAGGAGCCTGGCAGGCTACGTACAGTCCAAGGGGTCGCAAAGAGCTGGACATGGCTGAGCGACTTTCAGTTTTACTTTCAGGTGGTCCTGATAGTAAAGAACCTGCCAACAAATGCAGGAGACATAAGAGATGCAGGGTGATCCCTGGACCAGGAGGATCCCGTGGAGGAGGGCATGGCAACCCCCTCCAGTATTCTTCTCTGGAGAATCCCATGGACAGAGGAGCCTGGTGGGCTACAGTCCATAGGGTTGCATCTAGTCAGACACAATTGAAGCAACTTAGCATGCAGGCATTCCTTTAATCAAAATCTTTTAAGCTTGAAATACTGTAGCTCCAAAAAAGAAATGTTTTACTTAAGATCACACATTATACAAATGGCAGATTCAGATATAGAACCCAGGCATAGCTATACTAGGTAATGATAGAGTAAATTACTTTTGTACCACTCACTGTTCCTCAGAACAATACCTTAGATATATTAATTCAGATAATCCACACTAACAACACAATTGTTTTTTAATTTCCATTTTAGAGTTGAGGAATTTGAGGCAGAAAAACGAATAATTTCCCCAAATTCTCCTGGTTCCTTCTCAGCATTCATTATACTGTATTTCTACCAAAGTTGTTGCTTTTAGGGTATCGTTCATTCTTTTATTTGACAAAATCTAAGAATGCTTTTTAGTCCAGCCTTCTCTGCCCAGGTAAGGGAGAAGGGAATCAGAATACAAGTTTTTGCTTATCCACACAGAGTTTAATTCTCCAATCCTATGAAATGTAGTTTGCTTAACTATAGGCATTCAATGAATATCTGTTGATGTATAAATAAATAATTGCAATGATATGTACTTATGGAGAACATTTATTGCAGGATCAGGGAACCTGGTTGGCTGATAATGTTAACTGCTTACACTATATCATTTAAGCTTTCTAAGATTCTGACAGCTAGGGAGTTATTAACCCTCCTTAACCCTCCTAACCCACAAAAACTATGTGTCATCATACTTGTTTACATTCCTATTTTTGGTGAGGATTGAATTTATGTCTGTAGAGTCAGACAAAACTAGATATCCTCCAAGTAATGGTGATACTACTTAAGGTGGTAGCTGCAGGAACTGTGGGTTTCACTTTCCTTTGAGCTTCCATTTACTCAGCTCTAAAATGGACGTACTATAGACGGCAAAGATTTATTGAAACTCTCTTGTGTAGAGTTCTTGACGTGGTGCTAATTCACAGTGGAAAAACATGATGGAAGACCGGTTCTGGACAACAAGCAGACTATTTTTCATACTCCATGCTCTCAAGACTCTGCTTTTTCTCATACAAGTGAGATAGTTTAGGAATGAGCAAGGCCTATGTCACATTACCGTGCCCACCTGCTCCTGGGAGAGAGGGTCCCTGGACTCCGTCTGGGTTCAGTGTGGTCACCCAGAGAGGATCAGGCTTGAGGGAGGCTGGTGCTCGGGCTCAGCTGTGTCTGACTCCTTGTGACCCCAGGGACTGGACGCAGCCCATAAGGCTCCCTTGTCCATGGGTTTCTCAGGCAAGAATCCTGGAGTGGGTTGCCATTTCCTCCTCTAGAGGATCTTCACGGCCCAGGGATTGAGCCTGCATCTCCTGCGTTGGCAGGTATCCTTTGCCACTCTGCCAACAGGGAAGCCCCCAAGGAAAGCTAGGTCTAGACTTTAACTCTGGTTCTTCCACTTTTTAGCTGTGTGATCTTTGGAAGATCACATGACTCCTTTAAGACTCAACAGTCTTTAAATCTGTGGAACAGCAGTAGCGCCTCCGTGGTGCAGCTGTGGTGACAATGACATGAAGCACTGTGTGCAAACTGCACAGCTCAAGGTCTGACAGAATTGGTGCAGAAGCTAACCAGAACACTCGTGCCTTTTACATAAAGATTCATAAGTGGAAATGCTGGTTGTGTCTATAATGATGACCTTCAACTGGATACTCTTGCTTAATTGCCTACTTCCTGTTCCCAAAGCTGTGAATGCAAGGCAGAACCAAGACCACACCCTAACATTGCGTTCTGGGCATGCTGATTGTGTAATCACACTCACCTGTCACTCCGGCATCTTTAATCATTTTAAAAGTAGTTCTGACTTGACCATATTCTGGTTTAACTACCTTAAGCAAATTAATTAGCTTTGTGGAGCCCCTGACGACATTAATTCATGGTCTATAAAAACTCAGACCTAATTGAACTTTTTAATATTGTATCTTTACTACCTGATATAAGTGTCTTTTAAATTATAAGAATTGCTAAAGTTAATGCCTTGTTAAATAGCTACATATATATTGAAGTATAAAAAATTTCCAAGATTGCAAAGTAATCAAAATATGGATTAAAACAAAGATGATTCTATTTCTCTTTTATTAAAACCTCAAAATACCAAGAGCGTTGACTATGCAGCAGAAATACAGAAGGGTCTCATATTTCTAGCTTGCAAAGAATTTGTAGACCTCCGGCAGCACTTTGACATCTGAAATTTAACCAGTAAATATTTGTTAACTGAAATATATAAACAAAGAAATAAGCTCCTTAAAACCAGCAAAACACAAGTACCCCTTCACGCTCAGTAGGATGGTTATAATTGAAAAGAGCGTAATCACAAGTATTGGTGAGAATGTTGAGACATTGGAAGCCTCATGTGTAGTTGGTTCAGTTCAGTTCAGTTCAGTTAGGTCATGTCCGACACTATGGGACCCCGTGAACCGCAGCAAGCAGGGCCTCCCTGTCCATTACCAACTCTTGGAGTCCACCCAAACCCATGTCCATCGATGGTGATGCCATCCAACCATCTCATCTTCTGTCATCCCCTTCTCCTCCTGCCTCTAATCCCTCTCAGAATCAGGGTCTTTTCAAATGAGTCAGCTCTTCGCATCAGGGGGCCAAAGTATTGGAGCTTCAGCTTCAGACCTTCCAATGAATATTCAGGACTCATCTCCTTTAGGACGGACTGGTTGGATCTCCTTGCAGTCCAAGGGACTCTCAAGAGTCTTCTCCAACACCACAGTTCAAAAGCATTGATAATTTGGTGCTCAGCTTTCTTTATAGTCCAACTCTCATATCCATACATGACTACTGGAAAAATCATAGACTTGACTAGATGGACTTTTGTTAACAAAGTAATATCTCTGCTTTTCAATATGCTGTCTAGGTTGGTCATAACTTTCCTTCCAAGGAGTAAGAATCTTTTAATTTCATGGCTGCAATCACCATCTGCAGTGATTTTGGAGCCCCCAAAATAAAGTCAGCCACTGGTTCCCCATCTATTTCCCAGGAAGTGATGGGGCCATGATCTTCGTTTTCTGAATGTTGAGCTTTAAGCCAACTTATTCTCTCTCCTCTTTCACTTTCATCAACAGGCTCTTTAGTTCTTCACTTTCTGCCATAAGGGTGGTGTCATCTGCATATCTGAGGTTATTGATATTTCTCCCAGCAATCTTGATTCCAACTTGTGCTTCTTCCAGCCAGGCGTTTCTCATGATGTACTCTGCATAGAAGTTAAATAAGCAGGGTGACAATATATAGCTTTGACGTACTCCTATTTGGAACCAGTCTGGTATTCCATGTCCAGTACCTTTTTTTTTTTTTTTTTTACTTTATAATATTGTATTGGTTTTTCCATACATTGACATGAATCTTCCATGGGTGTACATGTGTTCCCATCCTAATCCCTCCTTCTTCCTCCCTCCCCAAATCATCCCTCAGGGTCATCCCAGTGCACCAGCCCCAAGCATCCTGCATCATGCATCACACCTGGCCATGTCCAGTTCTAAATGTCGCTTCCTGATTGGATACAAGCTTCTTAAGAGGCAGGTCAGGTGGCTGGTATTCCCATCTCTTTCAGAATTTTCCACAGTTTATTGTGATCCACTCATTCAAAGGCTTTGGCATGGTCAATAAAGCAGAAATAGATGTTTCCTGGAACTCTCTTGCTTTTTCAATGATCCAGCGGATGTTGGCAATTTGATCTTGGGTTCCTCTGCCTTTTCTAAATCCAGCTTGAACATCTGGAAGTTCATGGTTTGTGTATTACTGAAGCCTGGCTTGGAGAATTTTGAGCATTACTTTACTAGCATGTGAGATGAGTGCAATTGTGCGGTAGTTTGAGCATTCTTTGGCATTTCCTTTCTTTGGGATTGGAATGAAAACTGATATTTTCCAGGCCTGTGGCCACTGCTGAGTTTTCCAAATTTGCTGGCATATTGAGTGCAGCACTTTCACAGCGTCATCTTTCAGGATTTGAAATAGCTCAACTGGAATTCCATCACCTCCACTAGCTTTGTTCATAGTGATGCTTCCTAAGGCCCACTTGACTTCACATTCCAGGATGTCTGGCTCTAGGTGAGTGATCACACCATTGTGATTATCTGGGTCATTAAGATCTTTTTTGTACAGTTCTTCTGTGTATTCTTGCCATCTATTCTTAATATCTTCTGCTTCTGTTAGGTCCATACCATTTCTGTCCTTTATCGAGCCCATCTTTGCATGAAATGTTCCTTTGGTATCTCTAATTTTCTTGAAGAGATCTCTAGTCTTTCCCCTTCTCTTGTTTTCTTCTATTTCTTTGCACTGATCACTGAGGAAGGGTTTCTTATTTCTCCTTGTTATTCTTTAAAACTCTACATTGAGATGCTTATTTCTTTCCTTTTCTCGTTTGCTTTTCGCTTCTCTTCTTTTCACAGCTATTTGTAAGGCCTCCTCAGACACCCATATTGTCTTTTTGCATTTCTTTTTCTTGGGAATGGTCTTGATCTCTTTCTCCTGTACAATGTCATGAACCTCCATCCATAGTTCATCAGGCACTCTATCTATCAGATATAGGCCCTTAAATCTATTTCTCACTTCCACTGTATAATCATAAGGGATTTGATTTAGGTCATACCTGAATGGTCTAGTGGTTTTCCCTACTTTCTTCAATTTAAGTCTGAATTTGGTAATAAGGAGTTCATGATCTGAGCCACAGTCAGCTCCTGGTCTTGTTTTTGCTGACTATATAGAGCTTCTCCATCTTTGGCTGCAAAGAATATAATCAATCTGATTTCGGTGTTGACCATCTGGTGATGTCCATGTGTAGAGTCTTCTCTTGTGTTGTTGGAAGAGGGTGTTTGCTATGACCAGTGCGTTATCTTGGCAAAACTCTATTAGCCTTTGCCTTGCTTCATTCTGTACTCCAAAGCCAAATTTGCCTGTTCCTCCAGGTGTTTCTTGACTTCCTACTTTAGCATTCCAGTCCCCTATAATGCAAAGGACATCTTTTTTGTGTGTTAGTTCTAAAAGGTCTTGTAGGTCTTCATAGACTCATTTAACTTCAGCTTCTTCAGCATTACTGGTCAGGGCATAGTCTTGGTTTATCATGATATTGAATGATTTGCCTTGGAAATGAATTAGATTCTACTTGAATTACTCCACTACAATTACTCTCACCTAGAACACCTTTTGGGCTCCCCTTGTGTCTCAGGAGTAAAGAATCCATCTGCCAATGCAGGAGAAAGAGATTTGATTCCTGGGTCAGGAAGATCCCCTAGAAAAGGATATGGCAATGCACTTTCGTATTCTTGCTTGGGAAATCCTATGGACAGGGGGGCCTGGTGGCTACAGACTATGGGGTTGGACAAGAAGAGAAGAGTTGGACAAGATTTAGCAACTAAATAGCAGACCACCCTTTATCCTCTTATTGCTAAATTTCAATGGGGCACTCTGTTCTTGAACTCTCAACATCATGAATCTGCTAAAAATCCTTTTCACCATCCTCTTGTGACCTTGGCATGTATAACTGCACATTTTTTCTGGTATTCTTTCCTTGTAATCATCCTTATTTTTTTTTTTTCTTTTTTGAAGCATATTCTTCCTCTTACCTTTACCTTGCCTCTGGCCTTGAAATACTTTCCTTACTCAGGACTTTATTCTGAATTCTCTTATCTTCTCATTAGGAATACATTTTTTAAGTACTGATGAACCTATCTGCAAGGAAGGAATGATGATACAGATGTAGAGAACATACTTGTGGACACAGTAGGGGAAGGGGAGGGTTGGACTTGAGAAAGAAGCATTGGCATATATGCACTACCATGTGGAAAACAGACAACTCTTGAGAAGGGGCTATATAACACAGGGAGCCCAGCCTGGTACTCTGTGATGACCCAGAGGAGTGGGATGGGGGAGGGGAGGGAGGCTCAAGATGGAGGGGACAAATATATTATTATGACTGATTTGAATTGCTGTGTGCTAGAAACCAACACATCATTGTAAAGCAATTTTCCTCCAATTAAAAATAAATTTAAAAAAAGATGAAATTTGGTTATTAGTTCAAAAAAAAAAAAAAGAATACAATTTTTGGAGAGATTTCATCAGCTCCAATAGTGTCAACTATTTCACATGTTCTATTCAACTAGTCTAGCTATTCTACATGTTCAAATTGATGACTGTAAATAATATCTGACCCTTAAATTCCAAAACCATTCATCTGTTCCCAACTCTGACACCTCAATTTGATGTATCAAAAACTGAACTCAGTATCCCCTCTCCAGAAACACTCCACCCGGTAGGATTCTTGTCTCTATGTATGGTACATTTATTCACTAAATTGCCAAATTAGAAAGTTGAAAATCAGCCTGCACTTTTCAATAAATGTTATTCTCCTCCCTCCAAACAACTATTCCTGTGTGTTCATCAGGTCCTTAACAGCTCATGAGTAAGTTTATTCCCCTCCATTCTCATTGTCACTTGATAGGCTCAAACTAAAAACGTAATGTTTTAACAAAATAAAATGCTGATTTCCCCCTGAGATGTTGCCTCAGGACAAGACCAAAAAAAAAGTCACCATGATGATTTTTATCATCTGTCCTTGGGATGACTGTAAGAGCCTCTTTAAATGGTTTTCTTGCTTCAGCTTTTCTCTAAATCTCTCTTCAGTAGAGCCAGAAAAATGTTTCTAAAGGACAGAGCTGATTAAGTGTCTCTCCTATTTAAAGACTTTAATGGGTCCTCCCTGGTGGCTCAGAGGTTAAAGCGTCTGCCCGCAATGCGGGAGACCTGGGTTCAATCCCTGGGTCGGGAAGATCCCCTGGAGAAGGAAATGGCAATCCACTCCAGTATTCTTGCCTGGAGAATCCCATGGACGGAGAAGCCTAGTAGTTACAATCCACGGGGTCGCAAAGAGTCGGACACGACTGAGCGACTTCACTTTCATGTTGTTTAGTACAGAGCTCAATGCTTTTCCATGGAACTGCTTCCTCTTGCCCTGTGTTACCTTTTACCTTCTATCTTATCACCTACCAATCTCTAGCTTATTTCATACACTAGCCACTCTGTTTTCTAATTTTTCACTTACACATATAATATTTCCTTATTTAAAATTCCACTCTCAACTTTTTTCAGTTGGCAAGCTTCAACTCACTCTACAATTAGACATTGTTTTCTTTTATTTGCCTTCTTTGATCCTCCAGCCACCTCTCACAACTTGGATTACATGACCGTCTTACTTTCATTTCAACTTGTACTTATATTACATTGTAATTACTTTACCAACTTGTCTCTTTAACTATAAGATGCTGAAAAAAGAAACTGAATTTCTTACCACAGTATTTCCAAAATCTAAGTAAACATCTAGCACACAGTGTACACTCAAATATACACTGAATTCTGACTAAACAAATAGGACAATGAAAGTAATAAAGCAATAATGTTCAAGGTGAAAGAAATTAAATTAGATCACAATTCAAACTCATATTTTGCATTGCCTTATCTTTTGAAGCAAGTGATTAGAACACTGGTGTTTTTTGAATCATCAAATTAAAATCAGTTTGGAGACTTTGAAATTTTAATGCTATCTACAATTTGAAAATATATATAACCTGATCTAAACAGCACCCTCAGGAAAATGAATTGGTTTTAAGTTCTGTGGCATATTTACTCAAATTGCTAAGAACCATCAGGAAGACTATTAAGAAGAGAACAGAAAGTGCAAAAATGTGGAATGTACAATTCTGGTTGCACAGTGGGAAAAAAATTAATACAGCTGGAGAATGTTCAGGACAGTGTGCATATCAAGCTAAGGATACAGATCAGATGGGTAGTCACTTATTCACCATACTCTAGAAATAAAGAGAAGCAGTAGCATTTGAATAAAGGAAACTTAGAAAAATTAAAACACTAAGTTGTGTAGGAAGCAAATTTATAGATCTTATTACGCCAAGGTAACAAGTAGAAAGAAACGAAGGGATGAACTGAATAGCCCCAGTAGCACTATTGTTGTAAGTCCTAGGTGAGGCAATGACATGGGCTTAATTCAAACACTGATCATAGTACTCTGACCTATCAGGACACTTTGACATTTGACCAGTGTGCTCAGAAATTTGTTTCATATAATCTATCTAGGGTTTCTCTCCCATTATTCCTTATTAGATTTTGTCCACATTAACTCTTAAAAATAATCAGAAACAATAAGAAACTGAATTGCTGGTTTATATCAGCATATAAATAGTAAGAACCTTTCTTAAACCAAATGACAAAAAGAAACTCTTCTCATTGTGTACATTAGTCTGCTTAGCTCTGTATCACTAAACTTAACTTTTGTGGCCAAAGCTTAGCTACTAAATCCCCCTGCAGACCTAGATGTAGAGAGCAGTGTGGGACAAATCTGGCTTTCAGGCCAAAACCTCTGCATCATTGACTTATGGGCTCAAAACGAGACAGAGATCTGTCACACTGCTGATTCCGGATGGTCCTGCATAGCCACAGCTCTCCAGATACAAGGTTCAGCTGGTGTAGCAGTTGAACTGTTTATGCTTTGTACCTGCTTTTCAGCATCAAAATCCCTTTGGCCATCAGAAACCGAGTTGTTTAGACCTTACCCTGGCCTTCTTATCGGCCAGCTTGACGGCCTGACAACTTGATAATGTGAGACATCCCTGACATCTAACATTTCACAAGTTTTTCACTTTTAATAATGCTAATATTTAAAATTGAAAACACTATGGTGAAATGGTGTATTTAAAAAGCACTAATTTAATAATGACATTTTAATGTTCTATTTTTCTTCCCTTTATTTTATATTGGTGCGTCACTCAGTCATGTCTAACTGGGAGGAGGAAATGGTACCCCACTCCAGTATTCTTGCCTGGAGAATCCCGTGGACAGAGGAGCCTGGTGGGCTGCTGTCCATGGGGTCGCACCGAGTCGGACACGACTGAAGCAACTTGGCAGCAGCAGCAGCAGCAGCAGCAGCAGCAGCAGGTCTGACTCTTTGCAACCCCATGGACTGTAGTCTGCCGGGCTCCTCTATCCATGGAAATCTCCAGGCAAGAATACTGGAGTGGGTTGCCATTCCCTTCTCCAGGGGATCTTTCTGACCGAGGGATTGAACTTGGGTCTCCTACACTGCAGGCAGATTCTTTACCATCTGAGCTATAACGGAAGCCCCAAGAATCCAGGACTGGGTAGTCATTCCCATCTTCAAGGAATCTTCCCGGCCCAGGGATCAAACCTGGCTCTCCCATGTTGCAGGCAGATTTTTTACTGTTAAAAAGTTTACTTATGTCTATATGTGAATATATGCAATGTGCTTACACTAGAGGTTAATCTGTGGTCTAATTTTTGTGAATGAAAAATATATGCAGAATATAAAATATCTCTGATACAATTTTTCATGGATAATTTTAAGTTAACATTATAGGCAATATTTTTCTCAATGATAGAAGACATTTGTCTAAGAATTGTGTGGTTTGGAAAAATCTTTAAGTTCTATATGAAGCAACAATGGTTGTCCAATTTATGAATTTAAAACCATACTTCCCGAAATTCTTTTCAGAAGAAAACCATTGTAAAACATCTTGGCTTGTCCCCTGAAAATAATGAATGAGCCAGTCTCCCTTTCATTATTAGAATTACAACTGAGACTACTGGAATTTTCAAAATACTCCTTAACATTTAGAGTTAAAAATATCAATGCAAACAAAATTCCTAGAGTTACACAAATTTATTCTTACAAGATATGCAAATGTATAAACACATTTGCATATTTGACAAAAATTTTTATATATGCTGGCTCCCTGAAAAATGTAACATTCTCTTTTTTAATGCTTCAGAAATAATATTTATATCTATTCACAGAAAAATTTTCAAGCTTTAAATACACTCATACTTAAAGATGTATCTGGTATTTCTATTACACCGGTAAAGCTATTACTCTACAGCTATGCATTCCTGTGAGAAACCATTCATTCAACATTTTATATTACTCTGTTCAATGAGCAAAAATTATAAGACCTTGAATTTCTTACCAATGAAAATTTCTATACAGAATGGCTTTAGTAATACACTGTAAACATTTATTAAAAATATATAACTTTAGAAATGGATAATGAATAATAGTATTTAGATAATCTATTATAAAGACCCTTTTTTTTTTTTTATAAAGACCCTTTTTAAAGAATGAAAAAAGTAATATGAAACTTCAGATGCACTTAGGTTCTGTATGATTTAATCTGACTTTCAGTTTTCTAATCTGGGTGCAAAAACAGTATCTTAATTCAAAGTCTTTAATGACTGAAGCAACTGTAGACATGATTACCATTTCACCTTCATATCTGGACTACTTTTATAAGCTATATAGGATATTAAAAAGTGATTTTATTACATAGCTCTTGGTAATATGCTTTGGATATCTCTTTAACAATGGGAAACAGTAAATATATGTACTTAACACCCTAAATTGTCTAAGCTCTTAAATACTCCGACATTTGTGTGATGAATTTCCACTCTACAAAATGTTATAAAATAAACACATCTTCATGGTAGGAGACGCCAAGAGAGAACCTCTGTCCTCATGACAGTATAAATTATGTCCCAAGAAAGGACAAACATGTGTAGTATGAAACACAGACACAGAGTCACTTCACTTCAGCTCTTAGAAATGCAGTTGGTTAAGTTTGCCTTCAGGTCATCAACTTTCCTTTCTGAGACCTTTTGGCTACCATGGATTCTTTTAATAACAAGGCTTTAATGCTGACTCAGTCTTCCATGTTTTGAAATCTGCCTTCTTGAAAGGATGTGATTAACTTATTTTAACATGAAAATAGCAGGTAAGAGTTTTATGGCCACATGTAGAAGAGAGGTATTTTGTTTATTTTTGAACAAGAGACAAATCCTCTTAAAACCAACTTATCTCTAATTGCAGAATTCTTTCAGGAATCAGTGAACAGGGGAGGTATTTTAAAGGGAATGGACTTATCCTTCTAATAAAAGGGGAATGCTATGCACAAACATAATGCAAAACAGCAGGGTGAAATTACATCACATAAGCAGTGACCTATACTACTTGCATATAGGACTGGCCAAAAATCCTGTCATAATATACTTACTGGGCTGACTTACATTTCATCTTTTCTTATACTTCAGTATAATAGGTTCAGGGACTAAATATAAGCAGCTATCTGAAGAAAATGCATTTTTCTTTCTGCATAAATTCAGACAATGAAACTAAAAGGACAGGAATGGACTAAAATACATTGTGTGGCCTACTTTAGGAGGAATTTGATAAAGATTAGACAGCATCATGAGATACATGACAGTAAGGCAGGAGAGAAAAAGCTACAATTAGTTTTCTTTAACACTTCAGTGATTTCTAAATTTAATTATGGACTTCAGGTAGATGCTTAGATGAAGTATAACTAAAAATTGATAACACAGTAGTATTCTATTTCACATTAAACCTCACAGAGCTAAGAGAAAAGGAAGCAGTGATACAAAAAATTTATACATTGGCTATCTGTTGAAATACACTGAATTTTATCACTTGAGATAGTGCCATGAACTTATGTTTGTGCCTGAAGCGTGAAATCACAGGAATGTTACTTTACTGAATGTTTTCTGAGATCAGACATCACAGAAAAGACTACAGTGTTCCAATACCAGACTATCAATCTCTTGTTATTGTCTAAAAATAATAATCTTCTAAAATTTTCATGTGTTTCCTGCATAAAGTAGGAAAGGAATTGATATCAAGAACCAACACTGTGAAAAAATTGGCCTGAAAAAAATTTTTTTCCCCTCAGTAACAAGAAAGTATATTGCAACCAAAATCATACACTTATTTGAAACAATAAACTCTCAAGTTCCAAAATGTTTTAACTTTTGTTGTAGCGCATTAGTAGGATGTAAGGTGTTTATACATTCTGATGAAGCTTTCATTCTTATTTTTAGAGTCAATATAGGGATGAATTTTATGAATTATTAAAACTTTTTAAAAGACCAAATGACAACTCGAAGCAAGTTCACATTTTTATATTAGTTATTGCAATAGCTATTAAGTTTGTAAAGAACCTATTCCAAAAAGTTACCTGTACAACCACTTATATACAAGTAATCCTGATTATCTGGTATGTACATAATTCAATTTGTCAATAGTTAAATTTAATGAAGAATCTAACTTACCGGTGGATCAGCCCCCTTAGAACCAGTCAGCCCTCCTGTTAGGGATTCGATATCCTGAAAAGGGGAGAGGTGTTGATTGTAAAATGCTACTGAACAGCATGGAGAATTTCCCAGTCCCACAGTGTTATATATTTTTTAGCTACAAAATAAGGGCACTCAACTACATTTTTGTTTTGTCTTGAGATAATTTTGCTTATGGTAAAGCTATGTCAATTGTTGTTATCTAAATATCTAGATATTTTCTGTACAGTCTGTAAATAGAAAAAAAATACAAACATTAATTATTCTTGAAATACGCAAAGAAAATGGCCCTAGGTAAGAAAGCAGATGTTTCATTCTCTAAGAAGCTGAAGTGAGGGTGGAACTGAATAAAGAAAATTGAATGAAATCGCAATTTAACACATTATTTGCAAGAATATTGAACTTATGGAAAAATGCTCAAACTACAAAAAAATCTAATTATCTACAGTTCACTCAATTACTATACATGTTCAGTTGCTGAGTTGTGGCTGACTTGGCAACCCCAAAGACTATAGCTCACCAGGCTCCTCTGTCCATGTGATTTTTCCAGGCAAGAATACTGGGGTGAGTGGTCATTTCCTTCTCCAATTACTACATATAGAAGATGAAAATTTAAACAGATCTGGATGGATTAGCTATTCTTTCACAAGGACTGATTTCTAATCTTAAATTGGTAGACACAGTAGATCATGCCTGAGTAAAAATTACACGTGACAAAGACACCACAGAAGAAGAAATGGGTGATACTGTGACTGACTAGAAAGCAAGTGCCCTGTTTTAGGGACAACTGCGCCTCTTTTTTTATCAGTTTTATAGCTTTGGGTCCAGGGTTACTAATCATGATCTTTTCAAAAGAAGATAGAATTGTAGGTTTTTAAGTAAAATCTCTCTGGATGTTAATGCTTGCAGCTTCTAATTTTTAAATCAGCCCCCTCTCCTCCCAAATAAAAAAAGAAAAAAGAAAACAGTCTGCTCAGAGGTAGCAGAAAGAAGTTTAGGATTACATAAACAAATCACACTTTTTGCTAAAATGTTTCTTTCTTGAGACCCTGGTCATTTCTTATCTGCTTGCATCTAGTTGAATGCATAGGTTTGAGGAATCTGGGGAAATGTAGTTGCAGCTAGTAATCGGAAATGAAAGAAAGGCAACTGAGTAAAGACAGAAGGCAAAGAAATTTAAATATCTATAATCAGAGAATCAGTCAAACACGTGGATATTATTAAGAATGCTTCTAATTCTCACAGTCTTGAAAAAATTAATCAACAAGAGAATTCTGAAGATGCATGGAAAAGGCATTGTTAGTCAAGATTTTTAACATGCTGAATGAAAGCAAATTATGAATTCATGGCTCTAAAGAGAATACAGATGTATTATTTTACTCTTCTAATTAAAAAACAGTTTTTGAGCTCATATTCCACTTTGAGTGTAAGTTGAGACAGTGTCCTACTTGCACAGAAACCCAAGTTAAACACAGCTTACCCATCACTTGACGCAAAAAAAATTTTCAGTTGTAAACACAAGAGAAGCATGCGTGAATGCATTTTTGTAAAATGAATAGATGAAATAAGCAAATCCTTTGGGAAACTCTGAAAATAGTTGAAAGTGAGTCAGTCTTTTATATGGTTGTTGAATATTTCATCTACCAAATATAAATTAAATCTTTGATAAATGTGTCTATTTTGTTTTTACATGTCTTCATAAATGCATAGCAAAAAGGGAGACACTAGAAAGTAAAAACATCAATTTTATAGATAGTTTTAAAATTTGCTATTGCAATAATGCTATTTGATTAAAACATTCAAATCAAACTTTGATTTTTTTTTTTAGGTTATGGAATTTAGATTTAATAGCTAATAAAAGAATTACTACTTACTGAACATTTACTACATGCAGATACTCTTTAAATGCTTTGTATACTTTATAAACAGTCTTATAAACCACCTCTCACCCTAGTCCCGGCCTTTCTAGGGATGGGGAAAGCTGACACAATGGTGACTCCGTTCACGCTGTGTATGTGATGCACTCCTTCAGTCTCTTTGGACTCAGTCACTTCTATAGAAATGTGGAAAGCTAACCTGGCACCTGCCATGTGCTGCTCGGGGATGGCTTGCTGCTTAACGTCAGCATTACGTAGCCTCTTTTACATGGACTGTTATCTGCTGCTGCTGCTGCTGCTAAGTCGCTTCAGTCGTGTCCAGCTCTGTGTGACCCCAGAGATGGCAGCCCACCAGGCTCTCCCGTCCCTGGGATTCTCCGGGCAAGAACACTGGAGTGGGGTGCCATTTCCTTCTCCAATGCAGAAAAGTGAAAAATGAAAGTGAAGTCACTCAGTCGTGTCCGACTCTTCGAGACCCCATGGACTGCAGCCCACCAGGCTCCTTCATCCATGGGATTTTCCAGGCAAGAGTACTGGAGTGGGCTGCCATCGCCTTCTCTGGTTATCATCTATACAGAACCAAATAAACTAGGATTAATGAATTGCATGAATTATGTAATCAACTTTCTTAAAAGAAAACCCAGGTGATGTGCCGGGGGCCAGCATGAGGAATTCCGCCCATGGCAAAAGTCATGAGGAAGGAGGCTTTGGCATACGCAAAGGCATGGTCAAGCCTCAGGAGACCCCCTGTTCCAGAGCATCTACCCCAAAACCAGAGTCTGTTTTTGGCTCTCACCTATGCCTTTGACCCGGAGAAGGCAATGGCACCCCACCCCAGTACTCTTGCCTGGAAAATCCAATGGACAGAGTAGCCTGGTGGGCTGCAGTCCATGGGGTCGCTAACAGTCGGACAGACTGAGTGACTTCACTTTCACTTTTCTCTTTCATGCATTGGAGAAGGAAATGGCAACCCACTCCAATATTCTTGCCTGGAGAATCCCAGGGACGGGGGAGCCTGGTGGGCTGCTGTCTATGGGGTCACACAGAGTCGGACATGACTGAAGTGACTTAGCAGTAGTAGCACACCTTTGACCTTCTGGGGAGCTCTCCCCCATAACTGTTTCTCTCGGAGAAGAAGTAAACGTGCAGCTCCAAGTTAATAAAAATTCCTGGGTGTGACGAGTGTTTCAGCTTACGAACTCTGAAGGTTATCTAGCCCGCCTGTATAGGTTCGTCCAGCCACATGTGATGGTTTACAGCCCCCAACCGTGAGAGGCATGAGATGTTTTAGACTTACTAAAGGCAAATTCTTGTGGGAAGTTAGAAATTATTAGTATAGTGGGTTGGTTGGGAATTATATTGGTGAAGGGTTTTTTTATTTGTTGTGTCAATAATTGCTGCTAATTCCCTGCCCTGGGTGGGACAAGGGTGTCTCAGGTCAAACCTCTCTGCTGACAGACTAGCTTGTGTGACAACCTCTCAACCATAAACAGCACAGAGAGTTTGGAGTATTAGCATAGGGCTTTTCTCATCGTTGAGTCAATGATTGCCACCAGGCCTCCATATCCTTAGGCACCCAGGAATATATTAATCAATGTATTTGGAATATAAAAAAGGAAATACAGTAGCTTTTAAGGTTAGCAATACTAGACTTTTTGAGTTAACGAATTTTCTTCTTTGTTATAGATCACTGTACTTTGTTATAAATCACTGTGTCCTTGCTATGTAAAAATGTAACTTTATCACT
>SJYX01005370.1:82640-129552 GCA_006410675.1 Oreotragus oreotragus
AAATGTCAGCGAGCCTCATGGCCAGAAGATGATGTAAAAACTCCTAAGACCTTTTCTTTTTTATGTAAAGCACCTGACTTTGATAAAGGTCAGGACTGCTGACCCCCACGTGACTCTGTATTCATCCCTATATGTAACAAAAGGTATATAAGAAAATCTGAAAAATAAAAAAATGGGTTCAGTTCCTGGAAAGACTGACTCCCCCATGTCCTTTCTTGCTCCCCATTTTTCCGGCTGAATTCCCATCTGGAGCATGGATGCTATTCCATGTAAACCAAGTTATTCAGCCTCTTTTTCTCCACTAATATTTCCTACTACACTATCCATTTCTAATCTCTCTATCTGTAATTAATTATGTATTTCCCAAGGTCGCCGATGCCGTCCCCACCTTCGAATTCCCTGGATCCACTGGGGCTGGACCCCAGCAGTGATGAAAGTTTCACTTTCTTCTCCAAGGTGTCAAACGCCTGAGTGAGGTTATTAGCCAGTATTTGACACAAGCTATGTAGAGCCAGTCTCTTTTATGTGGGAAAACCCTGCTCCTGAGACAGAAGGTTGGTAATTCAAGGCTGATCCATGAATCAGAAATCTTGGGAAGGCTGAACTGCAAGTGGGATGGAGCAATCAGCATTACCAATCAGCATCACTCCGAGCACAGTGAGATTTGAGGCCAGCCCTTTGAGGGCAGGTTTAAAATAAATTCCACTTTGTGCTACACTGATGCTCTTGCTTGCTTATCTGCACCCCCTTCCCATGATGGAAAAATTGATATGTTTTTTTCCCTTTGACACATAATTTAGTTTTTCCTGCTAATCATTAAGTTCAGATGTTGAAAATCCTGCTTCTTCTGTGTGGAGATGGGAAAAAGGAGTACTTTGGGACTTGATATTTTTCTCAGGGCAATTGATGGATCCTTTCTTTTATCCCTGAAGAGTAGGATCAGCCAATTATGGTTAAGGAGATGATGATAAGGTAATCTGGGTATTAAATATGCTAAAATGAAAGAAAATAAAGTTTTAAACAGTCAGCTCAATCTAACATTGCACATGTCATCAGATTCAGAACATCTTAGAACCTAATAGCTACATTTAAAGTTAATATCAAATATTCAAGTATTATTCTTCTAGTTACTTCATAAAATATGAAAATACTTAAAGCAATACAATATTGTTACCAGCTATGAGTATGTTAAAATTTGATTTATGCATATTTTTAACTTGTAATTATTTTAGAAATTCTTTAGAGGGAAATGACCATATTTCAATATAGAGTACATTTTTATGCACAAAACAATCTATGAAAAATGTATTAGTAAAGTGAAATCAATATAAAATAGTAAAACATCAACCATATTTATTGAATGATTATATATAAAATTTGTTTCAAGGTCTTCAAAAATATGATGAGGTATCTTATGTTTGTAGAGAAGTTTACACAATTCATAGATTCAAACTATCAAAATTCAGCATTTTTCTCATCTCTTTTGTGGAAAAGCCCCCAAATGTCCCTCATGTTCCATTTCCTCCCAGTGCAGGCTTCTGTCCTCACTACATCATTGCTACCCCTCTTATCAAGGTTACTAATGACATCTAATTGGCTGAATCAGTGGTCAGTATTCCATCATCATTTGTCTTGATCTCTAAGCCACATTTGACTCAGGTAACCACTCCATCCTTCTTGAAATACTTTTTTTTTTTTTCCCCTTAGTTTATTTAGTACCATGGCTTTTATTCTCATAGATTTACACTGCCTACTCCAGTTTCCACTTGGGCACATTACAGTCATCTAACACTTAACACTGCAAAATCAAACTTGGTTTTCCCCTCAATGCCTCCCTCAAAGTAGGTTTCTGTCCAAGTGCTGTTCATCTTAACATCACCATTTATCAAATTTCTCAGGTCCAAATCCGTCAGCAAATCCTGCCAATTCTATGTTTAGAATATCATATTCTTTATGGCTGCTGCTGCTGCTAAGTCACTTCAGTCGTGTCTGATTCTGTGCGACCCCATAGACGGCAGCCCACCAGACTCCGCCGTCCCTGGGATTCTCCAGGCAAGAACCCTCGAGCGGGTTGCCCTTTCTTTCTCCAATGCATGAAAGTGAAAAGTGAAAGTGAAGTCACTGAGTCGTGTCCAACTCTCAGTGACCCCATGGACTGCAGCCCACCAGGCTCCTCCGTCCATGGGATCGTTATGGCTAGGAGTAGACTAGTTCTTATTACCTCCATTGCTGTTGTTGTTAAATCTCTAAGTCATGTCGAACTCTTTGCAATCCCATGGACTGTAGTCTGCCAGGCTCCTCTCTCCATGGAATTCTCCAGGCAAGTATACTGGAGTGGGTTGCCATTTCCTTCTCAGGGGGAATCTCTCCAAACAAGGTATTGAACCTGCATCTTCTGCATTGCAGGCAGATTCTAAGGAATCACTGAGCCACTGAGGAAGCCCTGCCACCTATGTTGCTGCCATCCTAATCCCTTGGACAGTGTCAACAATATCTTCCCTTGGGCTAACGAATTACTTTCCTAACTGTTGTCCATTAGTGGGTCCTTCTTTCCCCATATATTCTCCACATGCAGTCAGAACTATCCATTTAAAATGAAGGTTAGGTCAGATTACTCCCATGATCCAAATCCCTCCCTGGTTTCCCATTAATCTTAGCATAAAATTCAAACTGACTACTATGGCATGCAGGCCCCCTGATGGTCTGGCTTTGNTTCTTTCCCCATATATTCTCCACATGCAGTCAGAACTATCCATTTAAAATGAAGGTTAGGTCAGATTACTCCCATGATCCAAATCCCTCCCTGGTTTCCCATTAATCTTAGCATAAAATTCAAACTGACTACTATGGCATGCAGGCCCCCTGATGGTCTGGCTTTGTCTGTCCCACTGATCTTGTTTTTTGCCATCATCCCTCTCTCTCATGCCACCCAGCCGCACTGGCTCCACTGCTATTTGAAAAACAACCCAAATACAGTCGACTGTCTGAATCAGTGGAGGTGGCACTCAAAAGCAACAGGCAAACTCAAAAGCAAGATGCTTAATCCCAGGGTATTTTACAGAGATATGGATGGTTTAACGGATCCAGTGCAATGGTGTAGCATGGAGACTGGCAGGAAGTCGTAACCACTCCAAGCCCAAAGGAGTTCGGTGAAAGAGCAGAGTTGCCTGGAGTTCAGCAAGGGAGGATCACCACTCACCAGCCTCTAGAGCAGATTGCCACCAGCCTCTAGAGCAGTGGGAGCTCAAGAAGTACTCTGTAGATGAATGACTGAATGAATAAATCAGGTAATATAATTTATACTTAAAAAAGGCAAGTCTCAGAGGATGTAATTGAAGTATTTCTCATTGTTGTATAAATGTATCACTTTGAAAGCATGGCTCAAGGCAATAGTGTCTGCATACCAAGTATTTTTAGTATGCCTGAATGAACAAATTAATGAATGACTTGTGCAAGAGCACACATATGGTAAATGCTCCAAAGAACCTTTGAAATCCTGGGTGTTATAACTTCAAGCACAGTATACATTTATTTTTTCCATTATACATCACTAAAGAGATATCCTCCTTCAAAAGAGACACTCAACTCTATATTATCTTATCTTGAGGCAATACATTTCTCTATACCCATGGTTTCTAGTTCAAAGAAGGAAAATATACAAAATGATTTAATAGAAAGTAAGAGTCAGACACGACTAAGCGACTCAAGTGAACTGAAATATTAAATTCATCTGATGAAATACTGCCAATACTTCAAATTAAAGACCTGATACCCTAATTATTGTACAACAAATAAATCAATGGTTGAAAACTTTATATAACATATGCACTGAATGTTAAAAACAGTTTGAATACATTAAAGTAAAAATAAAAAATGCTCATTTTTATGTAACATTTCAGAGTGTAGGTACATAGGTACTGGGTGTGAGTAAAAGTCAGAAAACAAAATTTCCTTAAAAAAATCATTCAGTTTTTTACATAAGGCTTAATGGAAACAATCTTTCATCACAGAACACCAGCTCCTTGAGGCAAGCATCCAAATAATGAATCTGAGCTTATTAATGAGGCTTCTTGCCTCTTTTACCAGACTTAAGCTGTTATTCTTTCCTTGGCAACTTTACAGGGTAAATTTCCTGCAAGGCAGAGAAGAAGCAAGAGACATACAGCCAGTTTCATAAATTGTCTTTCTTAAGAAGGTCAGAGGAGTTCTATTTAGTACTTCTTTAAGATTTTTAATAGAGGAAAATAGCTACGTTTTTACTTTGAACATAGTCTGGCCCAAATATGAATTTTCTCTGAGCCACAGAATGAATTCCTTAAAGTGAGAATGACTGAACAGCTGTTATGACTGAGGCACGGGGCTGGACACAGACAGCATGATGCTGATTAAGTCAAAGTCACAGCTCTCAAAGAGTCCAGAGTCTAGCTGGCCATCAGAAGGACAACGACAAGCTAGTCAACAATATATCGCACACAAAATAAGCATAAGGCACCACACTGAATCTGATGGATGGAATCCAGAGACGACGGCATCCTCTCTGACTGCAAGGATCTTTCAGTATATCAATCTGAAGAACAACATGAGGAAGGATTCAGAGAAATAACGTGCTAAATTCACAACACATAGGGGTTATAGGGGTAAATTTCATAGAGAGACAGTAAGTCTGAGTATTTCATGTTGCTGGAATTGTATTTATTTTTGAATGTATACCATGTAAGTCTGCCCTAAGATCTTGGTTGGGTAACAATAAACAACATTTATGAAGCATCTATCGTACCAGATGCCATGCTGAGAGCTCTACTGTCTCATTTAAAGCATCCCAGCTCATTTAACTGTTAATATTTTCATCATTTTTCAGATGATGAAATAATCTCCAAGACTTTAAATGATTTGACAATGGTTACATAACTAATAAGTGTTCAAATCTAGACAGGCTAACTTCAGAGGCAATGATTTTTAATAATAAGGCTCTCTTGACTAACTGGAGGTATGGAAAAACTATGGAGGACATCTTGGCACACCACACAGAGACTTAGGATAAAACATATTTATTTAATATTTGTATAAGGAATGAATAAGCAAGCAGAATTCTCCTGAAGTGAGGTGGATATTTTCTGATGGGACAAAAAACATCCTTGTTTGACCTACAGATATGAGTGTTAACAATACTGGATTTAACAAAACAGTAAAATTCCAAAGATTTTTGCTCTATATTTCTAAATTCAAAGTACCCTCCTCAAATAATTTAAACCAAGACAGGAACTCTACATAAATTAAAAACCTAATGTGTCAGTGTTGCATGGAATAGGGTTTTCTGAAGAAAGCGCTGAAGAGGTTTAAGGTTCTGCCTTTTCTATAGAGGGCCTTCTTGGAAGCACTTTCCACTATCATTTGTGCGTGTGTGTTACTTTTATTTCCTGTCCGTTCCCTTGCATATGGCTGAGGTGATAAAGGGAAACGTGCTAAATCTTGACTCAGACTCAGCTCTGGTTTTTGCCAACGTTTACACATTGATGGGTCCTTGTTGTCTCACGTTTAGGATAGCCCAATCAGACATCCTCTCCTCTCCTCCTCTGTCATTACTCCGGCCAACTGCCTCCATCCAGTCTCTTCCCTCGGCATTTATCTCTGTTGGCCTTTCCCAAAAAACAGTTGATCAAGATTTCTGGAGGTCAATAGAGTATTCCCTCACTCTGGTATTCAAATAACAATGCCAGTCAATTTTTTTCCTTCTGGGATTCCGCTTAGTTCATTCTACTACCTCTTTTCATTACCCACTCCAGTCACTACCTTAGTTCAAAGCCTCATCTAATTTTCCCCCCTATTCCTAGCTTTCTCCAAAATAGTGTCTTTCTTGAGTTCTTTCTCTAATCCTTATATTAATATGGTCTTTTCGCCAGAGAAGTGCTTCTTGCAATGTGACCTAGAAACTAGGAGCATCAGTATCACCTGGAAACTTTAGAAATGCATTTTATTGGGCTTTATTCTAGTCCTGCTGAATCAGAAACTGTGTTTAATGCTTGTTTAGCCCTCCAGTGAGTTTTGCTGCAGGCTAAAGTTTAAGAATCACTACTTCAGAATGATGTGTTTCAAATGCAAACATGTATATGTTAACTCCTATACTCTATCCTTGGAGAAGGCAATGGCAACCCACTCCAGTATGCTTGCCTGGAAAATCCCATGGACGGAGGAGCCTGGTAGGCTACAGTCCATGGGGTCGCGAAGAGTCGGACACAACTGAGTGACTTTATTTTCACTTTTCATTGTCATGCATTGGAGAAGGAAATGGCAACCCACTCCAGTGTTCTTGCCTGGAGAATCCCAGGGACGGGGGAGCCTGGTGGGCTGCCGTCTATGGGGTCACACAGGGTCAGACACGGCTGAAGCGACAGCAGCAGCAGCAGCATACTCTATCCTTAATAATAAGATTTTATTCTTCTTAGAAACATATCAAGTATCTTTATGCATGGTTTTTCATTATATGGTTCTAGACTACTTTTCTTATTTCACTTTTTACCACCTCCTCAAAAGAAACTATATACTCCTATCGTAATGAATCCTGTACTTCCTTTTGTGACAAGTGTTTTCTTACTTCTGTGTTTCTGTACCACAGATCCTTCTGCCTAGAAAGCCATCCTTCCCTCCTCTGGATAAATCTTACCCTTTGAAACTCCACCCAGGCACCACCTCCTCTCAGGAGACTTTCCTGAGTCCCGAGAGCTGGGGTAATGGTTCTGCTGCTACTTCCACAGCATCTTGCACTTAACTCACTCACAACTCTACCAAAGCATTTTATAATAGTCATTCTCCTCATCTGTCTTTGCCATTCAAGGGATAAATTAGCTCAGTGAGGCACTTGCCATCTGTGTATCTTCAATAGTTACTATGAAGCATGACCAATAACTGTTAAAGGAATAAATCTATGTTGAATTTAGCCTCCCATGAACTCCTATAAGGAGAGGGCGAGCTGAATGGCTGACAGCAGTATCTGGGACCACTACTGAAATGTGCATTATCCTATATTAGTCCATTTTCATTTTGGATATATATCTATTGGTTTCGTTAGTGTGTACCAGCCATTGAGAACCTGGTTATCTTTGAGTTCACTGCAAAATTTAAACTTCTAGATGACAAAACTGATGATCAGTTATCTTTATTAACATAACAGAGGACCATCCCAAGAGAACCTGGCTGAGTAGCCAGCAGCCCTTTATTTCTACCTCACGCCTACAAAATATAACAGACACACAAGTAGAAATATCTTAGTGATCAAGAGCACCGGTTCAAGCCTATTTTTACTACTTACTAGCTATTTACCTTGGGCAAATTGCTTTACATGTCTCATATAAGTCAGTTTATGTCTTACTACTTTATCCTAGAAGGACCTTGGGTTATTAATTATAATAGTTCATAGACAGTTATATTGATAAGCTATATAGAAAATTATCAATTAAAAGAAGCTTTATTACGCATGTACAGGTATAGGTTAGATTATACATGTATAAAATAAAGATGGGCTATGGACACATTACATATTAATATACATAGAAACATAAGCATTAGCAGGCATGTAGATGATATCTGGATACAGATTAATTATAGGTATGAATCCCCATTAAATTTCTAGAATATATTTTCCCTGAAAGGCAAGAGATCCTAAGTGTCATGTTCTACCTCCTCAACTATCCCTATAATTTTATGCATTTCTATGGCTTCGGTTCTTATAAATTTTTCACCAGTATCTTTTTTTAAATGCATAATTTTTATTCTAGTTTGAGCAATCTTTTTGCAGCAGAGTAAGAATAATTTCTTTTATAAAATTCATGAATGTATACACAATTTATTCCTCTTTCAGTGTTGTGGCACATGACATCATCACATATTTATATACCATAGTGGACAGCTTTAAGTCTGTTTGAAATGCACTATAGCAAGTGAGAAGAAGAATCCAACATTTAAAATAGGATATCAATGTTATGATCCTAGGCACACAAAATTTGTGAAAATTTATCTTATTATCCCTCATTGCTTGAGACTCAATTTCTGTGATCATAACTTACAATTAAACCTCCAATTATATGATGCTTCATCTTTTCCTATCTGATACAAACACAAGTAAATGACTAGAAAAAATACAATACCCTACCTATCCTTTTTACAAATCAGGTTTTATTTTTGACTAAGTAAATAAATGCTTAAAACTTTTACTGGGTTAAAAAAAACCTGAATATTATCCTGAGGTGAACTTTTTAGAGAAAAGAGTAAAATATAACTCTTATCCAACTATTATCTGACTTAGTATCTCAAAGACATGCATCCTTTTGATTTACATCAGATATTTCTAACATATCTAACAATATCTCTCTGAATTTTATGTATTAGGCCAATTAACACATAGAGCTTTTATCATGAGAAACTGGTGAGAATGCAGATGAAACATTTTCAAATTCATTAAGTTCATGTTTCCAGAAAAGTCTGACACAGGATTTTCAGCTAAATATTAAGTATGTATAGATGATAACTTAATTTTGGAAATGATAATCATGAATGAATCAGAGAGATGAAAAATAGATAAAGCAGTAATAAGTAGTATTACCTAAAATAATACATACAAAATTTTCAGAAAGAAGTCTAATTTGAATCTAATGGGCATGCAGACAAGTTATCTTCATAATGCTATTTTTAAGAGAAAAACTTAAGTTCTAAATCACAAGAGGTAAATTTTGCGTTCATTTCCTGTTTCTTCTGCTTTTGAAATAAAGAATGATGACTATATTGGTAATTAGAAATAGCAAGAGGATATATCATTTTCTATTTTTCTTATGGGCAGCTCTATTTCAATTGATGCTAACAAGATTCTGATACTAATCAATGTTCACAATATCAATATCACATCTAAAAATATGATTAAATAAAAGGAAATAAAGGAATAAAACTGACTGAAATCAGCAGGAATGCACTGATATTATGTTACTAAATGAATTGACATTATAGCATAGTATAAGAGTCTTCCAACCTGGAAATTCAGAGGCAATGACAAAATGTTCTATAGTCAGTATATGTTTTATAGATAGTCTTCTTTTCTTCTATTCAACCAAACAAGTTCCAAAAAAAAATCAAAACCAAGTTTCAAAGTTTATAATAAATATGCTTTGATTTGTAAGACACAATAAATCACATAAAATTGGAATCTTTTATCTCCCCTTTCTGTAATATCTCTGGAACTTACTTTTCCTTATTTATCATTCCTCCTAGATATAAATGAGAGCAGTTCAACTGAGCCACACAGCCAAGATCTCCAAAGTGAAAGAATTCTAAGTCTCTTGAGGTTAGCTCAGTGGCAAAGAAATTTGACTATTTCTCTTAAATAAAGACACCCAGGCAGCAAATGCAGATAGCTGACACTTTGCTCGATACAGTGTCAATCAAACCTGGTCAGTATAAGAACCACACCCTGGTTTTCAGTGGCTAGGTTTGTGGTGATTCAGCTGTTGTGTAAATCAGGAGTACAGCTAATCTGTTATCAACATGCACTGGTTTCAGTTACCATAGCGGCATGCAAAGTAAGAACTGCCTGCAGTTACTTTTTAATGGTAGATTAGTCTTTATTCCGTTGCCTCCAGCATCCCCAAAACTGGAATGTGAATCCTGAACACATTGTGCAACAGCTATATATAACCAATAGTAGAACTGGAANTATACCCCACATTGTAATGATAATATTTAAGATAAATTCCTATTGTATTTCTCGAATTTGTCCTATCTCCTCTGGCCCTTTATAAATAGTACTTTTTAAAAATTTGGCACAAACAATGGATAAATGCTTAATCTTTGAATCCTTGCTCATCCTCTAGAATGATCTCTATATTTAGTGAAACCATCTCACCCATCCTCTTAAACTATCAGACTAAGAAGAGAAGTGTGTCGAGATTGCAACAAGTGGTTTGAAACCAAGGCCAAATTGATGGGAAGTTGTAATTTGTGAAATTAGGATTGGCATATTGACACCATTAATGAACGATCCCGGTGTTGGGAAGATCCCCTGGAGAAGGGAAAAGCTACCCACTCCAGTATTCTGGCCTGGAGAATTCCGTGGACTGTATAGTCTATGGGGTTGCAAAGAGTTGGACATGACAGAGCAGCTTTCACTTTCATTTGCAAGTTACAGAAATATTCTTGTATTAATTTGGGTTATACATTACATATCACAAAACCCAATTCTCACTAAATAAAAATATGGACTAAAGAACAGATGAAAGAAAAGGTGTGTAATAAAAAATAAGCAATAACCATAAAACAGGTTAGTGCTGAGTGAATAAATATTAGGAACTATTTAAATGTCTAATTTAAGTGTCTTGACATGAATCAACTAAAATACAGCACCTCATTTTAAAAAAATCGTTTCACTTTGCATAAGATACCAACTACTGATATTGAAAAAACATTTAAAAGCCCAGTTTTTTGAGCTGGGATCAGATAATAAAATATTTGACAGAAGCATGTAAAACCTCTGGGAATGTATGTGGAAGACACAAAAATTTGGTTTCTGATTGACTAGGAAGTCCTTTATAAATAAGCAGCAAGTAAAAGCACAAATATTAATATTTTTCTTCATTCTCTCAATATACAAATGCTATTGTGCATTACTTTGCCGACTAAGATCCGTCTAGTCAAGGTTATGGTTTTTCCTGTGGTCATGTATGGATGTGAGAGTTGGACTGTGAAGAAGGCTGAGCACCGAAGAATTGATGCTTTTGAACTGCGGTGTTGGGGAAGACTCTTGAGAGTCCCTTGGACTGCAAGGAGATTCAACCAGTCCATTCTGAAAGAGATCAGCCCTGGGGTTTCTTTGGAAGGAATGATGCTAAAGCTGAAACTCCAGTACTTTGGCCACCTCATGTGAAGAGTTGACTCATTGGAAAAGACTCTGATGTTGGGAGGGATTGAGGGCAGGAGGAGAAGGGGACAACAGAGGATGAGATGGCTGGATGGATGGCATCACTGACTCGATGGAAATGAGACTGAGTGAACTCTGGGAGATGGTGATGGACAGGGAGGCCTGGTGTGCTGCAACTCTTGGGGTCGCAAAGAGCTGGACAAGACTAAGCTACTGAACTGAACTGAACTGATTGTACATAGAGAACCACTGTGCAATCAGGGCTTTAAAACAAATTATAAAATACCTATTATATGAAGCCAATATTAGGCTTAGCCATATTTCCAAGATGGCTACTGATTTTTAGTATTTCTGGATGGCTCACTAGGATCCAGAATTGTATGGCTTTGATGTATATGAGAAGCTGTATCTGTAACATAAGAGATATTTTATTGAAAAGCTGTTTAGCTTTATATGATATGTTTAAGTTAATCTACTAGAAAAAGAATAATGTGAATCTGTCACACTAATATTTAAAAGTATAAAGAAACTTTCACTTTTTTGCAGTATGACTCATGGAATGTTATTGCTGGAAGGGACATTAGAGATCAAATAACCTTAGCATATCATTTTACATTAATTATTCTATGTAAAAGTGCCAAGAAAATATGAATTGTTTATGGAATTGCTTCACTTTCAGTTTTACAAATTCTGACTTTGTTGGGACTTAGGTCACAGTATATGACCCATTTGTTTAATCAGATGATTTTTCATTTAGTAAATATTAGTTCATTTTCAATAGACCTAATATGTGAATTTTTAAATATAACTCTAGAGTTTCATAGAGAAAGAAGTTCAGCATTATTAGACACTCATACACTCACAGTTTCTCTTTGCTTTCTGCCATTAGGGTGGTATTCTCCACATATCTGAGGTTGTCAGTGTTTCTCCCGCCTATTTTGATTCCAACTTGTAACTCATCCAGCCAAGCGTTTCTCATGATGTATTCAGCACATAGGTTAAACAAACAGCTTGACAGCAGACTGCCCTGTTGAACTCCTTTCACTATAATGGAAGCAAGAGAAGAGGAACTAAAGAGTCTCTTGATGAGGGTGAAGGTAGAGAGTGAAAGAGCCAGCTTAAGACTAAATATTAAAAATACTAAGATCATGACACCCAGCCCCATTATTGGATGGCAAATAGAAGAGGGAAAGGTGGAAGTAGTGACAGATTTCCTCTTCTTGGAGTTTATATAATCACTGCAGACAGTGACTGCAGCCTTGAAATCAGAAAACATTTGCTTCTTGGCAGGAAAGCAAAGACAAACATAGACAGTGTGCTAAAAAGCAAGACATTATTACTCTGCTGACAAAGGTGCATAGAGTCAAGGTTATGGTCTTCCCATTTGTAGCATACAGTTGAGATGTGTATAAGAGACAGTGATAGTATACATATTTCAATGCTATTCTCCCAAATCATCCCACCCTCTCCCTCTCCCTCTCCCTCAGAGTCCAAAAGTCCGCTCTACACATCTGTGTCTCTTTTGCTGTCTTGCATACAGGGTCCTCATTACCATCTTTCTAAATTCCATATATATGTGTTAGTATACTGTATTGGTGTTTTTCTTTACCCCAATGTTCATTGCAGCACTGTTTATAATAGCCAGGACATGGAAACAACCTAGATGTCTGTCCATCAGCAGATGAATGGATAAGAAAGCTGTGGTACATATACACAATGGAGTATTACTCTGCCATTAAAAAGAATACATTTGAATCAGTTCTAATAAGATGGATGAAACTGGAACCGACTATACAGAGTGAAGTAAACCAAATGTTTTTCAATTGAAAATATCCAGAACCAGAATTAAACTAGAAAATAAGTAATTGCTGTTCTCCATCAAAACTTCAAAAAATTAAATAGTTTGAAATACTGGTAAAGATATCAATCTATTAATCTATTATGAATATACTCAATCTATCATGAATACCACATATTTTAGGTATTAGCACTATGAAACAGCAGTCTAAAATATAAAGATTTCAAGGATATATAGGTATACCCAATGCAATTTGCAAGACATTTTCTCAGGTTAATTTGTGAATTTCTGTGGTGGCATACTTTTTTTAAAACCAGCATTTGTTAAATTAACTTGGACAGTTTTTTTTTTCCCCCTCTATAATATTAACATGTTATAGAAACAGTGTTTTGCTCAATCTACTTAAGTAACAGTTGGCTTATAATCAGAGGCTTATAGAATAACTGAGGCATAGAGTAGTCTGTGCAAGTCTAAGTTTTGGAATTTGATTTCTAAATCTGAAACTTTAAGAAGGAAAAATGATGAAAGAGACTAAGAGTCATTGAAATTTTCAAATTTAGTTTTCTGAAAACTTTAAAAAATTTTGGATTCAAGTAGAAAAGTATATGCATACATATAAATGCCCTACTTAAAATATTCTTGAAGTGAAGTTGGATATTCTTTGGGGAAAAAAATTATGTATTTATTACTGGGTACAGAACACATTGGAGATGGAAATGGTAGCCCACTCCAGCATTCTTACCTGTAAAGAAGGAGACCGGTGGGCTAGAGTTCATGGGGTTACAAACAGCTGGACACAACTGAGTGACTGAACACACACAACACAGAAATATTGAAAGAAAGTTAAGCGGTCTTTGTCCTTATTAGCTCTGTTCCTGTTCCACTATAGTCGGGGAGATTAAGAAAGCATAAAATTTAGACTCTAAAATTCAGTACATATATTAAAACCTTGCCATAATTTGATAAGTACAGTAAAAATATAGATAAATAATCTGCCACTCCACCAAGGAGGTAAGAATTTAGCAGCTCTCTCCCCATGCATATCTGTAAAGAGGCAAGAAAGAAACTGGCCAAAGAACAGGAGAAAAGTATGACTTCATTATGTATGTATTATGGTTGTATAGTCCTTTTTTTTTTCTATATTATGTAGGAAATAAACAAACATGAGGCTTATATTGGGAACTGAAGAATCAAGGATTATTTAGATACAGTGGTTAAGGAAATCCTGGCTGAAAAGGAGACATTTTCTGAGATGTAAAGGAAGAGAAAAATCTAGTCATATGTTGATAGTCGGTAAGAAGCATCTTAGGCAGAGAAAAACACTCCTCAAGGCTAGATAAAACTTGGCATGTTCGAAAAAGTGAATATAGCACCAGAGTATCCATTGAGCCATGACTTTGAAGAAGGGAGGTCCAGATATTCATCTCCTTGAGTAGAGAAAGAAGTCAGATTGTATTCTAAGTACAGTGGGAAGCCCTAGAAGGATTTTAAGCAGTTGAGTAACATAATCCAAAGGACACTTTTACAACAAACAGAAACTTGAGTTGAGGGCAGTGAGTATGGAATCAAAGGTACTTCTCCATAGGCTGTGGCAGAAATCCAGGTAAAAACATGCCTTGATTGGCATGAGGTCCTCTGCTGTGAGGTAAAGAGGAGGTGCATACGGGAGACTAGAGTTGTAGGAGTGGGAAGAATGAAACCATTTGTGAGAGTTGGAAAGCAAGCTCACTAGAAAATTGAAGTAAAGAAATTCCAAGAACAGTAATTTAATTGAAACATAGCAGCTAAGTGCTGCCCTGTTCTCTGTCAATCTTTAGCTATTGAGGTGAAGTTCTTGAGGTTGAAATATCAGAGCTCATTCGTGTTTGGAGTTTGCTAGTGCTATAAGAAGAAGAAAAAGGATATCCTCCTTCTAAGAGGATAATTGAAATAACAGCCGAAAAATTGATGCTTTTGAACTGTGGTGTTGGAGAAGACTCTTGAGAGTCCCTTAGACTGCAAGGAGATCCAACCAGTCCATTCTGAAGGAGATCAACCCTGGGATTTCTTTGGAAGGAATGATGCTAAAGCTGAAACTCCAGTACTTTGGCCACCTCATGTGAAGAGTTGACTCACTGGAAAAGACTCTGATGCTGGAAAGGATTGGGGGCAGGAGAAGGGGATGACAGAGGATGAGATGGCTGGATGGCATCACCGACTCGATGGACGTGAGTCAGAGTGAACTCCGGGAGTTGGTGATGGACAGGGAGGCCTGGCGTGCTGCGATTCATGGGGTCGCAAAGAGTCAGACACGACTGAGAGACTGAACTGAACTGAACTGATATATATTCTAGGTGGGCAAGAAAGGAAAAGAAACAAGAGGGAACAATAGAGAAAAATGGTGATAATGAAAAAGGAAATAATATTCTACACCCTCACACCCAGATTCATGAAGTTATAAAAGAAAAAAAGATCCTCTCCTTGAGAGAATTGTAAGAAAACAATATCTTCAAGTTTTAATTAAGGCAAAAAATGTGGAGGAATTCATCTAGTATATAGTCAAGGATGTATAGTCACAGAGCTAATGTTCCAGAGGTGGGAAATGAATAGGGATTAGGTCTAGTTCAGAGATTTACAGGACAATGTGGGAGTGATTATCATTGTAAAAAGGGATAGCCAAGAAGGAAAGATGAGAATAATTATTGTAATCACCAAGATAAGTGTAGACAGGCAGACCTACCGCTGTGCTCACAAATGCTTATGCCTGTTTATGCGATGGCATCTCTGTGATGTTTATTCACGCTCATGGGATGCTGCCAACTTTCTCAGGGGCCTCCATGTGTGATAATAGCTGTTCTAAGCTGCACTTCCCTGTGGCTAGGCATAAGGTCCTAGAGAGCTGACTAGAGACTCCCTAGCAGCTGTTCATGGAGGTTTGGAACATCACGTTTCTGGGGCATCTCAAAGTTTCAGCTCTCAAAACTTCCTGTATTCTGACAGCTTCCCTTAATAGAAGGCTATGACTACAATCTAGTTGGAACTATGATTTACCTACTGAAAGTAATTTGCAGATTACCCATGCATTGGTTCTTAAACTTGACTTATATCAGAATCACTTTTGCAAATTCTTTTGGAAAATATGAATCTTGCATTCCATTTAAAAATTCATCATCATTTTTGGAGATTAATATATTTATATTTTAATCAATATTTTATAAAAATATAAAATATTGTATTGTCACAATATAATACACATAATAATATTTCCCTATAATTGCATACAGCTAGGTCTACACTGGCCAACAATGGGAACATCCAGCTAGATGGAATTTTGTTTTAATTTTTATTTTATGTTGGAGTATAGGTAATTAACACTATTTTGCTAGTTTCCAATATACAGCAAAATGTTTTAGTTATACATATACATATATATTTTTCAGAGTATTTTCTCACACAGATTATTACAGAGCATTTATTGAGTATAGTTCCCTGTGCCTTACAATAGGTCCTTGTTGATTATCTATTTTATATATAGTAATGTGTATATGTTAATCCCAGCTTTGTGAAATTTAAAATAACCTTCCATGATGTGGTTACTTCTACAGCCAATCAGTGCATCTACCTTGACTTTCATGGAAAAAAAAAAAGTGTATTTTGATAGCACTTAATAAGAATTTAAAATTCTTAGTATAGGAAGTAACTGACAGTCCTTGTTCACAGGGTATATTAATGATCTAGTGCACATCCTCACCCTCCACATTGTATTGGATAACCAATTTGTATGCATGCTTTCTCCTACTAAGTTTAATTTCATCAAAGATAAGAAAGTGGTTGCTCTTAACTTTGTATTTTCAATATTTAGCACAGTCCTCCAATGCACATTTTTTTAAATGCTTCAATAAACTCAATTGTAAGATCTCAGAGTTAAGTGGAAATAAATGCATACAATTAAGGTGCAATTGGTAAGTATACACTGGAAATCTACATGAGATATTCTGCCAACATGAGAAGGAATCTCCAACTTAGTTTTGAATGTGGTATTCAAGACAAGAGAAGACGTCACAAAAAGTGTGAAAGAATGAAATCGGTGTTTGAAAATTCTTAAAGTCAATTTTTAAAATATTCATGTGAAAGGAGAGAAATGCGTCAAAGATAGGCATCTATTTAAGGCAGGGAAATGGTAAAAGTGAAGAATTAAGAAGTATAAACTGCTGCTAGTGATAGCTTAGAGAGAGCCAGATTAAATAGTGTGGTACTGTTTAGGGTAGATTTTAAATTTTTTAATCTTTTTTTCCCCAGTTTTCTAAAAACAAGCAATTGACTCTATCTACTAGATCCTCTGCAGAATATTTANATTAAGAAGTATAAACTGCTGCTAGTGATAGCTTAGAGAGAGCCAGATTAAATAGTGTGGTACTGTTTAGGGTAGATTCTAAATTTTTTAATCTTTTTTTCCCCAGTTTTCTAAAAACAAGCAATTGACTCTATCTACTAGATCCTCTGCAGAATATTTACCCTGAAACATAAGACTTCTTGATAGAAAAACAACAGAATTTGAAAATAGCAGAAATGACCTTGAGCCCTGATTCCTCCACTCATCAGCTTTTGTTGCTACAAGTTGAGTCCTTAAGTTTTTTGAGACCCAGTTTCTATAAAATGAGGATAACGAGTCCCGCTTCACCACAGAGTTTCTGTGAAGATAAAATGAGAAAATGTTTGGAATGTGATTAATAAACTGAAAAATACTTCATAAAAATAAAATTCTCTTATTTTTATTCTGTCTCACTCTATGTCTGTCTCTTATGATATCTTGTCATTTTTCCTAGGCGAATTCTTCAGAGCACATGCAATCATAATTTGCTGATAATCATCCAAATTAATATCTAATTATTTAGTGATTAATAAACTGAAAAATACTTCATAAAAATAAAATTCTCTTATTTTTATTCTGTCTCACTCTATGTCTGTCTCTTATGATATCTTGTCATTTTTCCTAGGCGAATTCTTCAGAGCACATGCAATCATAATTTGCTGATAATCATCCAAATTAATATCTAATTATTTTATTCAAGTATTTAATTCAAATACTAGTATCTGAACAACTAGTATAGGCTGCACTTTCTTTGATCACTGGTTTCATAACCAAATGATTATATTTTTAAAGTACATTTAATAATACTTCGTATATCCACTTTGTTGTTGTTGTTGTTAATTTCCACTTTCTGCCCCAAGGGGGAAAAAAGATTTTTAATCTCTTCTCCTAGGGACTTGAAACTTCAGGGAGAAATATGTATGTTTAAGTTGGTGAGAGGGTAATAATAATCCTTGCCATAATAATCCTTATTATCCATGAGAAAATAGTCGTCATTTTTAAGTATTAATTTGTTCTTTCTACACATTATCTTTAAGGCTTCCTGTCTGCCAAGCACTATGCTAAATACAAAGGATACAGTAGTAGCACAATAGACATACTCATGTCTTCGGGAAGCCCACGACAGATTGAAAAAGACATTTAACGAAAACAATTGCAATAAAGTAAGATGTGTTGGAGAAGACTCTTGAGAGTCCCTTGGACTGCATGGAGATCCAACCAGTCCATTCTGAAGGAGATCAGCCCTGGGATTTCTATGGAAGGAATGATGCTAAAGNGGGAGGTGGGAGGGGCGTTCATGTTTGGGAGTTCGTGTAAAAAAATAAATAAATACATAAATTAAAAAAAAGGAAATTACTAAGAAAAAAAAAGAAAAGTTCTTCCAGAATCAAAAAGCATATTCTCTTAATGGGGGTATTATTAGCATTATTGAAAGGAAAAATATTATATATATATTTTATATACCTTGCTGCTGCTGCTGCTGCTGCTGCTGCTAAGTCACTTCAGTCGTATCCGACTCTGTGAAGCACATTTAAAATGGGTTCTATCCTTTTAACAGAATTTCAAGTGCGCAATGCAGCGCTAGTAACTGTGGGCGCAATGTTGCACAGATCTCTAGAACTTACTCATTTTGTATAATGGACATTTTATACTTGTTGGTTGGCAACTCATTTCCTCATCTCCATAGCCCTTGGAAACCACTAATCTCTCCTTCTATGACTTGAACTATTTTAGGTATTTCATATACGTGGGATTATGCAGAGTTTGTTCTTCTAGGACTGGCTTATTTTACTGAGCATATCCTCAAGTTTTATTCATTCATGTTCTTGCATTTAGCAGGATTTCCTTGTAAATCTGTATAATATTCCATGTGCGTATATATGTGTAAGTCTCTGTGTGTAAACATCATATTTTCTTTATCCATTCATCCATGTGGATCTTTTGCACATCTCAGCTGCTCTGAATAGTGTCACAGTGAAAAATATTTTTGAGTAATTTTTTGAGGAATCTCTACTGTTTTTCATAGTGGCTACACTACTTTCCATTCCCACCAACAGTGTACAAGGGTTCCAATTTCTCTATATCTTCACCAAAATTTGTTGTCTTTTTGTGTGTACAGTATGGCATCTTTGTTTTTCAGGATGCTTGACATCTTCAGACACAGGCACCAAAGCCTTTCTTTCTCACTCTCTAACCTCTAAGCACGCATAAACACACATGCACACATGTACGCACTCACACTCATTCCTAAGATAGCTGTTGGCTGCATAAGAATTCATATACGTGGGATTATGCAGAGTTTGTTCTTCTAGGACTGGCTTATTTTACTGAGCATATCCTCAAGGTTTATTCATTCATGTTCTTGCATTTAGCAGGATTTCCTTGTAAATCTGTATAATATTCCATGTGTGTATATATGTGTAAGTCTCTGTGTGTAAACATCATATTTTCTTTATCCATTCATCCATGTGGATATTTTGCACATCTCAGCTGCTCTGAATAGTGTCACAGTGAAAAATATTTTTGAGTAATTTTTTGAGGAATCTCTACTGTTTTTCATAGTGGCTACACTATTTTCCATTCCCACCAACAGTGTACAAGGGTTCCAATTTCTCTATATCTTCCCCAAAATTTGTTGTCTTTTGGTGTGTACAGTATGGCATCTTTGTTTTTCAGGATGTTTGACATCTTCAGACACAGGCACCAAAGCCTGTCTTTCTTTCTCACTCTCTAACCTCTAAGCATGCATAAACACACATGCACACATGTACGCACTCACACTCATTCCTAAGATAGCTGTTGGCTGCATAAGAAAAATGCATCCTGAAATGTAGCAGACCCAAGAGGACTATCCAGAAGGATATAGCAAACTAGCCTGGAGGTGGATAAAAAGAATGCCCAGGGGGAAGATGTTTATTAATTTTCTATTGCTGCTTTAACAGATTACTACAAATTTGATGACTTAACACCAAACAAGTTTATTTTCTTACAGTTTTGGAGATCAGAAACCTGAAAATCAAGGTGGTGGAAGGACTGTGTTCCTTCTGGAGACGTCAATGGAGAACCTACTTTCTTGTTTTTTTCCAGCTTCTAGAGGACACCTACATTCCTTGATTCATAGTCCCATTCTCCAACTTCAAAGAACATCAGTTTGATTTCTGGTTGCACCTTCACATCCCCTTTTTCTGACTCTAACCCTCTGGCATCCCTCTGAGAAGAACTCTTAAGATAACACTGAACCACCCAAGTAACTTAGAACAATCACCCCATCTCAAGATCCTTAGATATAATCTACAAAGTCCCATTTACCATGTTAGGTAACATATTTTCAAGTTCTGGGAATTAAGATGTGGACATCTTGGGGGACCGTTATTCAACCTACCAAAGGGGATATTAAAAATTCAAGCCAGAATAGTCTTGGCCTGAATCACAGGATGTATGAGGACACTACAGATTCAGAACAAACAACACTTTCTTGACCAGCCCAGCCAGGAGTTTGTTAGGTTTTTTTTTTTTGTTCCTTAAAATAAAAACGCNGGGGATATTAAAAATTCAAGCCAGAATAGTCTTGGCCTGAATCACAGGATGTATGAGGACACTACTGATTCAGAACAAACAACACTTTCTTGACCAGCCCAGCCAGGAGTTTGTTAGCTTGTTTTTGTTCCCTAAAATAAAAATGCCAAATATAATTTTCAAAAATTGCATCCACTGAATTTCTATTATATTTATTTATATATATACATATATATACCCTATATTATCATTCTATGTGTTTTCTTTCCATATAAATTCTAACTCTCTTAGCAGAGATTTATCCACCTCTCTATGTTGTGTGGATTCTCAAAAATATATTGATTCAAAAAATCCCAAAGTCATGGAATGAGGCTTGGAGTTAACAGCTGACTGTATGGTTGTAACAAAGCTTTCTTAAGGCCTCTGCCAAAAAGTAATCTCCTTCAGGCCCCAGCAACTTATATTCTCCTATTATAAATTATTTTTTTATTTTAGGGCATTGAAAGATGACACCTTATTGGAATTAGTCACTAACACTAAGTGAATCATTTCCACAGAGTCTATCCAATCTCAAACATCTCAAGTGCAAACTCGATGGGAAGAAGTTGTTCCTTTTTCACTGTCCACAATGCATTTGCCAAATGTCTTGCGTATGAAACATTACTTCAAGTATCTGCCTATGGATAATAGCTCAAAGCAAATTTTCATCAGTCATGGAAAGGAGGTGCATCATTTCAGACCAGCGGTAACACTCAGGGAAAGAATTTCAGGAAGGAGAAAATTATCAAAAAGGGAAAGGGGAGAAAGGATATATTTCACTTATTTTGCAATATTGTTTAATATATCTTTGGAAATTGGGGTAGAGAGACTCTAAAATGAATCTCAATGATCCCATCTCCTAAATTCCATAGCTTTGTGTACTAGTCTCGCCTTGAATATGAGTAGAATCTGTTGAAAACATAGTAAAAGTGAGGAGATGTAAGATTCTAAGATTAGGCTGCAAAAATTGTGATCTCTCTCTGTGTCTCTGTCTTTCTCTCTCAGCCCTTAGGGGACGCTGCCCCTTACAGGTATCATTATGGGGACGTCCACGTGGCAAGAAACCAATGTCTCCTGTCAACAAGCAGCCAGGACATAAAGCTTGTGAGCTCACGTAAGTGAACTCAGAAGCGACTGCTTCTCTGTGTGAGACTGAGATGGCTGCAGCCCCGGCGGATGATTTGATTGCAGACTTAGGAGAGACCTTGAGTCTGGGGAACCTGCTAAACCACCCCAAATCCTTACCCACAGAGGCCATAAGATGACAAATATTGTTGTTTTAAGTCAGCTGGTTTTGAGTTTTATAAAACTGCATAATTGTTTATGCAGGGATGGATAGCAGCTAAATAGGAATGGATAACTAATACAGCAACTAAACTCAATATACTTTTCTAATACTTTCTCCCACATAAGGGCTCAATATGACATAGAAGTATTTCACAGAATTAAAATTTTTATACCAATGAGTCAATAAAAGAAATAACATTTTTTTTTGTTCTGGTTTTTATGCATTTATACAACTCTATCTAAAAACAGTCTTTCTAAAAATATTCTAAAAGGAATGTTGGGGTATAAACCCTAAGTGATCAACCAATTGCTTACATTGTTATTAACAACTCTCAGTATAAAAGTATCCAAAACTCACAATACATCTTCTTCCATACACATTTCTGATGTCTTAGCCATTTTTGAATATTTAAGAATTCTTAAATTTCTAAGAAAAACAATTTTTGCTGTGATTACTACTAGGTTGAATTTTGGTACCTCAAAGCCACTTGTAACTATCAGCTATGACATGGAATTCTATTTAAAAAAAAAGCAATTTATTTTCAATTATGTATGAATGACTCAGTCAAACTGACACAAAAGAATATTTAAAAAGCACCATGATTTTTAGATGCTGAATATACCATCATGGCTGATGACTCATATTTTTTTTAACCAGAGATATTTCATAACACAGATTAAAAATATTCCTCATTCAGTATCTGATCACGAATTAAATATATGAACATCTATCTAGTGCTTGAGTAAAAAATAAGATAATTAAAAAGCATCCATTCAAGAAGGCACAAGGAAGAATATGACAATCTTAAAACACCATGTATAGAATTCCCCCCTCCTCCATAGCAGCTTTTACAAATGGTCTGGCTTCACTCTGAACATACACATGCTAGTCAAAAAAAGTATGCTTCCCTTAGAAAAATATATTCTGCTCCAATGACCACCTCTACACTTCGACTGATTTCTGCTTCTTTTAAATGGTTTTATATTTTATAGTCCTCAACGCTAATTTCCTTAGGCAGCTCCCTGACCTCATTCCTAATTCCCAGTGTTGTAGTGGAATTGTCTGAACAAGCAGGACCCCTCAAAATGAGAAAACTTATCCAGAATATTGCAAGCAGAAATTCAACAAAGGTGATAATTTAATTTCAATATATTATGGTTTTGTCATGTAGTTCATGCTGCTGCTGCTGCTGCTGCTAAGTCGCTTCAGTCGTGTCCGACTCTGTGCAGCCCCATAGATGGCCTTCTACCAGGCTCCCCCGTCCCTGGGATTCTCCAGGCAAGAACACTGGAGTGGGTTGCCATTTCCTTTTCCAATGCATGAGAGTGAAAAGTGAAAGTGAAGACGCTCAGTCGTGTCCGACTCTGTGCGGCCCCATGGACTGCAGCCCACCAGGCCCCTCCATCCATGGGATTTTCCAGGCAAGAGTACTGGAGTGGGTCGCCTAGTGTTTTATTAATACATGCGTCTGTATAGCTTACTTAGAAACATGAGCTTTAGAGCCAGGATGAGTGAGTGAGTGAGTGAAGTCGCTCCATCATGTCCGACTCTTTGTGGCCCCTTGGACTGTAGCCTACCAGGCTCCTCCGTCCATGGGATTCTCCAGGCAAGAGTACTGAAGTGGGTTGCCATTTCCTTCTCCAGCGAATCTTCCTGACCCAGGGATCAAACCCGGGTCTCCCGCATCGGAGACAGATGCTTTAACCTCTGAGCCACCAGGGAAGCTAGGATACCTCGGTTTAAATCTTGACTTTGACACTGATTAGATAGATAATCTTGGCTAGCTACTTCACATTTCTGTGCTTTAGTGTCTCATGTATGAAATTTATCTAATAAGAGTAACTGTCTCACATGATTGATAAGGGGAGTAAATGATTGCACACAGCAGGTACAAATAAGGTTTAGCTGGTAATAGCATAAGCAGCCATAGGAGAAACAACAGTGGGCATTGATGTCTTTTTTGAATCACATATGCTGCACTGTGCTTAGTTGCTCAGTTGTGTAGGACTCTTTGCGAACCCATGGACTGTAGCCTGCCTGGCTCCTCTGTCCATAGGGATTCTCCAGGCAGGAATACTGGAGGGGGTTTCCACCCACTCCTCCAGGGGATCTTCCCAGTCCAGGGATCAAATCCAGGTCTCCCCCATTGCAGGCAGAGTCTTTACCATCTGAGCCGCCAGGAAAGCCCATGAGTACTCGAGTGGGTGGCCTATCCCTTCTCCAGGAGATCGTCCCAATCCAGGAAGGGCTCTTTACCAGCTGAGCTACCAGGGAAGCCTCCACATACTGGTGAGTGAGTGAGTGAGTGAGTGAGTGAAGTCGCTCAGTCGTGTCCGACTCTTTGCGACCCCATGGACTATAGCCCACCAGGCTCCTCCCCCATGGGATTCTCCAAGCAAGTATACTGGAGTGGGTTGCCATTTCCTTCTCCAGGGGATCTTCCCAACTCAGGGATCGAACTCGGGTCTCCTGCATTCCAGGCAGACGCTTTAACCTCTGAGCCACCAGGGAAGCCCCCCACATACTGGTAGGGGGGGAGCAAAAGCTGTTTTTTCCATTCTTCTACCAGGTAAATAGCCTATAGGTTCCCCATGCTCATAATCCAGTCATAAAGAATGTGACATCATAATTTCATCAGGATACATTGTGATTGAGTCAAGTTTAAGGAAAAAGACACAAAATGCATGTTTTTACATTTAAAACTTTTATATTTGACTTACAAAACTATGAAGAAACCAGGTTCATCTAAAGAAGCACAAACCAAGGGGAGCAGATCTCACAATACTTTTACAGATTTAATTGGGACTTATAATTAAGCATGGTCTCTTAAAGTCTTCTTGATATGTAATGGCTTCAGCAAAACTTTTTATCTACAATACATGTATTTTCTTTTATTTGGAATTCATTATTGATCAAGAAAATTTTAAAGCCATATAATGAATTCTTCTCTCAGGAAAGGAATTAAAGATGTTTTTGGACAGTTTTTTGAAAATACGCAATAAAAAAGTTAACCCATTAAAATGGGATCCAATTAGTCCTGACCTATTTGATCCCCTGCTGTTTTTCTCCACTAGATGAAAAGACAGTCTTTCATCCTTAAACCTCACACACTTAAAAGGATATAGAGTTCTGACTTTTGACCTTCATTTTTTCGCTTAAGAATCAAAGACATTTTTGCATGTGAAAGTAAATGATTTTAATCTCAAATTTTGGTTTATTATGAATATAGAATCATTTTTATTATTGAAATAAATTATAGATAGACATTACCTAATGGGAGAAGTGTCAGGCTTCCATATGAAATGTAGATTTTCCTCTGATTTCTAAATTTTATTTAATGAACATGTTTCTAATTGTATAATGAATTAAACATAAAAAGGAAGATATCTTTCCTCCTCCCTCTCAATTGGGAGGTCTTACTGGAATGTATATATTCCAAATGAGATAATTTATCAGTAAATAACTTTTAAGATTTTAAGGCTGTGTTCATTCATTAAATGCTATAGTATATAATAAACTATTTAAAACAAACTTACAAAATATTATTTACTGTAGTTACAGTTTTATTCCCTTACAACAACTCTCAGCTCAGACTTAGGGAGATATACCCAATGAGGTTTGGGGAAGAAAAGGAAAAGAAAATCAGATAAATTAAATATATTTGTAATTATGAAGAGTTTTATAGGCTACTTCAGCTGAAAAATCTATACATAATTATATCACACTATTGGATTTAGATTTACATTATTCAGAAGAGGGCACTTTACACTTTCTAGCAATAACATTGGCCTAGAAACTGCAAGAGAACATGGGTTTTCTTTAGTAAAATTAAAATCAATCAATAAAAACTTCTAAAATGTTATAAACGCTCTCAAGTTGTCTTTGTCCTTCACTATTCAGCATGTTTCCTCAAGGCAAAGACTTTGTTTTGTTCACTGCTCAATTTCCAGAATCTGGGTCAATGTGTACATAAGACAGGCCCTCAATAAATATGACTGAATGACTGGATGAATATACCATTTCAATTCAAGTCAGGCTAGAATGATCCATCAAGGAAATAACTGACATTAATTTTTTAAACAAATCTATATATAGTGTTCAAAAGTCTTCAATACAAGCAGCTATAACCAGTGTGATAAGAATAGCTCTATTTAGATAAGTTTACTGAGGGACCTTCTAAAATAAGTCACATTAAATATATATAAATTTCATCATGTATGTTACTATTCCAGAAGAGAAACATTAGATGACAAAAATACTGATGTCATGTCTTACTCAGAGACTTTCTGATTTAGTAGAGCAAGAGTTGAAAATATTTGTTTCTGAGGAAAGAGATTTGTTTATGTAGGACTGCTGTGAGTAAAGAGTCAGAAGAAGGAGCATGAAGATATAGGCCCCTGAGGATAAAACATACTTTTTACCTAATTTGAGGCAAATCCTTTAATTTGCCTAACTTTTGACCATTTCCTGTGCCTTTGGAGGAGTGCTGCTCAGAAAGTGTGGCTTAGAGTTGCTATTAATTTAACCTACCTTATCCTTTCATATATATGCACACACTTACACACAAACACCGTTATGGAAACAGATTGATTCCTTTTCTTCTTTCAAGCAGTGGTTTTGAGTAACCTGAATGCAAGTTATCTGTTGCATGTTCCATGATAATTACCATGTACTGTAATAAAATACGTTGGAGCACAGGAGATTTTATTACAAATATTGTCAGAGCTAAGATATNATATATGCACACACTTACACACAAACACCGTTATGGAAACAGATTGATTCCTTTTCTTCTTTCAAGCAGTGGTTTTGAGTAACCTGAATGCAAGTTATCTGTTGCATGTTCCATGATAATTACCATGTACTGTAATAAAATACGTTGGAGCACAGGAGATTTTATTACAAATATTGTCAGAGCTAAGATATTTACTAGCTTTTAGTAACTGTGGAAAGAAACTGAAGTCGCTCAATCGTGTCCGACTCTTTGCGACCCCATGGACTGAAGCCTACCAGGTTCCACTCTCCATGGGATTTTCCAGGCAAGAATACTGGAGTGGGTTGCTGTTTCCTTCTCCAGACTGTGGGAAGCAGAGTTATTTTCTTTCTAACTCAGAAAAGCCTTTGGATCAGATATTCTACCATCAAAGGATATGCAAAATCAAAACCTCAGAAATAAAACATTATAGGATTCAAGAAATTATAAAGTTGCTAAAGGCGGTACATAATGTATAAACTTTTTTAATGGGAAGATTTATCCTCAAAGATAAAACCAGATCAATTGACCACTGATTTGAATTTGATTTGTTTCAATAGCAGTTTAAAAACGTGATAGGGTTGAACAGACCCTACTCTGCTATATGTTGCAACGTTTTTAAAGAATAAATTTAACAATATTGTGTTGGCCAAAAAATTCATTTGGGTTTTGCTGTATGATGTTATGGAAAAACACAAATGAATCTTTTGGTCAACTCAATACATAAAATTATTGAAAATTTTTTATAATGTTATAGTTGGGTAAATACAACTTTTTGCAGAGATATTTTCTTCTTGATTTAATTTTTTTAATGTTTATTGTGAATATTTGATGTAAAAATTATGTAGCGGTAAAATTACTTTATTCATATNTGTTATGGAAAAACACAAATGAATCTTTTGGTCAACTCAATACATAAAATTATTGAAAATTTTTTATAATGTTATAGTTGGGTAAATACAACTTTTTGCAGAGATATTTTCTTCTTGATTTAATTTTTTTAATGTTTATTGTGAATATTTGATGTAAAAATTATGTAGCGGTAAAATTACTTTATTCATATCAGCTATATAAGCTTTTGTTGACAATACAGAAATTAAAAATTATGAAACATACTCTAAAACAAAAGTGAGTTTCTCCCTTGATTATTAAGAGTTAGGGATAACTCTTACAGATTATAAGAGGTTAATTAAGTACAGTCATAATGAAGGAAAGCAAATGATTGGAATCTGGATAGTTCTATAAATACAAAAGTTTGCTTTCAGTGGATTTTATCACCATGATGATTCTCCATCTTATATATTGGAATAATATTAATTATTGTCTTTGAACATATGAATTGTCCCCAGCTATCTCCCTCTCTCTCTTTCCAGTTCATCCTCTAGATGTAGTATAAATTTTTCTCTCTCCATATCTTTACTAATCATTCAATCCCAAACCTGTTTCTGCCTCCACAATTGTACAGAATCTTATCTTGTCAAAGACACAATGATCTCAATATGCTGCTAAATAAAATTCTTACTGGATGTCAGTACTACTATAACATGGGTGAATCTTTGCTCCTTAAAATTTTAATCCATGAAACTTTTCTTCCATAAACTATTGGACTTCTACTCTTAACCCCTTGATTACTTCTTCACCTGAGTGCCCCTGAAACTGGTATCCCACAGAATTCTATCCTTGACCAGTCTTTCTTGTGCTGTGATTCCCTGGGATGATTTCATTCATTCATAGAGTCATAACCACTAGTAGTAATATATACTGATGGTTTCTAAATTGTTACCTGTCCTGGTGCTTACCATCAAGAAATCTCAAATACACTGTATCCAAACTGAAGTCTTCATCCTTTCAAATGTCCTTCATACCTCAATTAATATCACCATTCATTACCTACAGCAAACTTTGAAGAATCCCTGGATTTAATCAGCTCTATCGTATTTAATTACTCAGTCCTGCTACTCTTATCTTGTAAAGGGAAAGGGAAAGTGAAGTCACTCAGTCATGTCCGACTCTTTGTGACCCCATGGACTGTAGCCTGCCAAACTCCTCTGTCCATGGGATTTTCCAGGCAAGAATACTGGAGTGGGTTGCCATTTCCTTCTCCAGGGGATCGTCCTGACCCAGGGATCGAACCCTGGTCTCATGCACCACAGGCAGACTCTACTGTCTGAGCCACCAGGGAAGCCCTCTTTATCTTGTAAGTCAGTGTCAAATTTCAGTGCACAGAGAGTAACCTGATAAAAAGATACATCCCACACTCTCACTCCAAAGTTTTTGATCAAGAGGTTCTGGGGATGAAAATCTACATTTCTAGTACAGGAAGTTTGTTTTTTAGGATGGGCAAGATCTGAACACGCTTACAGGCTGAAGATTGGCTGTGGGTAAGGAGACACCAAAGAAGAACAGAAGGAACTAATAATGTTGCTAGGCATGTAGGCACTCCTTTGTTGTGAAATCAGTCCTGTAACATTTGGTATGCACAACATTTGGAAAGTAGCGGAGGCGTGGGGGATGTATTAAATAAGGTACTTTGTCTTTTCTTAGCCGTATAAGCCAGTAAGATACCTTTTTCTGCTTCTTTTTCAAGTTTTATTCTTCTACTTTGTATTGCATTAGAAAAGACTATTCTTTATTTAAAACAAGAAGCTCAAAATGGAGTGGTTTATGCTAAGCACATCACCAAACAGTGCTGGCTCTCCCAGAAACAGCATGAGAAACACCAGGCAGGAATCAGTCGCCAGATCAGAGATAGTTAAGTAATCTGCCTGACAGACCCCTGCCATCCCTTAAAAGAAAGTAACTGCTGTAACCAACGCGCTTTGGGCCTATTTGCTTTGTTCCTGCTGCCTTTTGCATTTTCAACTTGGAGCCCCTTTCTATTTGTTACAGTGGATGCTGCCTGACTGAACCGACTTTTGCTCCTATAAACTTTAAAATTTTTTAACCCGCTTCAGTTTATCTTTTGAAAGCTCTTAGTGTGAGATCCAAGCAGATGCCCAGGGCCCGAGAGCCACTAGCAAGCAGCCGCGGGACCCGCGGAGCGCTGAGCGCGCATCCTTCCCCCAGGTGCTGGGTCCTTCCCTCTCAAGGTCTCCCGGCTTCAGACTCCGCGCGGAAATCTTCCGAAGTCGGACTGGGTCCAACATAGAAACAGGCCCGAACTAGGGGTCTGACTGCGGTCCAGCTCAGAAACGGACCGGCTCCGGGGCTGGACCTCGGACAAGTTAGAGACCGCACTGGTTCCGGGTCAGTGTGGGTCCGCCTGAAGCTGGACTGGCCCCGTGAAGCATCAGATGAATCCTATTGCGTTTTGAGGCCGAAAAGGCAGGTTAACCTTATCCAGGATAATCCTGAATTACAGCAGCCAAAGCGAGAACTTTTAACCTGGATAAACTTTTCCATTTACGAGGTGCTTTATTTAAAAAAAAAAAAAAAAAAAGGTGGTGGGGGAGAACACTCAATAACAAGAGAGTAGACTCAAAACTATTTTTCCGCCTCCTCATGAGATCCTGGCGACCAGGATAAGACCAAGTGGGATATCCCACTCGCGCCAGAGCCTGCGGAATCCTGGGGGGAACTGGCAGATGACAGCCAAGGGTAAGAATGCTTATCAAAGTCAGCTCTACTAGATTTCTATCAGCGGTGCCTGGAGGAGAGAGGAAAGTAAAATTTCAGGTGGTCCTTTCCTTCCCAAATTCATAGTGGCAGGCAGAAAGCCCTAGTAAGATCTTTGAACTGACTTATGAATTTGCTCTTGGAGGTCGGTTGCTTGTTGATTCTTTCCCAGGAAAGCTATTGCCTTCTTCATTGTCTTATTGGCTTCCTAATAGTCAGGTTGGCGTGGGGGGTGGGACGACCCAAAACATGGCTGGACAGAAATGTGGGTTGCACTCTCCAGCTAACGTTCCTCCTGACTGTTGGGAATTGTCTGAATCCTTTCTTGTTGTCTTTAGGAGTGGCACTGGATTTGGGAGGGTAGTATTTTTTCATTCGGGGACACCTCTTGCATCTACAGGGTTGTTCCCTACTGTGAATGATGTTGCTGAGTAAGGGCCAAAGTGAAAAAAAAAAGAAAAAGAAAGAAAGAAAAGTAGAATGTTCTATCTTTGCCATCTAGCTATTTCTGGGCTTGCTTGTTTATAACATTATCTGGCTCTTTGAGGCTACCCTCTGCAGACCAAAACAGCCTTGAAAAGCAAAGATAAACNAAAAAAAAAAAAAAAAAAGAAAAAAAAGAAAAAGAAAGAAAGAAAAGTAGAATGTTCTATCTTTGCCATCTAGCTATTTCTGGGCTTGCTTGTTTATAACATTATCTGGCTCTTTGAGGCTACCCTCTGCAGACCAAAACAGCCTTGAAAAGCAAAGATAAACCTACCTCACTCTAAGAGTGATAACAAAGTTCATTGTACTTCATGTGTAACTGAAAATGTTTTGAAATATTACAGTTGTTCATCAAAGACAAAGTTTTACTATGTTTATAGCTTTCAAAAATTTTTTTAAAAAAGTTATAATTCCTGTTCTTAGGCTTTTTAAAGCTGTTTTCTTCTGCTGAATGTAAAACTTGTCATAGCTTGTGAAAAAAATGATGAGCTTATTCTTATAAGGAATAAAGATTCTTATTCTTTATAGGAATAAAACATGGAACCTGAAAATTTCTCTGTCGAAAGTTTTGTTTTGTTTTATTCACATTCCAAAGCATATGGTTCTAGAACATGTGTTTCAAAACAGTTTTATATCACTATATAAAAGATTACTAGTTCCACTTCTGGCATTATGCATTATGTTTGAATTTACATTTCAAATGTATACAGTGTTGAGAATGATATAAAAAGTAAAGTGATGGCTAAAAATTACTACAGAAATATTTCACAGGACAAGACCAGTAAAGGCAGCAGGGAAGAAGAAAACAAACCAACATAAAGTCCAAATAGTTGACTATTAAATTTTAGGAAAAGGAAACATTCTGAATGGAAATAAGCTTCACTGAGAATGCTCAAAGTATGGACTTTCTGTATTTTGCTTTCATTAAAAATCAACAAAATGTCACCTACAGATGGCTCCCAAATTGAGATTAAAAGGTTTAGAAAATAGAAATGGACTGTGGAGAAATGGCTATACTCAGTAAGAATTTTGAGCAAGTAAAAGTATTCAAGATTTTGAGATTGACCACTTAAACTGCGGAGTAATATTGAGGCCTCCTACACTTAGGGGCTAGGTTGTGGATTGCTCAGCCACGGTGAATACCATTTCCCTCGTCTGTGAGGTAAAGATCAGCATGAGCCCTCTGCACAGCATTGTTGGGAAGAGGAAACAAAAATGCCACAAGCAAAGTGGTTGGGACAGTGCCTGACACTTAGGCACCATTCAGAGGATAACTCATTAAGAGCAGCTGCTGTAGCTACTGCTATTACTACTGATGTAAGTTTTAGACAGAGACATGGTTCTCTCCATTTGGCACTTGGATCAAACCGATCCTTTCAGAGAGCACTATCTCTGAGGAACCGCATGATTCTGAACTTCGCTTAGACCTCCGGTTACAGAGAGCCGGACACGACTGAGCGACTGAACTGAACTGAACCATCCATATCATGTAATGGTTCCTCATGTAGTAGAATTTAAGGGTTAAAGCTTAGTCTTTGTGTCAGATTACTTGAATGAACTCCTGGCTCTAAGACTTGCAACTGCATGATCTTAATTCACTTAACCTCTTTATTTATCTATACAATGAGGATGAAAATAATAGCTGATCGACTTATTGTGAAATTTAAGTAACATTTCACATAAAGCACTTATAGCAGCACGTGAAACATAGAGCTCAATAAATAAATATCAATCACTGCCTAATCTACCATTTTCTCCTTCAAGTGTGTTGTAAAAATATTAATGAGGTTATCCATTAAAACTATCTAAGTAGAAGCTTATTACTTATGCATCATTACATCACAAAACTGTTCTGGTAAACCCTGAACTGAACTTTTTCTGATTTCAATCAACCTCATAAGCATAAGCTGTATATATTCTGGGAAGGTAAAAAGAATAAAAAGGAAAGTGGCTGAAAGCTGAGACTTATAAGAGTTGGATAAGTAAGGAATGAGAAATAAACAGCAGACTGGTAACTAGAGAAAATGAGAGAAAACATGGGATGTCAGCAGGAATTTCCTGTCACTTGCTCCTAGCAGCTGGCTGCTGGATAGGAACAAGAAAAATAGTGCAGGTGGCAAACACCCGACTGTAGCTTCTCTTTCTGAGTCCCACTCCCACCACAAAGGGCGCTGCAACTACTCTTATCTAGGGACATACTTGAGCCCAGATTTTGCAAGCTGACGTTGCTCTGCATACACCCCACTTCCATATGGAAATGTGCAAGAGCACCCTGTCTATATGTATCTTTTCTCTGTCCATGTTCTTTCCCAGTTACTATGTTGCTCTCTTGCCTCTGACAGCCACAATTATAACTTTGTCTCCAGAGCTCCCTCCTCTGTAATTATCACCCAGTTCAGGCCAGTCTGGCTTCAAATACCTTCACTCCAGGGAAGCCAGTCTTATTGACATCACCAAATTATTTAAGTCCATTTTGCTACATTTCAGCAGCATTTCCTGGAGTTGTTCACATCCTTTTTCAAAACACTGGGATTTATACATCACAATAAGCCTTTTGATGTTTCATCCAAAGTGTGCTACAAAACCACAGAAAGATGTTTTTTGGGGGAAGACTCCAATGACACTATACTGTCTGGGCTTTATGCCTGCTTCTACAGTGCTGCCTCCTCAAACAAAACTCTAAACGCCAGTTGTTATCAACTAAATGCTGCCTCCTTAAACAAAACTCTAAACGCCAGTTGTTATCAACTAAATGTTTTCATCTCCTCAAAATTTACATGTTGAAGCCTAGTCCCCAGAGCCATGGTATTAGGAGAGAGAGCTTTGGGGATGTGATTAGCTTCAGATGAGGTCAGGAGAGTGAAGGTCTCATGATGGGATTAGTGCCCTTATAAATAGAGGGGGAACACCAAAGCTCTCACTCTCTCTTCATTTGAGAACACAAAGAAAAGGCAGATGTCTGCAAGCCAGAGAGAAGGCACTCACCAAGAACCACATCTGCTGGCAGCTTGATCTTGGACTTGCCAAATTCCAGAAATAAATGATCTTGAGGTCACATGGGATGACCTATAGTATACCAGTAGTATAGATCACTATAGTATTTATTATGGCAACCTGAGCTCATACACAGATATTCTGCAGGGTTCAGTCTGGAGACCCCCTCCTTCCTTCTCTAAACTTTTTCTCCAGAGGTTTTCATCCAGTTCCATCTATCTACCTGTGTCAATGAAATCCATGAATTCCATGTATTGTACTTTTGTCCTCCTAAATTTCCCCTGAGCCCCAGATTTTTATAATAATGTGTTTATCCTGCATTTTATTGGGTATCAAACGGATAACTCAAACTTCAGTTTCAAGTTTGTCTTACAGCCTCCTAATTGCGTTTCTCTCTTAGTCTTGTCCATTAAAAAAAAAAAAAATTAACACATCGACAAGTTGCAAATCAGAAGCATGTTAGTTAATGTTGATTCTTTGCCTGCCTTTAATCCTCCCATGCTGCTGCTGCTGCTAAGTCGCTTCAGTTGTGTCTGACTCTGTGCAACCCCATAGATGACAGCCCACCAGGCTCCTCTGTCCCTGGGATTCTCCAGGCAAGAACACTGGAGTGGGTTGCCATTTCCTTCTCCAGTGCATGAAAGTGAAAAGTGAAAGTGAAATTGCTCAGTCGTGTCCGACTCTTCGGGACCCCATGGACTGCAGCCCACCAGGCTCCTCCATCCATGGGATCTTCCAGGCAAGAGCACTGGAGTGGGGTGCCATTGCCTTCTCCGTAATCCTCCCATACTATCCCTTAAGTCTTCTCCAAATCAATCCAAATATGTTGTCTTCTCCTCTCTTTATCACCGCTGCTATGACTCTGCCCAAGTCACCATCTTCTACCCCAGGAACCCCTAGAGTGTGCCCCTTATTCTGTTTGCTCTCTTGCCCTCCTCCACTTGCTTCTGCAGATTCTTCTGTCAAATATTAATGACACCCTCATTACACAAAATCTTTTAAGTAAAAACCTATTGTTGCCTACAGATCTCAGCTTAATCCTGTGCATTGCCCATCCTTCTACCTTCATTTCAAGCCGCTGAGTCTTAGCTGCAGTGGCCATCTCTGAAATCCCAGCAGGCACCATGCTCTGTCTTACTCATGCTGTTGGCTCTCCTGGGAATGCTCTCTCTCCTGATTTTCATATAGCAATTCTGTGTTAGTCCTTCAGATCCAGGTTCAGTTCAGTTCAGTTCAGTCACTCAGTCATGTCTGACCTTTGCGACCCCAGGAAGCACAGCACTCCAGGCCTCCCTGTCCATCACCAGCTCCCGGAGTTTACCCAACCTCATGTCCATCGAGTCGGTATTGCCATCCAGCATCTCGTCCTCCATCATCCCCTTCTCCTCCTGCCCCAATCCAGTTTAAATGTCCCTTACTCATGGAGCCCCTACCCATTTCATCTATGTGGATTCCCCTTGGTGTTCTTTCTCAATCGTGTGTTCCTCACTGAATTAAGAACATTACCTGTATACATTTGTTACTTATTTGCTATCTGTATTTCCCATTACACTGTAAAATATAAAAGGGCAGGATCTTGTTCCTCATATTCATTAATACACCCTCAGTTTCCAGCACATTTGCTAGCACTCAATATGCTAAATGAATGAATTCAAGTATAAAATAGGCATACCACATCCATTTGAATAACTAACTAGGGTTTATTATAAATTAGTCAATATAAACATACTTAACTATATTGCCAATTTAGTAATGTTGAAATATTATANGTAAAATATAAAAGGGCAGGATCTTGTTCCTCATATTCATTAATACACCCTCAGTTTCCAGCACATTTGCTAGCACTCAATATGCTAAATGAATGAATTCAAGTATAAAATAGGCATACCACATCCATTTGAATAACTAACTAGGGTTTATTATAAATTAGTCAATATAAACATACTTAACTATATTGCCAATTTAGTAATGTTGAAATATTATACATAACTGTTATGGAGAGATATTTTGAGTTCACCAATACGTTTTTACTGAAACCAGTATCTGCCTTATGCTTGTTTTTTGGTGTTACAGGGAGAGTTGAATAAAAATAAAGATAATCATTGCTCCTGAAAAGGGTTCCAGTCTAGAGGAGCTAATATTTAAATACACAACATGGAAAAGTTGTAGAAAATGATTTCCTACTGGGAAAAATAGCTGTAGAATATTTAAGGAAAGAGTGATAATGAATGGTCTTTTTGATGAATAGTCATGGCCTTTCAAAAAGTGACCACCTATGAGAGGTCCCACTGAAGTTACAAAATCACATCACATATGTGTGCACACATGCAAAGGTAACGTGCCTTGGGAATTTTTAATACCTGCAGAAAAAAAATTCAGAATTGTAGTTATCTAAAGAAGTCAAATAACATAATACTTCAGGGTGCCAAAATATAATATATAACCAATAGTAACCTATCTTGTATTATACTCTGACTGATGTCAGACTGGCAAAAATGAATAACGTATACTGTCTACTCACTACTCACTATGGAGACACGTCTCCATAGTGCAGTTGGAGGGAGAGAGAAGTAAAATAATCATAGAAATACCAAATCAACAGGTGGTATAGAAAGAAATACACACACAGATCCTATGCAAGTGCCACAAGTGAAGAGTTAACTAATTTGCTTGTGGGAGTCTACAGTGAATTTACTCAGAGTAAATGGCACCAATAGCCTTGTTTGAGGGCATGTCATTTGAACCAAGCCTTGAATATAAGTAGAGTTTTGACTGCATGAAAAATGTGTGTGTATCTTAGTCTCTCAGTCATGTCCAACTCTTTGCAACCCCGTGGACTGTAGCCCACCAGGCTCCTCCGTCCATGGAGATTCTTCAGGCAAGAATACTGGAGTGGATTGCCATGCCGTCCTCCAGGGGATCTTCCCAACCCAGGGATCAAACCCAGGTCTCCCACATTGCAGGCAGATTGTTTAGCTTCTGAGTCACCAGGGAAGCCCTGGTGTTCTGACTGCTGGAGAAATGAGAGAAGCTTATTACAGGCAGAAGGAATGACTCATTCAAAGTCAGTGACTCAGACAGCAAAGAATCCTTCTGCAACGTGGGAGACCTGGGTTTGATCCCTGGGTTGGGAAGATCCCCTGGAGGAGAGAATGGCTAGAGAACTGAGAGAACTCCAGTATTCTGGCCTGGAGAATTCCATGGACAGGGGAGCCTGGCAGGCTACAGTCCAGGGTTGCAAAGAGTCAGATACAACTGAGCAACTTTCACTTCACTTATTCCAGGTAGAAGGAATGGCTTGTTTAAAGTCATAGGCCGGAGAGGAAATGAGGTATCTGCGAAAAATGGAATGCAAAGAAGTCTTGGTGAATTAATACTATAGGTTTTTGGAGCATACAAGACTCTGACTACCCAGGCTAAAACATCCTAGTTAAAGGAAAAATGCAAAAACTCAAACCAAATACTGTGATAGCTGGTTGTTTTTCCACAATGTAAAACTGCCTAATCAGTCGTTTAATTTCTTTCTGCCTTGTTAACTATCTTCCTTAAATGAAAAATAGTTTACCTTTTGGAGAAACTATAGGAACTCTTTTAATTCATAGATCAGTGCATCTTCTAGAGCTTCACTGCCCGATTAGGAGCTGCAAGCCACAGGTGGCCGTAGAGCACTGGAAATGTGGCTATTACCACATACTGAAATGAGAATATTTTGGATATATTGGTTTAAATAAAACATTATTAATATTATTTCACCTACAGGCCTGCCTCAGAGATATTGCTAGTTTTGTTCCAGACCACAGCAATAAAGCAAATATCACAATAAAGTGAATCACACAAATATTTTGGTTTCCCAATGCATATAAAAGTTATGTTTACACTGAGCTGTAGTCTTTTAAGTGTGCAATAGCATTATGTCTAAAAAACAAATAAACAATATACATACCCTAATTTAAAAGTACTGTGTTGCTAAAAAATGCAGACCATCATCTGAGCCTTCAGGGAGTCTTAGTCTTCTTGCTGTATTAATATCAAAGATCATTGATCACCACAATATAATAATAATGAAAAAGTTTGAAATATCAAAATGTGACAGAGTCACAGAGTGAGCAGAGGCTGTAGAAATGGCACCCACAGGTCTCTTATACNATCTGAGCCTTCAGGGAGTCTTAGTCTTCTTGCTGTATTAATATCAAAGATCATTGATCACCACAATATAATAATAATGAAAAAGTTTGAAATATCAAAATGTGACAGAGTCACAGAGTGAGCAGAGGCTGTAGAAATGGCACCCACAGGGTTGCTTGAGATAGTGTTAGTTACTCAGCCATGTCTGAATCTTTAGGCTGTAGCCCGCCAAGCTCCTCTGTCCCTTAAATTCTCCAGGCAAGAATACTGACATTTCCTCCTCCAGGGGATCTTCTCAATCAGGGACTGAACCCGGGTCTCCTGCAGTGCAGGCAGATTCTTTACCTTCTGAGCTACCAGGGAAGCCCTGCTCAAGATAGGGTTTTCACAAACTTTGTTTTTTTGTTTTTTTGTTTTTTTTTAAATCCACAACATCTTCAAAGCACAAAAAGCAAAGTGTAATAAAATGAGGTATGCTTGTATTTATTTTTCCTGTTATAAATGACTTCTAGAAAATTTTAAACTACATGTGCAGCTATTTCTATTAAAGAGTACTGTTCTAAAAAAGGTTTATAAAATAAAATTAATAGTATTTTCTAGGAATGGACAACACCAATTTAGAAGATTAGGGATTATTCAACACTGAGCACATAAAATCCTTTCTAAAATTTATGTGATTAGGATGAAAGCCATAAAAGCTCAGTGGTGTATGACACAAGTATTCTCTTATACACGTGGGAAAGCATTGAGCATTTTTTAAAAAGTGGTTTTACTAGAGAAGCTGTATTTTGTAATTTTTGAAAGTAGAGAATTTTCTGACCCCTTTAGTTTTTAAATGAGGCTATTTATTGTGTTACTTTTGTTTTTCCACAACCATAGAAAATTAACATACAAAAATACTTTTCTGATCCATGTATGATACCCTTCCTTTGACTCTGTTTGTTTTTAAAAGAACTTCGTATGTGTGAAAGGTAAAATTTAAAAATTAGGTAGAAATGTAGAGCAATTATTTTTAGTGTGACTAGTTTTTTTTTTTAATTTTGAGAAATATAAAAGTAAAGTGGATAATATAATTTGAAATCAAATTGAAAATGGCTTAAGATGATCAATATTTAAAACTAGAGATTTGGGAGCCCATCTACCAATTATTATAAAATTAAGAAAATACACCTAGAAATTACTTGTCATAAACCTAAAATAAAAAAGTTTTCTGGGTTTGTCAAAATTATTACTTATACAAAAATTACAACTAGCATTTATTTAGCAGAGTTAGCATGAAGCAACACTGACATTCAGTAACTTTTAACTAATTACATAGATCCACTAATTTCTGTGAAGTGCCTAAAATAAAATGGATTGTTAGTATTTACTGTATTTAAAGAATCTCTGCTAATATAAGAGACTCAGTCAGCTTCTTCAGATGATCAGGAATAACAGCTTTTAAAATGTATGAGATTACACTGTAATGGCGTCTTTTACCTAGTAACAAATCAGGCCAGAAAAACCAGTACACATAATCATTGGGCCCTTAGTGGAAGATTTCTGCTAATTTTGAAAGCTTTACGATTAGCTATGATTCAGTGAACCTGATGCCCTGTTAAACTGTTGGGGAACACAAAACAGTGTTGTCTTAAGAGGGCAATGCTGAAGATTCTCTGTGAATTTTTACTTGCCAAGGCAAGGTAATTTTAAAAATAAAATTGTTTCATTGTTTTTGTAACTATAAAAAATTCATAGACTGCACTAAGATTAAAGTACACTTTTTCTTTTAAATACTCGGGACCCAGCAGGGCCATTATAGTGCCAAGATCTCAGACTTTCTCTCACACACCTCTTGGGGTGCAGGGACCCCCATCAGAGAGGCCTTTTTTCTGCTGCAGCCCTCCCTGCAAGCTTATTCCCATCTGAGAATCCTCGTCCTTGCTGTTCCTTCTCCCAAGAAGGCAGTGTTCTTCAGGTCTCTCATAATTAGCTCTGTCTTTTCTTTTAAATCTCCATTCAAACATTACTACCTCGAAGCCCTCTTTCCTGAGTTCCCTTATTAAAGTGCCATCATTTTCCCTAATGCAGGAATTATTCCTTTCTTTGCCTCAGAATTCTGCTGCAGCCCTCCCTGCAAGCTTATTCCCATCTGAGAATCCTCGTCCTTGCTGTTCCTTCTCCCAAGAAGGCAGTGTTCTTCAGGTCTCTCATAATTAGCTCTGTCTTTTCTTTTAAATCTCCATTCAAACATTACTACCTCGAAGCCCTCTTTCCTGAGTTCCCTTATTAAAGTGCCATCATTTTCCCTAATGCAGGAATTATTCCTTTCTTTGCCTCAGAATAGTCATCAAATTAGAATTTATTTTGTTAATTTGTATGCAGCGTTTGTTGTTAGCCTTTCCTTTGCAGAACATACACTCCATGAAAGCAGAAACATTATTTGGGTTGTCCACCTCTGCTAACAAACTGAATAATAAAATGATGATATACATACATACAGGCTACACACATATATATTTAGAAATATATAATATTTATTTATTGTCATATTGCTCCTGATATTTGATAGCATGTTTTTTCTATTAAAAGTCTATTAGCTTTTCAAAATTTATAAGCATATCTCTACAGAATGTGTTTTAATGATTACAGGATGTTCCACCATTTCAATATACTACAGTTTGTTATCATGTCTTCTATTGTTGGATATTTAGGTTCCTATCATTTTTTCACTGTTATAAACAATATTTTGAATCACAATGTTGTAGGTAGATATTTGAACACTTGACTGATTATTTTGTCCAGATAAGTTCTCCTAAGATAAACTAAGTTAAAAAAAAAAATTTAAATTTTTGACTCATATTACCATACTTTTCTACAAAAATATTTCGGGTNTTATAAACAATATTTTGAATCACAATGTTGTAGGTAGATATTTGAACACTTGACTGATTATTTTGTCCAGATAAGTTCTCCTAAGATAAACTAAGTTAAAAAAAAAAATTTAAATTTTTGACTCATATTACCATACTTTTCTACAAAAATATTTCGGGTATTTTAAAATACCAATAGGTATTTTAAAAAATATTTTACCCATTTTTACTTATATCAACATTGTATATAAATGACTGTTTCTCCATAGTCTTGCCAATATGGAAGTTATCAATACTTGTCAATTCAAAAGAGGAGGATATATCATTTCTCTTTGAATAAATTGTTCATGGCCTTTGGAACATTGGAAAGTTTATCTTTTTCAATAGTTTCTAAGATCTATTTACATATTAAGATTATTTAACATATAGTCAAATAACTGTCAGTTACATATAAATTTTTCCATTTTTAACATGTATTTTATCTTTTCTATGTGTGTTTAGCAACCCCATGGACTGTAGTCCACCATCCTAACCTATAGAACAAAGCCAGGTCTCCCACATTTCAGGAGGATTCTTTACTGTCTGAGACACCAGGAAAGCCCAAGAGTGCTGGAGTGGGTGGCCTATCTGTTCTCCAGGGGATCTTCCAGACCCAGGAAGCAAACCAGGGTCTCCTGCATTGCAGGCAGATTCTTCACCAGCTGAGCTACCAGAAAAGCCCATTCATATATTAAGACTATTTAATATTATAGTCAAGTAACTCTCAGTTACATATAGTTTTTTCCAGTTGTTTTATAGTAAAATCTGTTTCTTTCAAGTTTTTAAATTTTTACTATCAAGTTTTAAAAAGTGCCACTTTATCCCAAGATGATGGAAATCACACACACATATATAAAATGTGTATATATTATATGTCTCACACATATATACACTATATATTTTCTCACTTCCATCTTTATTCAAAAAAATCTATAAGTATCAGAGAAATTACTTTGCAAGTTTGAAATATTAAGGCTTATATCAATTTATCATTCTAATAGTCTGATACAAAATGGTAACTATTTTCTATTGCTCTCAAAGAGAACCTGACAAATAATACTGTTTCTCTATAGGACAAAAATGCTAAAATCTCTTAATTGCAAATGTGTCTTTCTCAACTGACTTTAATTTTGGTTTATAGGGATATGCCTTAAAAGGGCAGGGAAGGCAATGGCACCCCACCCCAGTACTCTTGCCTGGAAAATCCGATGGACAGAGTAGCGTGGTGGGCTGCAGTCCATGGGGTCGCTAACAGTCGGACAGACTGAGCGACTTCACTTTCACTTTTCTCTTTCAGGCATTGGAGAAGGAAATGGCAACCCACTCCAGTGTTCTTGCCTGGAGAATCCCAGGGATGGGGGAGCCTGGTGGGCTGCCATCTATGGGGTCACACAGAGTCGGACACGACTGAAGTGACTTAGCAGCAGCAGCAGCCTTAAAAGGGGCTGCCTGGACTTCAAAACTGGAGAAGGCAATGGCAGCCCACTCCAGTACTCTTGCCTGGAAAATCCCATGGACGGAGGATCCTGGTGGGCTGCAGCCCATGGGGTCGCTAGGAGTCGGCCACAACTGAGCGTCTTCACTTGCACTTTTCACTTTCATGCATTGGGGAAGGAAATGGCCACCCACTCCAGTGTTCTTGCCTGGAGAATCCCAGGGACGGGGGAGCCTGGTGGGCTGCCGTCTGTCTATGGGGTCGCACAGAGTTGGACACGACTGAAGCGACTCAGCAGCATCAGACTTCAAAACAGACTGAGAGACTTAGAGTAGGAGTGGAGTAATGAGTACCGGTTGTGGAGGCTGCGCTTCTGCACCACCTAATGTTTCAGTTATGACTAAGGGACAGCCCACTCTTAAATATATTCTGAAGGTAGATACAGTTTGAAACCTCATGATTTAACAGGTGGCTTAGTGAGTGACTCAGCCCCTCTACTCTGGCTGTAACAATAACATAAAGGGATTTTTAGAGGACATGATTGTTCCTTTTTCTGACACAAGCCACACACAGAAATGACTGAGTTATACTTCTAATTATACTGACTGTCTTTAACTTGGATAATGAAGCTACCATCCTGTCAGTGCCTAAGACTTCCTTAAATGTGTTATTTTCAACGACATCTCCAAGAGGAGTGATGATGTGGCTAGAGTCCCACTGTGTAAGTAAAGTTTGCATTTATCATAAACTCAGTATTCAAGACAAAGGCTGGAGCCCAGCTTTGGAAGCTTGAAATACTGCATTTTTCATTTTCATGATTAACATTTTTAATTTTCTTGCTCTTTTTAGGCATAATAGAAATTAATCATAAGACAAATTTTCACCTGTGTGATTCATGGCCATGATTAGTATTTCTATGGTCCCCTTTAACATTTCAGTACAGATNATTCAAGACAAAGGCTGGAGCCCAGCTTTGGAAGCTTGAAATACTGCATTTTTCATTTTCATGATTAACATTTTTAATTTTCTTGCTCTTTTTAGGCATAATAGAAATTAATCATAAGACAAATTTTCACCTGTGTGATTCATGGCCATGATTAGTATTTCTATGGTCCCCTTTAACATTTCAGTACAGATTTGCTAGAAAATACCATAAATAATAATAACAAAGTTGTCTTGAGGACTGACTGTATACTAAGAGTTTTAAGTATATTAATTAATTTAATCATCATAGCAAATTTATAAGGTTAGTACTATTTTTATTTCTATTTGACATGCAAGAAAACTGACCCACCAGAAAAGTAAAATGCTTACCAAAGGTCACACAGCTAGGAGTACCAGACACTAAGGCAGGCAGACTGCTTCCACAGCGCCTCCAAAGAGTACACTCTCCACTGCTTCATACAGCTTACACTTTTCTCCAGTTTCCATAATCTGAAGTTATGATGGGGTTATAATGAAAGTGATAGACATTTCACTGATTGAGCAAGACCAGCTTCCCCAGTCCTACAGCAACCTAATTGCAGTTACTCCTAAGAAGCTCTGGAAATCCTAATGCATTAAGGTTGTATCACGGGCTTGCCAATGTATTTAGTCTAAGGCATATTTCTCATGTCATTGCCATGAAGTTTTCTGCTATGCATGCTAACTCCTAGGTCAGCCTGGTTCTGTTCATCAAAATGTATTCAATACTCATTATGTATCTGTTCTAGCTGCTGGGAAAATAGGAAAGAATAAAATAAAATCCTTGTTCTTGTGAAGCTTAGATTCTAGGTAACAGTGCTAAGTGATAAATAATTTGTGAGCAATAAGTGCTGTGGATGAAAAAAATAAAAGATGAAAGAAGTCATTTTATATGAGATGGTAAGGGTAGGCTTTAACAATAAGATGATATTTGATTAAAGACCTAAATGAAATAAAGGCATGATCCAGGTAGAATTCTGAGAGAAGAGCTCTTCAGGAAGAGTTCGGAAGAATATCCAGTGTGAGTGGAGGGAAAAAGATAGAGGAGAGTGGCATGATCAAAGGGGCTCCCCAGGCGGCACTAGTGGTAAACAGCCTTCCTGCCGAGGCAGGAGACATAAAGAGACTCCAATTTGATCCCTGGGTCAGGAAGATCCCCTGGAGGAGGACCTCACAACTCACACCAGGACTCTTGCCTGGAGAATCCCATGGACAGAGGAGCCTGGTAGGCCTCAGTCCATAGGGTTGCATAGAGTTGGACACGTTTGAAGCAACTCAGCACACACACAGTATGGTCAAAGAGATAGAGGGGCATATGAAATGGGAAATGTGTGTGTGTACATGCCTATATGCAGACATGCACATATTTGTATGTATTTAAAGATTTAAAGGAGAGCTAGAAATATTAAATGCTGGTTAGCATTTAATCAAAGACGTTGAGGGCAAATGGGTGAGCCACTTAGGGTCGGGGTTTGGGGTGGAAGTTAGATACTCAAGTTATGGACATGTTAAATTTGAGATCCCTGTTCAGGGTTCAAATAAAGCTATTGAATAACCAGTTGCAGTTGGAAATTCTTCTTGAGGAAGTGCTACTAGCTGGAGATGCAACCTGGGAGGTGTGACATTATGAACTGTATTCAGTGCCATGAGACTGAATGAGCTTACCCTCAGAATCCACGTAAAAGGAAAAGACAAAGGGCCAACTTTGATGTCAGCTGACATTTAGAGGCTAGGAATATGATAGAGAAATTACGTTGCTTGAATAACGAAGAATTAGAATATAAACTCTGAACGAATAGGATCTGAATATCCTTCAGATGATATTCTCTGACAATATGTGTATCGTGTTTTGCAACTACACTTTCATAAAAGATTCATGGTAGGGTTCGTGGAGATAATGAACTTGAATAAAGGAATTTATTTGGCATTTCCAGTGAACTAAGAGTAATATGAAGTTGATATTATTTTATGAAAATAAAGGCAATAAACAGGGATACATATGTTAATTCTTGGCATAGTATTGGACCAAGAGCACATGCCAACACTTCCAAGAGGTAAAGATGGAGAATTTGTTATAAAAATCTTTAAATGGTCAGCTGATATCAATGGAAAGGAAAGTCTGTTTAGAAATTTCCCTGAGTCATTTTTCTTATTATTAATCTGGCAGGCAGTAGGAGGTAAAGTTGTGGAGAAATGAAAGTGCTCCTTGGCCCTGATCTCACAAAATGGCACAAGAATGGTACAGAAAATTTCCTAACATACACAACAGTCTATAGAAATAACACAATTTTTACATAGAGTTACAGTTCTAAGAACACTTTCTATACATTGATACGACAGAATTTTTAATCTTCATTCACCTATTTCTCTCTTTTACTTATATTAAGAGAATTTACTACATTTATAGCTANCAAGAATGGTACAGAAAATTTCCTAACATACACAACAGTCTATAGAAATAACACAATTTTTACATAGAGTTACAGTTCTAAGAACACTTTCTATACATTGATACGACAGAATTTTTAATCTTCATTCACCTATTTCTCTCTTTTACTTATATTAAGAGAATTTACTACATTTATAGCTACATATTAATAGCAGAATCTGGTACATGTTCTTAAATTCATGCTGTGTTCTAAGTTTTATATAAGAAACATTTAAAAATTTTAAAATAGGGAATAATAATTAAGGGTACATTTTTATCAGATGATTTTATGTTGAATGTTCAGGTGAAAAAAAGCTACTGGGGACAGGCAGATTAGATAATAATCAAATGTTATGTGCTTTTTTCTGTTTTTTTTTTTTTTCCCCATAACATTAATGAGAGGAATGCAGCATTTGCTCTCAGATTTTATGAACATAAACTTCACTGCTAGGGTGAATAATGAAGACTCATTTGTAATTTAAATAGTGCTTTGCAAGCTAGATGTACAAAACTTAGGCCAAGACATCTAAATTATATAATTCAAATGAACAACTACTGGCAAAAGTATATGGTTTACATGCATTTAAGAGAAGCTAATAACTTATACATCCTGAACCTCATTTTACCTTGTATATTTTACCATTTAAAAATAAAGGGTAATAATTTACAATTATAAAAAAGTCATGGGGATATAATCCACAGCCTGGTGATTATAATTAATAATATTGTATATTTGAAAGATGCTAAGTGAATAGATTTTAAAAGTTCATCAAAAGAAAAAATATGTAACTATGGTGATGGGTATTAACTAGATTTATTGTGGTGATGATTTCACAATGTAATATATGAATATCAAATCACTATGTTGTAAACCCAAAATGAATACAAAGTTATATATGTCTATTATCAACATAATTATATCTCAATACTTAGGATTAACCTTATACATAGATAATTTTTCCAGCCTTCAGTTCAGTTCAGTCACTCAATCATATCTGACTCTTTGCGACCCCATGAATTGCAGCACGCCAGGCCTCACTGTCCATCACCAACTCCTGGAGTTCACTCAGACTCACCTCCATCGAGTCAGTGATGCCATCCAGCCATCTCCTCCTATATCGTCCCCTTCTCCTCCTGCCCCCAATCCCTCCCAGCATCAGAGTCTTTTCCAGTGAGTCAACTCTTCACGTGAGGTGGCCAAAGTACTGGAGTTTCAGCTTCAGCATCATTCCTTCCAAAGGAATCCCAGGGTTGATCTCCTTCAGAATGGACTGGTTGGATCTCCTTGCAGCCCAAGGGACTCTCAAGAGTCTTCTCCAACACCACAGTTCAA
>SJYX01005370.1:138718-162741 GCA_006410675.1 Oreotragus oreotragus
TATGGATGTGAGAGTTGGACTGTGAAGAAAGCTGCATGCCGAAGATTTGATGCTTTTGAACTATGGTGTTGGAGAAGACTCTTGAGAGTCCCTTGGACTGCAAGGAGATCCAATCAGTCCATCCTAAAGGAGATCAGCCCTGGGATTTCTTTGGAAGGAAAGATGCTAAAGCTGAAACTCCAGTACTTTGGCCACCTCATGCAAAGAGTTGACTCACTGGAAAAGACTCTGATGCTGGGAGGGATTGGGGGCCGGAGGAGAAGGGGACGACAGAGGATGAGATGGCTGGATGGCATCACTGACTCGATGGACTTGAGTCTGAGTGAACTCCGGGAGTTGGTGATGGACAGGGAGGCCTGGCGTTGCCTTCTCCCAAAAACTAAGCAAGAATTACAGTTTTAGCTAGATACTGGTTTCAGATTAATCCCATGGAAAAGATTTGAAGTAGGAATGCACACAGTTGGCTGCACCTTGAGAGAAGGGAACTGGATTTCATTATTCCTGTCTTGGAGTGAGCATGGATGCTCACTCATTGGATGGACAGCTCCTATTTAACCTGCGGGCATTCTCCTAAGATAAGGAGATAGGCACGTCAGGGAGAGGTCAGTAGAGGGATTCGGCCAGGGAATTATCCCCATCCACTAAAAGGTAGAGAGGAACACTGAACACTAAAAACATTTAATATGTCAGGTCATACATGGTTGTGTGGGTGGAGGAGGACAGAGACTGAAGTTGGTGAAATGATTGCTTTCAGCTAGTGTGGTCAAGGAAGGCCTCTACAATAATGTGAAATTTGAGAAGAAATAGGAGGACATTAGAAATCATGGGCATGTAGCTATCTAAAAGAAGACAGACATTAAATGAAAATAGAACTAGCCTTGGAATATTCTAGGAAGAGTGAAAAGGTGGATGTGGCCAAAGTAGTTAAGAATGGGTAGAGAGACAGGCGCTGAGGCTAGAGAGGAAAGGGGTGGCGACAGATTGTACAGAGCCTTGAAGATCACAGCAGGATACTCATCTCCCACACTAAGAAAACAAATGCACCAAGTTCTATAAGATACCTGCATCATGGTTAGAAACAGAAGGGCTCTCAAAGCCATCTGGTCTGACTCCTAAATTTTAGAGAATTTCTACAATGGAAAAATCTCACTGAAGCTAAAAGGCAAAAGTAGAATTCTGAAGCGTATGAAAAGCAACTTCCTGTCTAATATATCTGAAGGAAATTCTGCTATAAATGTTGGAACAGTTTCTATATATAGGTTCCCTTTGTTTAAGTCTTAAATGTAATGTCGTCCTATCAGTGGCAAAACTGTTGATGACAGCTAGCTGGCTGATATACAGAGAATGTATGCTCACAGTCTGACATTAGCTTGGCATTTATTCTAGCTGTAATTCCATCACTCTGGGGAAGAAAAATAGTGATAATGGTTTCAAGCAAGCAGGCCATATTTTCCTTACATGCAATGGTCAGCTACCACCAAGATGATTATAGCTCCATAAATTGCCAGTTCCACCAAGTCCAAAGCATTTTTTTATGTTCAAGTGGTTGAATGGAGAACAGCAGACTACCCTTGAAGGATAATCAGTAACTAGTTATAAAATAATTTGAAAATAACACTGCATATGAATACCCAATAACACTAATGATATCCTGTCGCTTCTATTAGTTTGAGAGAATTATTCCATTTCATTAGTATTAGCCTTCATAGAAATATTTCTTAGCAGCTTCATCTCTCTGATGTTGTTTTTGCTTAATAAAGAGTTACTATATCCAGTGCCTTTACTAAATCAAAACACGTTTATATGCTCCAGTGCAAAACCATACTTTGTTTTCCTGAAATACAATGTCTTGAGTGTCTAGACATTTACTATTTACTAAGTAGCCCACATCTTACTCTGATGTTAATTCTCCTCTAATACAAATTTCTGATCCTAATAGTGCTTCCTGATTATTTGCCATTAACAACTTCTCAATGTGGTGATTGTGCCTTACTGAGGAAATGTCCTTGGGAAAGAAGCCTAATGTTCATCTCTGTGTCACACTTATTCTGCTTCTTTTTTTATAAACATGTTGAGATACCAATGATATCAGAGAGAAACTTGGCACACTGATGCATTTGGAGGAGTTAAAATTGTTACCTGAATACCTGTGTCTATCTTAGTTTAATTAAATCAATATTAAATCAACATTCAACCATATATTTTAAAAGTGTCATTGAATAAAAAATTCATTACTTTCCTGCAACTGTATATATTTTAATATTTTGGTGGGACAAAGTCATTTCAAAATAGTGTGTATGTCCACTAACTTCTAAAATAGGGTGTTTCTGATAACATAATGACATACTTAGCTTAATTTATTTAAATACCCTGTTTTAAATATAAAGAGTATTTAAGTGTGAAAGAGCATTATTTCCTTTCCTTACAGTTAAAGTATTTTTGTTTTATTAACAAATTGCAACCATTCTAATGTATTTAAAGTTAGTAAACCTCAAGAAAACTTAATGCAATTTAAACATAGTCTGGCATTCTCTTTTTAAGAAGTTAAATATGATTCCTGTGAACCAATCTGTGATATAATTGGTGAGAAAGCATAGCCTACATATGCCCACATCTTAAATTTCAAATAGAATAAAATCCCTAATTGTTACTCTCTTCTGCGAAGACAGTTGCTCTCAACAGGATTCTTTAATTAGGAAGAGAAATGGTTCTGAAAAAAGCTCTAACCGATTTAAAAATGTTTTTTGGAAGAAAAATGAGTTGAAATTACTGGCACTAAATACATTTGGGTCTGCATGTCAAATGCATATACACAATGAATTCTTTGGCTAAGAGCTATATACATATAAATGGAACTGCTGCTGCTAAGTCACTTCAGTCATGTCCGACTCTGTGTGACCCCATAGACGGCAGCCCACCAGGCTCCCGCATCCCTGGGATTCTCCAGGCAAGAATACTGGAGTGGGTTGCCATTTCCTTCTCCAATAAATGGAACTAAAATGGGTAAATTTAAGACTACAACAGAAATGTTATCTATGGATTTTCTAGCACAGCATTAATTCCCCTTGTCTGTTAATGAGACTTCAAATTCTTTGGAACACTACCCCCTCCAATACAGACACTTGGACCTTGAATTAAACTATTGATCCCTTGTGGCCATGATGTGAGCTTGTGATTCAACTTGGCCTGCTTCAGTTCTTTCAGTTGGGTATGTGAATTTTGAACAGAATTTGCCAAATTCTTTTGGCATGAAAAGAATTGAAGGTGATAGAACTCATATGCAAACACTCCATTAACTGTTCTTTTGTTCCTGCTCATATCTCTGGATTTTCCTTGGTTCTTATTCTTTCTGAGAACTAACTATTGGGTTTCCTTTCTGAGACCCTACACTGCCTTGCATACTTTCAATAAATTCTCTTTTCGTAGGCTTCCCTGGTGGCTCAGAGGTTAAGCGTCTGCCTGGAATGCTGGAGTTGCAGAAATTTTATTCTCTTAACACATGTTGACTTCATTCCTGTTAATAAGTACACACAAACATATACACATTTAGTGACAATTTGATTGCTAAGAGTGCCCTAAATGATTAGGTAACTGTTGCTGAGACACAATTTCAGAAGAATTGGGGGTCTCACAAAGCATATTTTGCACCATTTTACCATTAGAAAAATATTATTTTACTACAAGTCTTTTCTAAAAGCAACTGTACCACTTTATTTATTATAATCTCATATGTAGCACTGGTACTGTACCATCTATATAATTTTTTAGTGATGTAAACTTCATATACTTAAGGATAGCATGGTGGAACTATGGATAGCATGGTGGAACTATAGAAGCTCTAATACTCTTCAATGCCAATCTATTTAAATTATTTATGACAAAATTTATGTCTGTTTAAATCCCAAGGCCGTTATACAATTACAGAATAGATTCAGCGCAGTAGTCAAAACATCCTATGAAGCTTTGACATGTCTAAAAATAAATGCACACAAAAATTTAGTGAACTATGAAGATTAAAATTCAGTACCAGAGGAGGGAAAATTACTAGTCACAGACATGATTCTGAATATCCTGGTGACCAAAACAAAGAGGAGAACATGATCACTTTCACTGTTTAGAATCTCAACCCCTGGGAGCGTAAGCAGCTGTGAGAGCACTGCCAAAACAGGTCTAAAGGGCCACTTGGCGCTCCTCTCACATTTACTGGTTCCATGAAGAAATGCAAACTCTAGTCACCAGATTGCCCAATTTTTTAGACTTTTAATTTCAGACTTTATGTGAAATCTCCCAAATGTGAAGCTTGGAAATTAACCTATAATGAGCAGTTTAAAGTGAAAAAATAGTTCTGGGATCAGACTGCTGGAGCGCATGCCTTGACTTCATCATTTACTATTGTTCTTCTGTGGGCAGGACAATCATTCTCTCTACACCTCATATGGAAGAACAATAATATCAGCTTCATAGAGGTTGTTTAAGGATTTCAGTGAGATAATAGAGTATCTGATATAAGAATTTAATAGATATTAGTTATTTTTACTATTTAAAACAATGTGTAGTAAAACAGAATATATCTGTAGTGTTAGATATAGGTCACTAGTTTAGATCTGTGCTTTATAATTGTTCCTATTGCCCAGAAGAGGAAATACCCAGTTTTCAAAGAAAGCTCTTTCTTACAGCATTTATCTCTAAAATAATGTTTTTCTGCAGAACTTCATAGAGATAATGTAATGTATGCTGCTGCTAAGTTGCTTCAGTCATGTCCGACTCTGTGTGACCCCATAGATGGCAGCCCACCAGGCTCCTCCGTCCCTGGGAGTCTCTAAGCAAGAACACTGGAGTGGGTTGCCATTTCCTTCTCCAGTGCATGGAAGTGAAAGTGAAGTCGCTCAGTCGTGTCTGACTCTTTGCAACCCCATGGACTGCAGCCTACCAGGCTCCTCCGTTTATGGGGTTTTCCAGGCAAGAATACTGGAGTGGGGTGTCATTGTCTTCTCCGAGTGTATAGAGCAGGTATAACCCAGACAGAGTTCAGTGATGTGACACACCCTCACTCTCTTCCCCAGCTCCTACTTCCCAGCAAACTTTGATCTTAACCAAAAATCAAGTGGTATCTTGAACCTTGCATTTGAATTGAATTAGAATTCACTATACAATAATCAACAATAAGAACTTGATGTCATATACATCAACCCATTTCTAATATAGACTTTTCTCTGAACATGATTCACTGTCCATCAAGTCATATGAGAATTCTCACAATGTACATATATCTTATTCCCCAATCTAAACTGGCTAGATCTGCGACTAAACTTTCTGGAATATTTTAAGATAAAAAGTAACAATGCTTTTTGTAGTTTGCTTTAAAAAACATTTCTTTTAAGTCCTTATTTATCAACAAAGGATTGTCTAACATCACAAAACCACATGAGAGAAAGAGCACCCATCTCACGCTTTATGAAACTTTAGCTTCCCACAGCAAAATCTCTTAAGAAATAGTTACTATATTTTCTTCTCCTTGTCTTCCCAGAGACAAATCAGGATACCATCTCAGCAAGCTCTGGTTCTATGGAGGAATTTTTTATTATTCAAAATGGTGGTCTTGACACAGATTTTCTAGATTGCTTCATTCCAACTCACATAAGGAAGATCTCTCTTCTAAAAACCTTGCCTACTTGATGCTTATCAAAACTGTTGCTGCTTTGCCATGACATGATTTATTTCCAAATTTCTCTTCTGATAGTTCACAGAGTGCTTCGTGTCAAACATAAAGGATACTAATACCTCTTCAACTTGTCCAGTCTCCAAAACACATGAATCACATGTCTATCGGCATTATGTAACACCAAACAACAGAATCTAGGATGAAGACATAACCTTCTAACATCTGTGCCTAGCTTCCATTAAACATTTAGTTGCACGTGTGTACAGGTTGAAGCATATAGGCAAACAGGTTCAGGAACACAAAGGTAAGAAATATGCTGTGCCTTTCCTTGCCTGCCTCATATGTCAGTGCACCACTAACTCCACACAACCTCTTGAAACCTATAATTAACACTTTGAAATACTAATTCACTGTACCCTTTCTGCCTACAGTTGAAAACACAAGGACATGCATTGTCAGTCCACAGAAAATACATAGGCAAGATCACATAAGCTGCCTCAGTTTATGGTGATGATTAATTGAAATAATATATTGCACACCTACAGTTCAGTTCAGTTCAGTTGCTCAGTCATGTCCGACTCTCTGCGACCCCATGAACTGCAGCACGCCAGGCCACCCTGTCCATCACCAACTCCCGGAGTTCACTCAGACTCATGTCCATCAAGTCGGTGATGCCATCCAACCATCTCAACCTTTGTCGTCCCCTTCTCCCTGCCCTCAATGTTTCCCAGCATCAGGGTCTTTTCAAATGAGTCAGCTCTTCACATCAGGTGGCCAAAGTATTGGAGTTTCAGCTTCAGCACCAGTCCTTCCAATGAACACCCAGGACTGATCTCCTTTAGAATGAACTGATTGGATCTCCTTGCAGTCCAAGGGACTCTCAAGAGTCTTCTCCAACACCACAGTTCAAAAGCATCAATTCTTTGGCGCTCAGCTTTCTTTATAGTCCAACTCTCACATCTACACTACATATCAGAATCTAATGATGAGACACCATCCAATTCTCAGGGGAAAAAAATCTTAGTTCTCAAAATAATGATGAGAAAAACTGAAAATAACTGAATTAAACATCCAACATTTGGCTAATAAGCCAAATGACCACTGGAAAAACCATAGCCTTAACTAGACAGACCTTTGTTGACAAAGTAATGTCTCTGCTTTTCAGTATATAAAGTTAAAGTCATGTTAATAAAATGTTAATAATTTGCTTTTTAGTTTCATGAAAACAGTGACCAAAGACTGTCACTCTGTTGAAAGCTGTCCATATTGATGTGCTTAGGAGAATCAATGAGGCCCAGTCTTATCTATCAATACAATCACCTATTCTGTCATTGGTATTTCAATTTTAAAACAGTCTCCAGGTGTCCAAGAAAATAATTACTCTTCTTCATAAAAAAATTATGTCATAGCTTAATAGAATACAGTTGTCTGTACACATTAAAGAGCTGCCAGTTGAGTGCACTGTTTTGCAAAAAACATGTATTATAATGCAAATTATGAAATATAAACACCCTTTAGAATTTCTGTCTATAAAGCAGCTCATTGGGAAAATTTTTTCATAATACAATGGGATAATTCCTGCCACTTAAGGTGCTTTATATCTGAAAGCACAAATTAGAGGATAAAATTAAAGACATTTCTCAATGAGATGAATTATAAATGATATTTTATGTTAATTTTATCTAAATTGTCAACTAAAATGTCTAAGATTAAAGCACATTTTAGGGAATTTATTATTATTATTTCTTTGCTTATTTTAAATAGTGGGGTTATCTGCAAATATTAGAAAGAAAGAAAACTATAACTTACTTTATATGAGAGTATTTCAATTATATTTTGGTTTGGCCACAACTGTTTATCTCTAAATTTGAATAATCTTAAAAATAATACTAGAGATTTGTACAATATCTTCTTTTAAAAGATTGTGTTTGACATCGTTAATAGTGATTGTCAATTGTTGTACTTATTATGTTTCAAAATGACAGTTGGCTGATATACATGGCTGATAACTTGAAAGCTCTGTAGTTATTAAAAATGTAAAAATGTTACTAATTTTCTTATATAATTAATTCAGCCTTTTTAAAATTCATATGAAGTCAACTGTATCAAAATTAAAAAACAGTTTAGAAGAATTGCATAAAAAGATAGGTCTACATAATATATACATTAATTTTACCTTGAAAACAATAGCATAAAGTTTTTTTTCCACACAAATTGCTTTAGAAAGGTCACAAGTTTTAACATATAAAAATATTAAAAAAATAATAATTTGAAAGTTAGCACTAGTAGAGACCACATTTTCTGATCAGAATATATTAAAAATAAAAATAGTAATAAAACTAGATAAAGTAGCCAAAACTATTTCATCTGAAAAGTTCAAAACTACTTACTCTATTATTTAATGTTTAAAAACTGCAGCATACTAATATTTTGGACACTACATATCAGAATCTATTGATGAGACACCATCCAGTTCTCAAGGGAAAAAAATCCTTAGTTCTCAAAATAATGATGAGAAAAACTGAAAATAACTGAATTAAACATCCAACATTTGGCTAATAAGCCAAATGACCACTGGAAAAACCATAGCCTTAACTAGACAGACCTTTGTTGACAAAGTAATGTCTCTGCTTTTCAGTATATAAAGTTAAAGTCATGTTAATAAAATGTTAATAATTTGCTTTTTAGTTTCATGAAAACAGTGACCAAAGACTGTCACTCTGTTGAAAGCTGTCCATATTGATGTGCTTAGGAGAATCAATGAGGCCCAGTCTTATCTATCAATACAATCACCTATTCTGTCATTGGTATTTCAATTTTAAAACAGTCTCCAGGTGTCCAAGAAAATAATTACTCTTCTTCATAAAAAAATTATGTCATAGCTTAATAGAATACAGTTGTCTGTACACATTAAAGAGCTGCCAGTTGAGTGCACTGTTTTGCAAAAAACATGTATTATAATGCAAATTATGAAATATAAACACCCTTTAGAATTTCTGTCTATAAAGCAGCTCATTGGGAAAATTTTTTCATAATACAATGGGATAATTCCTGCCACTTAAGGTGCTTTATATCTGAAAGCACAAATTAGAGGATAAAATTAAAGACATTTCTCAATGAGATGAATTATAAATGATATTTTATGTTAATTTTATCTAAATTGTCAACTAAAATGTCTAAGATTAAAGCACATTTTAGGGAATTTATTATTATTATTTCTTTGCTTATTTTAAATAGTGGGGTTATCTGCAAATATTAGAAAGAAAGAAAACTATAACTTACTTTATATGAGAGTATTTCAATTATATTTTGGTTTGGCCACAACTGTTTATCTCTAAATTTGAATAATCTTAAAAATAATACTAGAGATTTGTACAATATCTTCTTTTAAAAGATTGTGTTTGACATCGTTAATAGTGATTGTCAATTGTTGTACTTATTATGTTTCAAAATGACAGTTGGCTGATATACATGGCTGATAACTTGAAAGCTCTGTAGTTATTAAAAATGTAAAAATGTTATTAATTTTCTTATATAATTAATTCAGCCTTTTTAAAATTCATATGAAGTCAACTGTATCAAAATTAAAAAACAGTTTAGAAGAATTGCATAAAAAGATAGGTCTACATAATATATACATTAATTTTACCTTGAAAACAATAGCATAAAGTTTTTTTTCCACACAAATTGCTTTAGAAAGGTCACAAGTTTTAACATATAAAAATATTAAAAAAATAATAATTTGAAAGTTAGCACTAGTAGAGACCACATTTTCTGATCAGAATATATTAAAAATAAAAATAGTAATAAAACTAGATAAAGTAGCCAAAACTATTTCATCTGAAAAGTTCAAAACTACTTACTCTATTATTTAATGTTTAAAAACTGCAGCATACTAATATTTTGGACACTACATATCAGAATCTATTGATGAGACACCATCCAGTTCTCAAGGGAAAAAAATCCTTAGTTCTCAAAATAATGATGAGAAAAACTGAAAATAATTGAATTAAACATCCGACATTTAAAGTTAGAAAAAGAACAAGATAATAAAGCTACAGGTGAGAGAATAAAGTACTTGAAAGTGATAAAAAATAAATTGATGACTAGGGAAACATAAATATTATAGAGCTAATAAGCCAGATAATGGAGAAGAAAGTCAAAACCCACTCCAGTTATTCTTGTCTGGGAAATCCCATGGACTGAGAAGCCGGGCAAGCTTCAGTCCATGTGGTCCAAAAGCAGGGATATTATTGGGTGACTAAGTACAACACACAAGCCAAATAAAAGTCAGTAAGGTGAAGAGAAAAAATAAAAACACAACACACAAAAGATAGCCTTTTGAGTACTCTCATCAAGAAGAAAGAAGGAGGAAATGCATAAACAAAGAGAACAACAGCAAAATAACAATAGGTACTATAATAAACTTTAAGAGAATCTTTAAATGCTTTTTTAGCAACCATACTCTACATTCAAATTCATTTTTCTTTCATTCTCTTAGAAATGTATTTCACATCTCTTCTTCTATCCTCAACTTATCAACCATATTCAGTCTTAATTGATTGCCTTGCTCTCTACTGGACTAAGAATACTGAAGCAACCAGCAGAGAACTTTCACAGGCTCTCTAGCATCTCTACTGATGTACTTTAACTTTTCATTTACCATCACAGAATAAAAAAAAATGTATTCATCTATGTAAAATGCTATATATTCTCCCATTCCCACAACGTTTTGAAAGATGTAACTCCAGGAAGGCCCCCCATCTTCATATATCACAAATTTTTGGAGGTTATTTCCATCAGTACCAACAGTATGAAAAATCCTGTTATTCTATCTGTAAGAAAAGAAAATATTTCTTTTGATTCTACTTTACCTATCAACTACCACCTGTTTGTATCTTCCTATTTATAGCAAAGTTTCTTGAAACATATCTTTGTACTTGAAATCTCTCATTCTATTCAATTCATTTTCTCTGAAACTCAGAGAAACTGCCCTTTGCCTATGCTGCTTCATGCTTTGCATGAAAATTATTAATACAATATGCTAGATAATGTAAAATGCTGGACATACCCAAAGTTTAATTAGATACAGGCTTTGCTTCTGAGAAATTTCTAGTGTAAAACAGTTGTTACTTTCCCTGGGATTATAAATAATTAAGGTTAAAAAAAAGATACTATTAAGCAAATTTTTTACAAAGCACAGTGAAATTGTTATACACGCAAATGGTATTCTTTAATGACAGCAAAAAAGAGTCAACAGTCTCTGTAGCTCCAGACTTCCTGGATCTGCTAACTCTGACTGAAACAGCCACCATTTCCATTGACTAACATCACTGCCACCAGTGCTACAAAGCTCAGCTAAATTCAGTTTTTGTCTTCAGAAGTCTTGCTTTGGATGCTAATCTGGTGGACTGGTGCTGGATGCTGTCTTCTCTTTCATTCCCCTTTCTATTTTTCTTCTTTGAATTCAGCAGTTAAAAGAAAACCATCTCTGGTCTGTCTGGGAGAACTAAGAACTCTGACAAAGTGAAATACTTGAATTTGGAGGCTCAGTCCTTTTTGCTGATTTTTCTTGGCTTGGATGTGAACCTTAGTAATTACTAAAAAGTGAAAAATCTGCAGCACAGAGAGTTTGCCTAGATGCAACTAGAAATCTAAACTTCAAATTTCATAGGGAATGCTTTTTTTGTATATCACGGTCTAGAGTCTGTAGACCTCGGTGTCTCAGATTTGCTAAAGGGCTTTATTTTGCTAATATCTTAACAGGAAAATCCTTAAACTTTCCTTTGGAGATAAGTTTGAAATAGTTACCAAAATTTGTATATCATATATGACTATACCAATGTAGACTGATGGTCAGTGTGAGAGTTCAGAAATTAGACTTTGTTACAAATGGAACCCTGACTTATACTACCTTTGCAACCTGAAGAAGGTGAATGAAACCTCCATGCCAATTTCCTCACCTGTAAAAGAGGAATAGTAATAGTACTTTTGGTCCATAGGGTAGTGGTTCCTATTGAATGTTATATATGCAAAGTCTTTAGAACTGTCTCTGGAACATAAGTTCTTAAACAATATCTATCATTTCTGTTTCTGATCCTAGTCACCACTCTGAAGAGTTGGTGGTCCAAGGGTGCATGAAGAGCAGTTATAAAAGATTTAGGAAAACATGATCAATAATGAAAATCAATTATTAAAACCGATGTCATAACATGACATGATGAATATATATGGAATTTTATGATATAAAAAGTCAAAAGAAACTGTTGAATATGTAAGGACTAAGAAAATATACCACCACTCAAATATCTTTCATAGAAAATTTACTTAAGATTACATTTCATCTGGCCAAGAAGTGAAATCAAAGGTAAAACTATAAAAATATATAAATGACGTATTCAGGAATGATACAAATATTCAAACATATTAAACATAAGTGGCATTTAATTAGCTGCTAAACACTTAATTGCAGCCTTGAATACAATTATACACAATATGTGTTGTTTTTCAGTCCCTAAATTGTGTCCAACACTTTGCAGCCTCTTGGGCTACAGCACACCAGATGCCTCTGTGCTCCACCATCTCAGAATTTGCTCAGATTCATGTCCATTGAGTAAGTGATGCTATCTAACCACCTCATCCTTTGCTGACCCCTTCTGGTTGTGCCTTCACTCTTTCACAGCGTCAGGGTCTTTTCCAGTAAGTCGGTTCTTCACATCAGGTGGCCAGAGTATTGGATATTTAGCATCAGCAACCAATGAATATTCAGGGTTGGTTTCCTTTAGGACTGACTACTTTGATCTCCAGGGGACTCTGAAGAGTCTTCTCCAGCACCACAATTCAAAAGCATCAGTTCTTCGATGCTCAGCCTTTTTTATGGTAGAACTCTCAAATAGATAAATGACTACCAGAAAATCCATAATCTTGATGATACAGACCTTTTCAGCAAAGTGATTCTCTGCTTTTTAATATGTTGTCTAGATTTTTCCTTCCATGGAGCAAGCATCTTTTAATTTCATGGCTGCAGTCACCATCTAGAGTGATTTTGGAGCCCAAGAAAAGAAAATCTGTCACTGCTTCCACTTTTCCCCCTTCTATTTACCACAAAGTGCTGCAGGGTTGGGGGGCACTGAATGTAGCAGTGCATGTATGGGACCATTTGAAGGAGGTCACCATTATCTTCATTACCTCCACCACAGTTTGGCCTCATGTCAAATAACAGGGAGGAAACACAGCCCTGCCCATCAACAGAAAATTGAGTTAAGATTTACTGAGCATGGCCCTGCCCATAAGAACAAGACCTAGTTTCCCCCTCAGTCAGTGTTTCCCATTAGGAAGCTTCCGTAAGCCTCTTATCCTTCTCCATCAGAGGACAGACAGAATGAAAACCACAATCACAGAAAACTAACCAATCTGATCACAGGGGATTGCAATGCAAAAGTAGGAAGTCGAGATACCTGGAGTAACAGGCAAATTTGGCCTTGGAGTACAGAATGAAGCAGGGCACAGGCTAACAGTTTTGCCAAGAGTACGCACTGGTCATAGCAAACACCCTCTTCCAACAGCCTTGTCTAACTCAGTGAAACTATGAGCCATGTCATTTAGGGCCACCCAAAATGGATGGGTCATGGTGGAGAGTTCTGACAAAATGTGGTCCACTGAAGAAGGGAATGGCAAACCACTTCAGTATTCTTGTTTTGAGAACCCCATGAACAGTATGAAAAGGCAAAAAGATAGGACACTGAAAGATGAACTCTGCAGGTTGGTAGGTACCCAATATGCTACTGGAGGTCGGTGGAGAAATAACTCCAAAAGAATGAAGAGACGGAACCAAAGCAAAAACAACACCAAGTTGTGGATGTGACTGGTGATAGAAGCAAGGTCCAATGCTGTAAAGAGCAATATTTCATAGGAACCTGGAATGTTAGGTCCATGAATCAAGGCAACTTGGAAGTGGTCAAACAGGAGATGACAAGAGTGAACGTCGACATTTTAGGAATCAGAGAAATAAAATGGACTAGAATGGGTGAATTTACTCAGATGACCATTATATTTACTACTTGGGCAAGAATCCCTCAGAAGAAATGTCCATAGTCAACAAGAGTCTGAAATGCAGTATTGGGTGCAGTCTCAAAAATGACAAAATGACCTCTGTTCGTTTCCAAGGCAAACTATTCAATATTATGCCCCAACCAGTAATGCTGAAAAAGCTGAAGTTGAACGGTTCTATGAAGACCTACAAAACCTTCTAGAACTAACAGCCAAAAAAGATGTACTTTTCATTTTAGGGGATTGGCATGCAAAAGTAGGAAATCAAGAGATACCTGGAGTAACAGGCAAATTTGGCCTTGGAGTACAGAATGAAGCAGGGCATAGGCTAACAGTTTTGCCAAGAGTACGCACTGGTCATAGCAAACACCCTCTTCCAACAGCCTTGTCTAACTCAGTGAAACTATGAGCCATGTCATTTAGGGCCACCCAAAATGGATGGGTCATGGTGGAGAGTTCTGACAAAATGTGGTCCACTGAAGAAGGGAATGGCAAACCACTTCAGTATTCTTGTTTTGAGAACCCCATGAACAGTATGAAAAGGCAAAAAGATAGGACACTGAAAGATGAACTCTGCAGGTTGGTAGGTACCCAATATGCTACTGGAGGTCGGTGGAGAAATAACTCCAAAAGAATGAAGAGACGGAACCAAAGCAAAAACAACACCAAGTTGTGGATGTGACTGGTGATAGAAGCAAGGTCCAATGCTGTAAAGAGCAATATTTCATAGGAACCTGGAATGTTAGGTCCATGAATCAAGGCAACTTGGAAGTGGTCAAACAGGAGATGACAAGAGTGAACGTCTTACACGTGGACATCACTATATGGTCAATACCAAATTCAGATTCATTATATTATTTGCAACCAAAGATGGAGAAGCTCTATACAGTCAGAAAACATAAGACCGGGAGCTGGTTATGGCTCAGATCATGAACTCCCTATTGGCAAATTCAGACTGAAATTTTAGAAACTGGGGAACACTACTAGACCATTCAGGTATGACCTAAACCAAGTCTGTTACGATTAAGCACTGGAAGTGACAAATAGATTCAAGGAATTAGATCTGAGAGACAGAGTGCCTGAATCTATGAATGGACATTTGTGACATTGTACAGGAGGCAGGGATCAAGACAATCCTCAAGAAAATGAAATGCAAAAAGGCAAAATGGTTGTCTGAGGAGGCCTGTGAAAAGAAGAGAAGTAAAAGGCAAAGGAGAAAAGGAAAGATACAACCATTTGAATACAGAGTTCCAAAGAATAGCAGATAGTCACGACCCAGATAGTCACAATGGTGTGATCACTCACCTGGAATGTGAAGTCAAGTGGGCCTTAGAAAGCATCACGACGAACAAAGCTAGTGGAGGCGATGGAATTCCAGTTGAGCTATTTCAAATCCTAAAAGATGATGCTGAGAAAGTGCTGCACTCAATATGCCAGCAAATTTGGAAAAGTCAGCAGTGTCCACAGGACTGGAAAAGGTCAGTTTTCATTCCAATCCCAAAGAAAAGCAATGCCAAAGAATGCTCAAACTACTGCACAATTGTACTCATTTCACACGCTAGTAAAATAATGCTCAAAATTCTCCCACCCAGGCTTCAGCAAGTCGTGAACCATGAACTTCCAGATGTTCAAGCTGGTTTTAGAAAAGGCAGAGGAACCAGAGATCAAATTGCCAACATCNGCTAGTAAAGTAGTGCTCAAAATTCTCCAAGCCAGGCTTCAGCAATACATGAACCGTGAACTTCCAGATGTTCAAGTTGATTTTAGAAAAGCCAGAGGAACCAGAGATCAAACTGCCAACATCCACTGGATCATTGAAAAAGCAAGAGTTCCAGAAAAATATCTATTTCTGCTTTATTGACTATGCCAAAGCCTTTGACTGTGTGGATCACAATAAACTGGAAAATTCTGAAAGAGATGGGCATATGAGACCACCTGACCGGCCTCTTGAGAAAGCTGTATGCAGGTCAGGAAGCAACAGTAAGAGCTGGACATGGAACAACAGACTGGTTCCAAATAGGAAAAGGAGTACGTCAAGGCTGTATATTGTCTCCCTGCTTATTTAACTTATATGCAGAGTATATCATGAGAAACACTGGGCTGGATGAAGCACAAGCTGGAATCAAGATTGCCGGGAGAAATATCAATAACCTCAGATATGCAGATGACACCACCCTTATTTCAGAAAGTGAAGAGGAACTAAAGAGCTTCTTGATGAAAGTGAAAGAGGAGAGTTAAAACAGTTAGTTTAAAGCTCAATCTTCAGAAAATGAAGATCATGGCATCTGGTCCCATCACTTCATGGGAAATAGATGGGAGCACAGTGGAAACAGTGGCAGACTTTATTTTCTTGGGTTCCAAAATCACTGCAGATGGTGGCTGCATCCATGAAATTAAAAGATGCTTGGTCCTTGGAAGAAAAGTTATGACCAACTGAGACAGCATATGAAAAGCAGAGACATTACTTTGCCAACAAAGGTCCATCTAGTCAAGGCTATGGTTATTCTAGTAGTCTTGCATGGATGTGTGAGTTGGAGTATAAACAGCTGAGCGCCGAAGAATTGACGCTGTTGAACTGTGTTGTTGGAGAAGACTCTTGAGCGTCCATTGGACAGCAAGGAGATCCAACCAGTCCCTCTGAAAGGAAATCAGTCCTGAATATTCATTGGAAAAACTGAGGCTGAAACTGAAACTCCAATATTTTGGCCACCTGATGCGAAGAGCTGGTTCATTGGAAAAGACCCTGATGCTGGGAAGGATTGAAGGCAGGAGGAGAAGGGGATGAGAGAAGATGAGATGGTTGGATGGCATCACCAACTCAGTGGACATGAGTTTGAGTAAACTCTGGGAGTTGGTGATGGCCAGGGAAGCCTGCCTTGCTTTAGTCCACTGGGTTGCATAGAGTCTGACATGATTGAGCAACTTAACTGAACAGAACTAATGGGACCAGATGGCATGATCTTAGTTTTTTGATCTTTGAGTTTCAAGCCAGCTTTTTCACTCTCTTCTTTCACCCTCATTAAGAGGCTCGTTAGTTCCTCTTCACTTTCTTCCATAAGCATGGTATCATCTGCATATCTGGAGACTTCTCTGGTGGCTCAGACCTTAAAGCGTATGCCTGCAATGTGGGAGACCCAGGTTCAATCCCTAGATAGGGAAGATCTCCTGGAGAAGGAAATGGCAACCCACTGCAGTATTCGTGCCTGGAAAATCCCCTGGACGGAGGAACCTGGTAGGCTACAGTCCATGGGGTCACAAAGAGTCAGACGCACCTGATCGGCTTCACTTTCTTTTCCTATCTGCATATCTGATGTTATTGTTGTTGCTTCTCGGAATCTTGATTCCAGCTTGTGCTTTATCCAGCCCAGCATTTCGCATGATGTACTCTGTGTAGAAGTTAAATATGCGGGGTGACAATATACAGTCTTGATGTTCTCCTTACTCAGTTTTTAATCAGTCCATTGTTCTATGTCTGGTTCTAACTCTTGCTTCTTGATCCACATACAAGTTTTTCAGAAGACAAGTAAAGTGGTCTGGTACTCCCATCTCTTTAAGAAGTTTCCACAGTTTGTTCTGATCCACACAGTCAAAGATTTTAGCATAGTCAGTGAAGCAGGAAAAGATGTTTTTCTGAAACTCTCTTGCTTTCTCTGTGGTCCCATGAATGTTGGCAATTTCCCATGAATACTTGTTCCTCTGTCTCTGTGAAATACAGCTTGAACATCCAGAAGTTCTCGGTTCACATGCTACTGTAGCCTACCTATGAGGATTTTGAGCATAACTTTGCTAGCATGTGAAATGAGCAAAGTTTTATGATAGTTGGAACATTCTTTGGCATTGATTTTCTTTGGAGTTGGAATGAAAACAGACATTTTCCTGTCCTGTGGCCATTGCTGAGTTTTCCAACTTTGTTGATATGTTGAATGCAGCACTTTCAAAACACCATCTTTTAGGATTTAAAATAGCTCAGCTGAAATCTCATCACTTCCACTGGCTCCACTAGCTTTGTTCATAATAATGGTTCCTAAGGCACGCTTTACTTGACACTCCAGGATGTCTGGCTCTAGATGTGTGACTACAGCAGTGTGGTTATCCACGTCATTAAGACCTTTTTTGTATAGTTCTTCTATGTATTCTTGCCACCTCTTCTTAATCTCTTCTGCTTCTATTAGGTTTTTACCATTTCTGTACTTTATCATGCCCATCCTTGCATGAAATATTCCCTTGATGAATCTCCAGTTTCCTTGCAGAGATCACTTGAAGAGTCATTCCCATTCTGTTGTTTTCTTCTATTTCTTTGCATTATCTATTTAAGAAGGCCTTCTTATCTCTCCTTGCTATTCTCTGTAACTCTTCATTCAGTTGGGTATATCTTTCCCTTTCTCCTTTGCCTTTCACTACTCTTCTTTCCTTAGCTATTTCTAAAGCCTCCTCAGACAACCACTTTGCCTTCTTGTGTTTCTTTTTCTTTGGAATGGTTTTAGTCACTGCTTCCTGTTCACTTTCACAAACCTCCATGCATAGCTCTTCAGGCACTCTGTCTACAAGATCCAGTCCCTTGAATCTATTCATCACCTGCACTATATAATCATAAGGGATTTTATTTAGGTCATACCTGAATGGCCTATTGGTTTTCCATACTTTCTTCAATTTAAGTCTGAATTTCACAACAAGGGCCTCATGATCTGAGATACATAGTCTGCTCCAGGTCTTGTTTTTACTGATTGTATAGTACTTCTCCATCTTTGACTATAAAGAACGTAGTCAATCTAATTTCGGTATTGACTATCCAGTGATGTCCATGTGTGGAGTCTCTTGGATTGTTGGAAAGGGCATTCATTATGACCAGCATGCTTTCTTGACAAAACTCTGTCAGACTTTGCTCTGCTTCATTTTGTATTCCAATGCCAAACTTGCCTGTTACTCTGGGTATCTCTTCACTTCCAGCTTTTACATTCCAATCCCCTGTTATGAAAAGGACATCTGTTTTAGGTACTAATTCTAGAAGGTGTCATTGGTATTCATAGAACTGGGCAACTTCAGCTTCTTTGGCATTTGTGGTTGGAGCAGAGACTTGGATTACTGTAACACTGAATGGTTTGCCTTGGAAACAAACCAAGACCATTTTGTCTTTTTTGAGGTTGCCCTCAAGTACTGCATTTTGGACTCTTGTTGACTGTGAGGGTTATTCCATTTCCCCTAAGGAATTCTTGCCTACAGTAGTAGATATAATGGTCACTTTAATTAAATTTGCTCATTTCTGTCCACTTTAGGTCACTGATTCCTAAGATGTTGATGTTCAATCTTGCCATCTCCTGCTTGACTACATCCAGTTTACCTTGATTCATGGACCTAACATTCCCGGTTCCTATGCAATATTGTTCTTTGTAGAACTGGATTTTACTTTTGCCACCAGGTAAATCTGAAGCTGAGCATCATTTCTGCCTACCTGATTCATTCTTACAGGAGCTACTAGTAATTGCCCTCTACTCTTCCCCAGTAGCATATTGAACACCTTCCAATCTGGGTGGCTCATATTCAGGCATCCTAACTTTGTGCCTTTTCATATTCTCCATGGGGTTCTCCAGGGAAGGATACTGGAGTAGGTTGTTATTTCCTTCTCCGGTGGATCAGGATTTATCAGAACTTTGCACTATGACCTGTGCATTTTGGATGGCCCTGCATGGCATAGCTCATAGATTCATTGAGTTATGGAAGCTCCTTTACCACAATAAGGCTGTGATCCAATAGACAATATACATTGAAGTATTATATAAAAGTTTCTAATAATATGAATTTATGTTAACATAGATGGAGAAGTTCAGTACAGGAGAAGAGCAATAATACAGAAATATTCAATTCTTCCACTTTATAAGTGGTGCAAAAATGATACAATTACTCTAATTTGCTAAATAAAGAAATATAGGTGATTTTTTTTTTCCAGGAAAAACAGGATCCACTAGTATGATTCAAATAATTTGTATTTGTCATGTATTGCAGAGAATAAACCAAAGAAACCCAGTTCAACAGCCAAAGCAAGAAAAAAGGGAAACATCAAAGAAGAAGGAAAGAAATTTTGAAGACAAGAAAAATTGCTCATAATAGTTCAGTGAGAAAAGCCGCATATAAAAATTACACATAGTATGAGTCTGACTTTGAGAAAAGCATCTCACCTGTGTGCTCATGCTTAAGCTTGCTTCATTGCTGGGTCTTGCCTGACTGTGACACCATGGACTGTAGCCTGCCAGGCTCCTCCATCTGCTAGATTTTTCAGGCAGTAATACTGGAGTGGGTTGCCATTTCCTTCTCCAGGTCATCTTCCCAACCCAGGGATCAAACCCTGGTTTGATCTTCTGCATTGGCAGGAGGATTCTTTACCACTGACCCACCAGGAAAGCCCTTTAAACTAGTTTGAGAGATGATAAAGATCTATTTAAATTGAGCTTTAAATAATTGTGGGTATAGATATGTGAATATTTTCAGCAAAGCATAGAAAAGCAATATATAAGAAAGCAATTTCCAAGAACAGACCAAAATTGAACAAGGTTAGTATGTGACTCAGAATGGAAAAATCAGCAAAACAGGTATGTGCTGATACATGTTTTGTTGAAACACGTTTGTTGATACAACAACAAACTGTGTTGATAATCAGCTCAGCGCATCTGAAAAAATTTCTCATAGTTATAGCTGATCTTGTATTTTTGACAAATCTCTGAAGAGATGTTATAAATTAAGATAGCAATCCCTTTGAAATCTCTATATAGTAGGATTATATAGAGCATATTAAATTTATGATGATGATGATACAGATAAAATTATGGCTCTAAAGTATGTCCGCATTCTTAAGAATTTTTTTACTTAAAGTTTCCAGTTAAATAATCTTTGCAGAAAACTACTAGTAAGTACCAAGTGTTTAATATTGCTCTTGACTATTTGCTGTGCTTAGTCACTCAGTCACGTCCCACTCTTTGTGACCCCATGGACTGTAGCCCACCAGATTCCTCTGTTCATGGGGATTCTCCAGGCAAAAAATACTGGAGTCGGTTGCTATGCCCTTCTCCAGGTATCTTCCCAACCCAGGGATTGAACTCAGGTCTCCCGCATTACAGACTCTCTGCTATCTTTTACTCTAAATCTTAAATGCTTTCAGAGAGATTGCATTTTAAAGATACAATTTTAGAAAGTTTCAGTTGTGCAAAATGAATAAGTTCTAGAGATTTGCTCTACAACATTGTCCCGATAGTTAACAGTCCTGTATTGTGCACTTAAAAAATTAATGTCTTATACTGTGCCCTTAACATAATAAATAAAATTTTATAATGAGTAAATAAAATGATAAAACAATGAGGGAAACCTGTATTTAAACCCTGCTTCCAATATTTACCTGCAGTGTAAGAGAGAAAACATACTTTTCTGAGATTTTATCTTACTATATATAAATAGAAATAAAGTGATTACTTTTTTTTTAAGTGATCTCTTTTCTTTTTATGGGATTGTTTTAAACTAGATGTTTCTTTTATATTTCTTCCTGTCATATTATTTTTAAAATTTTTATTTTATATTGGACTCTTTGAGAACAAAATAAAACATTTCAAGGAGTCAACTAATATAACACATGATCAACATGCTTCCCTCCCACTATTCCACTACACTGAGATTTTTGCCCTTGTTCATTATATGCATACTTCCATCATTGTCAAACATCCATCATACATCATCATAAATAAAGGTTTGATCATAAGTCACCTTAAATAAACTAAACATTCCTTGAAGGGAGAGATATTTACCTTTTTCATTTCTATAAAGGAAAGTACCCGTAACTCCCCAGTATAACCTAAATATCTACCCTTCGTGCTCCATTACTACTAGTCACATGCCTCTCTGTAACATGTACCTTTTATTACGATGTTTTGATTAGGAATCTGTATCTTCTGAAAATATGTAATATTATTAAGGGTAGGAATACAGTGTCTCCCAGCTTTAAAATGATCAATACTTGTCCTTGATAAAACCATGGTCTCGTGTTACCACTGTTTTCGATTTAAGGTACATATAGCACTCAGGGTTGGATGGCATCACCTACTTGATGAACATGAGTTTGAGCAAGCTCTGGGAGTTGGTGATGGATAGGGAGGCCTGGAATACTGCAGTCCATGCGTAACAAAGAGTTGGAACCGACTGAGCGACTGAACTGAACTGACAGCACTCAAATCTGAGAACTGTGTTATGAAAATGACAGGTGCTCTCACTGTGCTTGTAGTGTTCACAGTTTGATTTTCTCTCTAACACAGGTGAACCTCTTCAAATATCTAACAATTGTTAACCATAGATAAAGCAAGGCTTAGCACTGTGTTAGGAATTTGGGGAGATATGGAGATATAAGATATAATCTCTATATTCTCAAGAGATTACACTGCAATTGGAGAAGAAAATATATGAAATGACACTGAGCAAGGCAGCACTTATAAGAAATTTAGACTTGTATTTTAAGTTATGAGGCAGTCAATAGAATATGAGGAGGAAGAGAGGCAGATTTGAGATCAGATTTTGAGATACAGTAAGAAGATAAATAATTTATTTTACCAGATTAGTGTTTTAAATCAAATTATATGAGTTATCTAAGGTGATTATTAAAAATATGAAATTGAAATATCCAGAGATGAAGATGTCATTGGCAACCAGCACTGTGATTCTTATTTTCAATGAAGTTTCTAAGGACCGAGAGCCATACGAAGATATTTCTAGCAACCTTCATTGAGGAATAATTTAAATATGACAAAATTAATCTGATTTAAGCCACACGCTGCCATGATTTTAATGGATAGAGTTGTATAGTCATCAGTCCGTTCAGTCACTCAGTCATGTCCGACTCTGTGACCCCATGAATTGCAGCGTGTCAGCCCTCCCTGTCCATCACCAACTCCCAGAGTTCCACCAAACTCATGTCCATCGAGTCGGTGATGCCATCCAGCCATCTCATCCTCCACTGTCCCCTTCTCCTCCTGCCCCCAATCACTCCCAGCATCAGAGTCTTTTCCCATGAGTCAACTCTTCCCATGAGATGGCCAAAGTACTGGAGTTTCAGCTTTAGCATCGTTCCTTCTAAAGAACACCCAGGACTGATCTCCTTTAAAATGGTCTGGTTGGATCTCCTTGCAGTCCAAGGAACTCTCAAGAGTCTTCTCCAACACCACAATTCAAAAGCATCAATTCTTCGGCGCTCAGCTTTCTTCACAGTCCAACTCTCACATGCATACATGACTACTGGAAAAACCATAGCCTTGACTAGATGGACCTTTGTTGGCAAAGTAATGTCTCTGCTTTTGAATATGCTATCTAGGTTGGTCATAACTTTTCTTCCAAAGAGTAAGCGTCTTTTAATTTCATGGCTGCAATCACCATCTGCAGTGATTTTGGAGCCCCCCTCAAAAATAAAATCTGACACTGTTTCCACTGTTTCCCCATCTATTTCCCATGAAGTGATGGGACCAGAAATCAACATAATACAGTTTTAGAATATTCCCATTATTCTAAGAAGACCTCTAGTGCTCACTTGGAGTCACTTCATTTTCTTACCTCTGTTCAATTCAGTCACTCAGTCCAACTCTTTGCGACCTCATGGCCTGCAGCACGCCAGGCCTTCCTGTCCATCACCAACTCCCAGAGATTACTCAAACTTATGTCCATTGAGTTGGTCATGCCATCCAACCATTTCATCCTCTGTCATCCCCTTCTCCTCCCACCTTCAATCTCTCCCGGCATCAAGGTCCTTTCAAATGAGTCAGTTCTTCGCATCTGGTGGGCAAAGTATTGGAGTTTCAGCTTCAACATCAGTCCATGCAATGAATATTCAGGACTGATTTCCCTTAGGATGGACTGGTTTGATCTCCTTCAGCCTGATGAATTCTCAAGAGTCTTCTCCAACACCATAGTTCAAAAGCGTCAATTCTTCGGTGCTCAGCTTTCTTTATAGTCCAGCTTTCACATCCATACATGACTACTGGAAAAATCATAGCTTTGACTAGATGGACCTTTGTTGTCAAAGTAATGTATCTGCTTTTTAATAAGCTGTCTAGGTTGGTCATAACTTTTCTTCCAAGGAGCAAGCATCTTTTAATTTCATGGATACAGTCACCATCCGTAGTGTTTTTGGAGCCCCCCAAATAAAATCTGCCACTGTTTCCACTGTTTCCCCATCTATTTCCCATGATGTGATGGAATCAGATGCCATGATCTTAGTTTTCTGAATGTTGAGTTTTAAGCCAGCTTTTTGACTCTCCTCTTTCACTTTCATCAAGAGGCTCTTTAGTTC
>SJYX01005370.1:166672-178278 GCA_006410675.1 Oreotragus oreotragus
CAACCCACTCCAGTGTTCTTGCCTGGAGAATCCCAGGGACTGTGGAGCCTGGTGGGCTGCCGTCAACAGGGTCACACAGAGTTGGACATGACTGAAGTGACTTAGCAGCAGCAGCAAACTCAGACTGGGGCTCTGTAATATCCTAGAGGGGTGAGAAAGGATGGGAGGTGGGAGGGAAGTTCCAGAGTGAAGGGACATATGTACACCTGTGGCTAATTCACATTGATAAATGGCAGAAGTCAAACCAATATTGTAAAGCAATCAATCAATTAAAAATAAATAAATATAAGTACAAAAAAAAAAAACAAATTGCCCACTTTTTAAATGTTCCACTATCCTAATTTTTTCCAGATTTATTGAGATATAATTAGCATATAATATTGTGTCAGTTTAAAGTGTACAACATGATTCGATACACTTATACATCATAAGATGATTACCACAGAAGGATTGGTTAACACCTCTATCACCTCAAATAATTACTATTTCTTCCTTGTGCTGAGAGCAATTTTCAGTGATGTAGTACAACGTTATTGACTATAGTCACCATGCTGTACATCAGATCCTGAGAAATTATTCATTTTATAACTTGAAGTTTGTACCTGTGACCAACATCTTCCTATTGTCTCTTCACACACTGCCCTCAGTCTCTGGCAACCATCATTCTATTAATACAATCTGTGATCATCTATTTCCTATGATTTCAACTTTTTTAGATTCCTCACATAAATAAGGTCATTTAGTATTTTTCTGTCTCTATGTGACTCATTTCATTTAGCATAATGCCCTCAAAGTCCATCTGTGTTTTCACAAATGACTGGATTTCCTTCTATCTCATGACAAACATGAGTCAATTGCTGGATTATATGATAGTTATATTTTTACTTTTTTGAGGAACCTCCATACTCTTTTCCATAGTGAAAGTACCAACTTTGTTGCTGCAACCTGTCTACTGGAGTTTTGCATTACCATGAAGCCTCTCTTGATTATCGGTGATTGTCTAAGGCAGTGTCCTCTAATGCCTTACATACCAGTCAAGAGGCACGTATGCTTAGTCGTTCAGTCATGTCTGACTCTCTGCGATCCTTTGGACTTTAGCCTGTAGGTTCTTCTGTCCATGGGACTTTTCAGGCAAGAAAGAATACTGGAGTAGGTTGTCATTTCCTCTTCCAGGGGATCTTCCTAACCCAGGGATCGAAACGGTGTCTCCTGTGTCTCCTACACTGCAGGCAGATTCTTCACCTGTTGAGTCATCCGCGAAGTCCACAGCCAAGAGGGGCTGGAGATGGTTCACGGACCACTGCATGATCTGCAGTTGGACGCAGGGTCTATATGTCTATCACACAACATACAACAGGTGAGACCCCTTTCAGGTCTCTTGGCATATAGTGCTGAATCCCACAGCTTCCACAAAGGCATTTTAATGCATGAGTTGATGCCAAACTGTTGTTGTTGAGGGGGCAATATGAGTGACTACGTTTTTGATATCACTTTCTATTTGGGAATAATTTAAATATCTCATTATTGAATTGTGAGAGTTTTTATTATATTCTGAATACAAGTCCTTTATCAGATAAACATTTTGGGAATATTTTCTCCTAGTTGTCTCTCTGTCTTTTCATTTTTTTTTAATGGTCCTTTTAAAGTATGCATTTAAAAATTTTGTTGAAGTCCAATATATCAGTATTTTGTGAATTGTTTTTAGTACTATGTATGTTCACCTAATCCAAGGCCTCAAAGATTTTCTCCTAAAATGTGTACTGTTTTGCGCTAACGTTTGCATCTTTGGACCATTTGAGTTAATTTTAGTGTATGGTATGAGATAAAGGTCTAAAATAATGCTTTTATGTGAATATCCATTATCCCAGCATCATTTGTTGAAAAGACTGTATTCCCCACAATAAACTCTCATTATTTGTTAAAAATCAATTGACCGTAAATCAAAGAATTTGTTTTGTATTCTCTCATCTTCCATGTTCTATCCTTATGTCTGTGCTTACTATATCTTAAGGACATTTTTATTCTTAAGCTAGCTTGATTATAGCACTTTTAGAGTAAGTTGTGAAATTAGTAAGTCCTTCAATTTGTCATTATGTTTCAGGATTGTTTGGCTATTTGAGTTTTTTTGCCTTTCCATATAAATTTTAGAATCACTTTCCTGCAAAATGTTTGTAGACATTTTGATAGGAATTGTGCTCAATATGGAGCTTCCCTGGTGGCTCAGCAGTAAAGAATCCGCCTGCAATGCAGGAGACATGGGTTGGCAGGCAACCCACTCCAGTATTCTTGCCTGGAGAATCACACGGACCGAGGAGCCTGGAGGGCTATTGTCCATAGGGCTGCAGAGCTGGACATGACTGAAGCAACTGAGCATACACATGTGCTCAGTATGTAGATCAGTGTGTTCATATATGTTATCTTAATTTTAAGTCTTTGAAATATGGACATGGAATGTCTCCGTTTAAATCTTCTTTAATTTTTATTGGCAATATTTTGTAATTTTTAATGTGTTTTTTCAGTATTCATTTTTAGTACATACAAGCTATGTATTTTGCTAAATTTATTCTCAATTATTTTATCTTGTTGTTATTATGGATAGAATTGTTTTCTTTTTATTTTTGCTACTAGGTAGGAACATAATCAATGTTTGTATATTCATCTTTTATTCTGTAATCTTGCTGAACTAGTTTATTGGGTCTGATAGTTTTGGAGGTTTCTCATTGTCTTCTTTTGCACATGAAAGAATTTTAAGAAAGGGAGTAGTATAATCATATTTGAATTTTAAATAGATAAGTTTACAGCTGTGAGGAGTATGTATTTGCAGGAGAAAATGCTGGAGCAAAAGAGATTATTTTTTCAACACTGTTGGAATAGTTACTGACAACCAGAATCTAGCAGGAATATGTAACAAGACTAGAAATACATCAGAAAATGAATTAAGAAAGATAATTGCTTACTTTTTTTTCACAGAACCAGTTATGTTTATTTTAAGAAAATTGTCTTAAGCTGTCTTTTCAATTAATTACATTTTGAGCTCATTAAAGCTCATAGACTTCTGCTTCCAATAATGGCAGACTGCAAGTAAAATCAGCTTTGTTGATAAGGAAAACTACTTAAGGACCTAAGCTATTCCATTTTGTTAACAGAAAAACTCCATTTTGTAAGGTTTCAGGAAAAGAGCCTTTGGAAATCCAAGAGTCTTTGGAAATCCCCTGACCTCACCCCACCACCTGCGAACCAATCAAAACCCTTGGCCAGCCTGGGGAAATTGGAATCAAGCCCGGGAAATGGGAACCAATCAGAACCCATGGCAAGCCCAGGAAATGGGAACCAATCAGAGCTCAACACCTAACCCTTCACCAGAAGGTGACCAATCAGACCCGGAGACTCCCAGTTTTCGAATTTTTTGCAAGAATACCCTATATAAGTAATGTAACACAGAGTTCGGGGCTCCTCCCTATAGCCACTGCCTCAGTATCGGTGGGAGCCCCAGCTTGAGCTTGGTAATAAAAACTCTCTTGCTTTTACATCGGATATCGGCTCCCTGGTGATCATTGGGAGATTTCGTGACTTGGGCATAACACTACCAATGTTCCACATTTAAAAAAAAAAACAAAAAAGTTCACCTATAATCGAATATGACACAAAAGATAGTAAAGAATAGAGAGTATGGGATCAGGAGAAGGTTAGGTTTCAGACTTTTAGTTGCTTTTCCCCTAATTTTAGAGGGACTGGATCAGCACATTTTGTAGCTTCAAGAGGCTAAAGAGACAGATATTAGAGTCAATTCCTGACTAGGTAGAAAGGCCCTGGTGAGTTCTTATTTGGATTTGAGACTCTGAAGGGCTGTAATCTAGAAGGATCTTCCCCAAAATTATTTGAATGGAGGTAATTAAGGATTGCTGTGTTTCTTAGGCACCTTGGCAAGATAAATTGATATTTCCTATAGAGGAAGATAATATAATCCTAGAACTAAAAAGACTTCCACTAACAATTTAAAAATAAATGACTGCCACAGTCAAAAATAACCATGCACATGAAATGACAAAATAGTAGGAATGAGCAATAATAAAAAATAGAAAATAACAGAAACAGGCATAGGAGGTACAGACATTGAAGACAAAATAACTATGCTTCCAGCACTCAAAGTGATAAAAGACAAGATGGTAAATTTTCATATGAAACTGAAATTTTAAAAAGCAAAACAAATGGAAATTATAGAATTAAAAGGAAAGAAAACACAATAAATAACCAAATAAATGAACTCAACAACAGATTAGACACAGCAGAGAAAATAAGTGAATCAAAAGGTAGGTACAAATAAGATTTTTGATAAATCATAGACAAAGATGTAGATAATACAGACAGGCTATATGAGGCAGAGAATACAAAATGAGAAGAATAAGCATATGGGAAGTAGAACTGAAGAATGAAAGGGGAAAAAAAAAAACACAACTTTTCCCAAAATAATAAAAGGCACTAAATTACAATGTCAATAATCCCTATGAACACAAAACAGGAAAAAAAATACATTTCATTGTCAGGATCATAATTTTTAAACTCATTTAAGAAATTCCTTAAAGCAGCCAAAAAGAAAAATTAAAAGTACTATTTATCCTTAGTGAAAGTCACTCAGTCTTGTCCAACTATTTGTGACCCCTGGACTGTAGACTGCTAGGCTCCTCTGTCCATAGAATTCAAGTCAGAATACTGGAGTGGGTAGCAGTTCCCTTCTCCAGGGGATCGTCCCAACCCAAGGATTGAACCCAGGTCTCCCACATTACAGGCAGAGTCTTTACCATCTGAGCCACCAGGGAAGCCCAAGAATACTGGAATGAGTAGCTTATCCCTTCTCTAGGGATCTTCCCAACCCAGGAATCAAACTGGGGTTTCCTGTATGGCAAGTGGATTCTTTACCAGTTGAGCAACCAAGGAAGCCCATTTATCCTTAAGGGGGCCACAGTTGAATTGGTGACTTCAATAGCAACAATGAAGTTCAGAATGAAATGATATGTTGAGTCATCAAAAAAAATACTGCTATTCTAAAATTCTATATCCAGTGAATGTGGGGTGGGAGGTGGGAGGGGGGTTCATGTTTGGGAGTTCGTGTAAAAAAATAAATACAAAAAAAAAATCCTTCCTTCAAGAATAAAGGTTAAATAGAGGCATTTTCAGAAAGTCCTAAGCTGAGAAATGAGTTATCTTTAGATCAACACTACAGGAAATATGGAAGGACTGCTCATTAAGTAAAATAAAAATGACTTCAAATGGAAGATCTAAGATGCAGAAAGAGTGATTAGTAACACGAACAGCAAATGATAAAAAAAAAAATAAAGGAATAAAAATTACCTATAGACAACTACAAAATAATATCTTCATACCATACACACAGAAATATAAAGCAGGAAAAGTACACATTAACATTACATCTTGGTACACTGAAGCAGACATTGCAATATATACATTAACAATTAGAAGAATAGCAAGAGTATAAAACTGCCAGAGCAATACAAGGTGAAAACTGAATGATTAAAAAAGCCTTGTTAATCAATTCAAAAGGAGACATGAGATGTTAGTAACAGAAATGAAAACATACAGAGGAAATGAAAAGCCTGTAGTAAGACAATAGGTTAAATACAAATATCCAGGTAAACAGAGTAAATATAAAAAGGCCAAATAATTTTAAAGGGAAAATTGACAGAAAATCCAGAAATTAAATGCTGCTTATGCGTGATACATGTGTAGATGCAGACATGTTGAAAGTAAAATGATAGAAAAAGATGTACCGTGCAAAAGCTAACCAAAAAGAAATCTGCTACAATACTATTAAACTCAGAGACAACAGAATTTATGAGAAAATGCCTGTCTAAGAAACTTCATGATGATATAGATTAAATGGACCATGAAGAGAACAAGAATACAGCTGAATACAACTAATAAAAACCTCAAAACGTATGCAAAAAATTATAGAATTGTGAAGAGAAATGGGAACTCTATAATCATAGTGGGGGGGCATTAAAATTTGGATTTATACCAACATAGAACTTTAAACTTGGAATTGTAAAGTGCAGTTGAATTTTTAGGAGAAAAATTATATTTCCTTAACAATGTTCTGAAAAATAGGATTTTAGAGATCAAATATTTTCTAAGAAAACGATATTAGTAGGTAAAATTTTTCTGCCTCTGGCAGTGTAAACTGAGATGGAATATTTTGTACAGAATATATTGTATAGTTCATAAGACCATATTCTGATGACAGAATATATCAGGCAATAAAATGTTTAAAAGGCATTTTTAATAGAATTGTTAAATAACATTTCCTATATATAAGAATAACAAGAGTATTGCTATTCAGTTCAGTTCAGTCTCTCAGTCTTGTCCGACTCTTTGTGACCTCATGGACTGCAGCATGCCATGCCTTCCTGTCCATCACCAACTCTGGAGATTGCTCAGACTCATGTCTATGGAGTTGATGATGCCATTCAACCATCTCATCCTCTGTCGTCCCCTTCTCCCACCTTCAATCTTTCCCAGCATCAGGGTCTTTTCTAATGAGTCAGCCCCNACTGCAGCATGCCATGCCTTCCTGTCCATCACCAACTCTGGAGATTGCTCAGACTCATGTCTATGGAGTTGATGATGCCATTCAACCATCTCATCCTCTGTCGTCCCCTTCTCCCACCTTCAATCTTTCCCAGCATCAGGGTCTTTTCTAATGAGTCAGCCCCTCTCATCAAGTGGCCAAAGTACTGGAACTTCTCCTTCAGGATCAGTCCTTCATATGAGTACTCCAGATTGATTTCCTTTAGGATTGACTGGTTTGATCTCCTAGCAGTCCAAGGGATTCTCAAGAGTCTTCTCCAACACTACAGGTAAAAAGCATTAATTCTTCAGTACTCAGCGTTCTTTATGGTCCAACTCTAACATCCATACATGACTACTGGAAAAGCATAGCTTTGACTATATGGACCTTTGTCAGCAAAATAATGTCTCTGCTTTTTAATATGCTGTCTAGTTTGGTCATAGCTTTTCATCCAAGGAGCAAGTATCTTGTAATTTCATGGCTGCAGTCACCATCCACAGTGATGGTGACTTGGGTTTTTGGAACCCAAGAAAATAAAATCTCTCACTATTTCCATTGCTTCCCCGTCTATATGCCGTGAAGTGATGGGACCAGATGTCATGGTCTTAGTTTTTTCAATGTTGAGTTTTAAACCCAACTTTTTCACTCTTCTCTTTCACTTTCATCAAGAGGCTCTTTATATCATCATTGTTTTCTACCATAACGGTAGTGTAATCTAATATCTGAGGTTATTGATATTTCTCCCAGCAATCTTGATTCCAGCTTGTGCTTCATTCAGCCTGGCATTTCTTATGATGTACTCTACATATAAGTTAAATAAGCAGGGTGACAATACACAGCCTTGACATACTCCTTTCCCAATTTGGAACCAGTCTGTTGTTCTATGTTCTAACTGTTATTTCTTGACCTGCATAGAGATTTCTCAGGAGGCAAGTCAGGTAATCTGGTATTTCCGTCTCTTTCAGAATTCTCCACAGTTTGTTGTGACCTACACAGTCAAAGGCTTTAGTATAGTCAATGAAGCAGGTGTTTTTCTGGAACTCTCTTGCATTTTCTATGATCCAGTGGATGTTGGCAATTTGATTTCTGGTTCCTCTGTTTCTTTGAAACCCAGCTTGAACATCTGGAAGTTCTCAGTTCATGTACTATTGAAGCCCAGCTTGGAGAATTTTGAGCATTACTTTGCTAGCCTGTGAGATGAGTGCAATTTTGGACATTCTTTGGCATTGCCTATCTTTGGGATTGGAATGAAAACTGACCTTTCCAGTCCTGTGGCCACTGCTGAGTTTTCCAAATTTGCTGTCATATTGAGTGTAGCACTTTCATAGCATCATCTTTTATTTATTTGGAATTATAAGAACTCCATAATGAAAACTTTCAAATTAATAACCAGTATTTTTTAATATATCCAATTAAACATATAAGTAACCAAAACATGAGTGAATTTCCTAAACTCTAACAAAAATAGAAAAAAAAAATTGAGCCAAATGTAAGTCTTAAAGCAGCTTACCCTAAAAGTGGGCATAAAAAGAAAGAACCATAGGTAAAAATAATCCAGAAAAATTACCTTACTGTAGAACACTGTAGTGTAAAATTCTAATCACACTCATTCTTGAGCAGTTTCCTCTAACATCAGAATTAACATGGGCTTACAGGCAAAGGAACACTTCAAAGCAGAAGTCTTCTGCCAAATGCTCTAGGAATAACTGTCAGTGCTTATACCTGCTTTTGAAAGCAACCTGAAATCTCTTCAGCACCTCCTGAAAGAAGAGGGAGAAGGACATAAGAGCCAAAAGATATGAGATTTACTTTGCTCCCACAGTACCCATTCCAAGTTCCAGGATAAGGAATATCAGTACGGGAAGCAAAAATATTTTAAAATTTAATTTTGGGAGAAATCTATCCTAATTCATGGACCAAGAAAGAAATTAGCTATTATTCAGAATCTCAAGAGACACCTAGAGTAACGGGCAAATTTGGCCTTGGAATACGGAATGAAGCAGGGCAAAAGATAATAGAGTTTTGCCAAGAGAACACACTGGTCATAGGCAAACACCCTCTTCCAACAACACAAGAGAAGACTCTACACATGGACATCACCAGATGGACAAAACCAAAATCAGATTGTTCTATTCTTTTCAGCCAAAGATGGAGAAGCTCTATACAGTCAACAAAAACAAGATTGGGAGCTGACTGTGGCTCAGATCATGAGCTCCTTATTACCAAATTCAGACTTAAATTGAAGAAAGTAGGGAAAACCACTAGACCACTCAGTTATGACCTAAATCAAATCCCTTATGATTATACAGCGGAAATGAGAAATAGATTTAAGGGACTAGATCTGATAGATAGAGTGCCTGATGAACTAGAGATGGAGGTTTGTGACACTGTACAGGAGACAGGGATCAAGACCATCCCCAAGGAAAAAAAATGCAAAAAAGCAAAAAGGCTGCCTGAGGAGGCCTTAAAAATAGCTGTGAAAAGAAGAGAAGCGAAAAGCAAAGGAGAAAAGGAAACATAAACCCATTTGAATGCAGAGTTCCAAAGAAAAGCAAGGAGAGATAAGAAAGCCTTCCTCAGTGATCAATGCAAAGAAATAGAGGAAAATAATAGAATGGGAAAGACTAGCGACCTCTTCAAGAAAATTAAAGATGCCAAGGGAATATTTCATGCAACAATGGGCTCAGTAAAGGACAGAAATGGTATGGACCTACAGAAGCAGAAGATATTAAGAAGGGGTGGCAAGAACACACAGAAGAAATGTACAAAAAAGACCTTCATGACCCAGATAATCATGATGGTGTGATCACTCACCTGGAGCTAGACATCCTGCTATGTGAAGTCAAGTGGGCCTTAGGAAGCATCACTACAAACAAAGCTAGTGGAGGTGATGGAATTCCAGTTGAGCTGTTTCATATCCTGAAAGATGATGCTGTGAAAGTGCTGCACTCAATATGCCAGCAAATTTGGATAACTCAGCAGTGGCCACAGGACTGGAAAAGGTCAGTTTTCATTCGAATGCCTAAGAAAGGCAATGTCAAAGAACGCTCAAACTACCACACAATTGCACTCATCTCACACACTAGTAAAGTAATGCTCAAAATTCTCCAAGCCAGGCTTCAGCAATACGTGAACTGTGAACTTCCAGATGTTGAAGCTGGATTTAGAAAAGCAGAGGAACTAGAGATCAAATTGCCAACATGCGCTGAATCATTGAAAAATCATGAGAGTTCCAGAAAAACATCTATTTCTGCTTTATTGACTATGCCAAAGCCTTTGACTGTGTGGATCACAATAAACTGTGGAAAATTTTGAAAGAGATGGGAATATCAGACCACCTGACCTGCCTCTTGAGAAAACTGTATGCAGGTCAGAAAGCAACAGTTAGAACTGGACATGGAACAACAGACTGGTTCCAAATAGGAAAAGGAGTACGTCAAGGCTGTATATTTTCACCCTGCTTTTTAACTAATATGCAGAGTACATCATGAGAGATGCTGGGCTTGGAGAAGCACAGGCTGAATTAAGGTTGCTAGGAGAAATATCAATAACCTCAGATATGCAGATGATACCACCCTTATGGCAGAAAGTGGAGAAAAACGCATAGCTTCTTGATGAAAGTGAAAGAGGAGGGTGAAATAGTTGGCTTAAAGCTCAACAAGATGTGTATAAGAGACAGATGGCAGACTGCAAGTAAAATCAGCTTTGTTGATAAGGAAAACTACTTAAGGACCTAAGAGATGTGTATAAGAGACAGGTTCTGATCCACACAGTCAAAGATTTTAGCATAGTCAGTGAAGCAGGAAAAGATGTTTTTCTGAAACTCTCTTGCTTTCTCTGTGGTCCCATGAATGTTGGCAATTTCCCATGAATACTTGTTCCTCTGTCTCTGTGAAATACAGCTTGAACATCCAGAAGTTCTCGGTTCACATGCTACTGTAGCCTACCTATGAGGATTTTGAGCATAACTTTGCTAGCATGTGAAATGAGCAAAGTTTTATGATAGTTGGAACATTCTTTGGCATTGATTTTCTTTGGAGTTGGAATGAAAACAGACATTTTCCTGTCCTGTGGCCATTGCTGAGTTTTCCAACTTTGTTGATATGTTGAATGCAGCACTTTCAAAACACCATCTTTTAGGATTTAAAATAGCTCAGCTGAAATCTCATCACTTCCACTGGCTCCACTAGCTTTGTTCATAATAATGGTTCCTAAGGCACGCTTTACTTGACACTCCAGGATGTCTGGCTCTAGATGTGTGACTACAGCAGTGTGGTTATCCACGTCATTAAGACCTTTTTTGTATAGTTCTTCTATGTATTCTTGCCACCTCTTCTTAATCTCTTCTGCTTCTATTAGGTTTTTACCATTTCTGTACTTTATCATGCCCATCCTTGCATGAAATATTCCCTTGATGAATCTCCAGTTTCCTTGCAGAGATCACTTGAAGAGTCATTCCCATTCTGTTGTTTTCTTCTATTTCTTTGCATTATCTATTTAAGAAGGCCTTCTTATCTCTCCTTGCTATTCTCTGTAACTCTTCATTCAGTTGGGTATATCTTTCCCTTTCTCCTTTGCCTTTCACTACTCTTCTTTCCTTAGCTATTTCTAAAGCCTCCTCAGACAACCACTTTGCCTTCTTGTGTTTCTTTTTCTTTGGAATGGTTTTAGTCACTGCTTCCTGTTCACTTTCACAAACCTCCATGCATAGCTCTTCAGGCACTCTGTCTACAAGATCCAGTCCCTTGAATCTATTCATCACCTGCACTATATAATCATAAGGGATTTTATTTAGGTCATACCTGAATGGCCTATTGGTTTTCCATACTTTCTTCAATTTAAGTCTGAATTTCACAACAAGGGCCTCATGATCTGAGATACATAGTCTGCTCCAGGTCTTGTTTTTACTGATTGTATAGTACTTCTCCATCTTTGACTATAAAGAACGTAGTCAATCTAATTTCGGTATTGACTATCCAGTGATGTCCATGTGTGGAGTCTCTTGGATTGTTGGAAAGGGCAT
>SJYX01005371.1:18347-56916 GCA_006410675.1 Oreotragus oreotragus
AAGAGTTGACTCATTGGAAAAGACTCTGATGCTGGGAGGGACTGGGGGCAGGAGGAGAAGGGGATGACAGAGGATGAGATGGCTGGATGGCATCACGGACTCGATGGACGTGAGTCTGAGTGAACTCCGGGAGATGGTGATGGATAGGGAGGCCTGGCGTGCTGCGATTCATGGGGTCGCAAAGAGTCGGACACTACTGAGCGACTGAACTGAACTGAATCTTTTAGAAAGTTTTTTTTTTTTTAACTGAACTTGTCTTCAGTGGAGGAGACCAGGGTTTAATCCTTGGGTCAGGCAGATCCCCTGGAGAAGGGGATGGCAACACACTCCAGTATTCTTGGAGTCCAGGATCCCAGAAACCAAGATTCTGGCTTTTGCAGTATGGTTGTGTGCTCTTGGGCCTGTCATTTAACCTTTGTGGATCTGATTTTCTCATTTGTAAGATGAAGTTAACAAGCTAATCTTTAAGGCCTCTGTGAGCTCTAAGAATTCTGATTCCATGCCATGAGGATGTCAGATGGATTATCTTTCAGAGTGTGGGTTTTTGTGCTTTTGTCACGGCAGCATACCCTAGCCTGCCTATCTATCTATATATGTAATTATGGTTGATTATCGTTGTACAGCAGAAACCAACACAAACTTGTAAAGCAATTTTCCACCTTTTAAAAATAAACTTTTAAAAAAGAGAATAAAAACTAAATGAAACATAGATTTGAGACATTTTTAAACATGGAATTATAGATTATCAGATTGTGTTTGGTCAATGCTGAAGTCATTCAGTGACTAATAAAGTGATTACCTGGAAAGTAAATTTTCTTAATGTACAGCCTAGAGTTATATCATTGTGACAACCTCAGAGTGAGGAATTGCTTGGTTAGAGTGACTAACTTTTACTCTGAGAATTGTTAGAGCTGTCATAATTGCCTGCCTTGTCTGCTCTCACCACTCCTGCCCTCCCTCCCTTTTCTTTTTTCAGCCATCCTGAAGTGTATTTGGGCTTCCCTGACGGCTCAGATGATAAAGAGTCGGCCTGCAATGTAGGAGACCTGGGTTCAATTCCTGGGTTGGGAAGACCCCCTGGAGAAGTGTTTATACCAGTTCAGAGTTCAAGTAGTATACTGGTTCATGCAAGATGTTGGGGTCAGACTTCCAGGTGGATGAACACCTGACTGTGGCTCTTACCTAGCTGGGTAGCTTAGTGCAGGTTACTTAACCACTTTGTGTCTACATGTTGTCATTCATTAAATGCCCTGTCTCACTGGGTGTTTGTGAAGATGAAAAATGCTTAGAATGGTACCTGGACTATGGAAGGGCTATAAAGATTTTTGCCATTACTGTTCCTTAATAGATCTAGTCTGTCTGTGCCTCTGGGCTTTTATACTTTCTCTGCTGTTTCCTTCATTCTTCCCAGGATTGGCTCTCATTTACTCTTCAAGACATAGCTCAGTGGTACCGCTTAGTGTGGGTAGCTCTTGTGTTTTCTTACATTTCTCTAGCCTGGGTTACACCCTCCCTGCATTTCTAGCCACCTGGCTGTGACTTCTGTCATATCGCTGCTCTTAGTTTATGTGTCCACACGGATGGGGGCAAGGACCATTTCTTTTTCTTTGTTTTCTCTCTCTCTCTCTTTTTTTTTTTTTGGATATTTCATGGGTATGAGGAAGACACTGGATAAATGCATATTGAATGGATAAATGGATTGATTTTTTTCCCCTCTTCATTCCTCTCTTCTTCTTCTTTGCTACTTCTCTTGTCTACTACACTTCCTTTCTCCCTTCATTCTCAGGCCTGGCACTTGATGCATTGCCTTAGTTATTCCTCACAGGAACTCTGAGGTAAGCATTGTGATCAGTCCCATTTTGCAGGTTTGGAAGCAAAGGATCAGGGCACTAGACAACTTGCCCATCCAAAGGGGCAGCAGCCTCAACAGGGTTGTCTTCCAGAGCTGCTGTCTTTGCTCAAAGCATTTTGGCATGTTTTGGAATTCCCTTCTGACTAGTTGATGAACAACATAAGAAAGCTAACCTTATTTTGGTCACTCTCAGAAAAGATAGTTTCTGGTACGATCATTGTGATTCATTGTGTTTGTCTCCAAGTAAACTTTGGTCATTCCAGAAATCCAAGCCACTTAAAGAGGACGAAGATTTGCCCTTGTCAGGAATGTTTAAAAGGCTTGAAGACAGGTGCATACTCTCACGAGGCTTGGCAGCAGCCACATCAATGGGCCGAACACTGTCTATACTCCTGTGTACTTTGTTTTGGTGTGGTTTAGGGCTGGTGGAGGAAGGTCACATTACCTTGTAGTCCTACTTCACATCTTTAATGACAGCTTTATTAAGATATTTATGTACCATGCAGTTTATCCATCTAACAAAATTCATTGGTTTTTAGTATATTCACAAAGTTGTTCAACCAAACGGCGAATTCCAGAACATTTTGATCACCCCTAAAAGAAACACCCCTCAAAAACATCTTTCAAGGGCTGATTTTCATCACCCCCCAAGAAGACATGCTACTTTAATAGACATCCTTCATCTCCCCCACAATCTCGCCTGACAATCACCAATTTGTTTTATGTCAGTGGATTTGCTTATTATGGATATTTCCTGTCAGTGTAATCGTGTAACATGTGGTGTTTTATAACTGGCTTCTTTCACGTGGCATATTAAGATTCATCCATGTTAACAGCGTCCACCAGTACTTCATACTTTCAGTTCAGTTCAGTCACTCAGTCGTGTCCGACTCTTTGCGACCCCATGAATCGCAGCACGCCAGGCCTCCCTGTTCATCACCATCTCCCGGGGTTCACTCAGACTCACGTCCATCGAGTCCGTGATGCCATCCAGCCATCTCATCCTCGGTCGTCCCTTTCTCCTCCTGCCCCCAACCCCTCCCAGCATCAGACTCTCTTCCAGTGAGTCAACTCTTTGCATGAGATGGCCAAAGTACTGGAATTTCAGCTTCAGCATCATTCCTTCCAAAGAAATCCCAGGGTTGATCTCCTTCAGAATGGACTGGTTGGATCTCCTTGAAGTCCAAGGGACTCTCAAGAGTCTTCTCCAACACCACAGTTCACAAGCATCAATTCTTTGGTGCTCTGCCTTCTTCACAGTCCAACTCTCACATCCATACATGACCACAGGAAAAACCATAGCCTTGACTAGGCGGACCTTAGTTGGCAAAATAATGTCTCTGCTTTTGAATATGCGGTCTAGGTTGGTCATAACTTTTCTTCCAAGGAGTAAGCATCTTTTAATTTCATGGCTGCAGTCACCATCTGCAGTGATTTAGGAGCCCCCCAAAATAAAGTCTGACACTGTTTCCACTGTTTCCCCATCTATCTCCCATGAAGTGATGGGACCGGATGCCATGATCTTTGTTTTCCGAATGTTGAGCTTTAAGCCAACTTTTTCGCTCTCCTCTTTCACTTTCATCAAGAGGCTTTTTAGGTCCTCTTTACTTTCTGCCATAAGGGTGGTGTCATCTGCATACTTTATACTTCATACTTGATACGACTAAGTAATACTCCATTTTATGCAGATATCACATTTTATATATTCATTCATCAATTGACTGATATTTAGGTTGTTTCCACTTTTTGGCTAGTGTGAATAATGATGCTAGGAATATTTGTATATAAATTGACTATTGAATGGATAAATACCATGTAGTATGTCCCTATATGGGTATTCATCTATCAAATGTAGCATGATATATGCTACAACATGGATGAACCCTGAAAACAAGATGATCCCACTGGTGTGGAATGCCCAGAATAGGCGCATCCATAAAGGCAGAAAGTATTGGTGGTTGCTAGGGCCTGAGGATAGGGAGGAAGATGGGGAGTGACTTCTAAAGGGTAGAGGATTTCTTTTGGGGATGATGAAAATGTTCTAAAATTTATTTGTTTATGGTTGTACAACTTTGTAAATGTACTAAAAAGCACTGAAATGTAATTTTACTTTACAGGGGTGAGTTATATTTTTAAAAAATTTATAATCACTGTCATTAAATACATAACAGTTGCTTACTCTGCATATGCAACCCCGGGAGATGCTGTGACATACAAATGAGATGGTAGGCAGGAATCTCTCATTGGATGTTTCTAAGTGAAAAGCTGACCTGGATACCAGTAAAGAGTTTGATAAATGCATCACTTGGTGCTAGTTTCTGGGTACAGGCCCCACTCAGAAAAATCTCAACCTTTCTGGATATCAGCTATGGGAATGCAGAAGGATTTACCAATGTGGACTCCTCCAGTATTTATGTAACTTAGTCACGTTATTTTATTATCCATGCCTTACAATACTGTGAATTCCCTTTAGGCCGGACCTATGCCTTGCATTCATAATAATTTCTGTGCTTAGTGTTGTGTCTGGTCTGTATCAGGAGAATGTGTTTGGTGAGTGGATGAGTGACTGTGTTTTGGAAGTCCCTTGGTTACTTCCTAGGACAAAAATGCCTTCAGCTTATGGCTGCCTGGACTGATCAGTCTGAGGTTGCCCCTCTTGGGAAAGTGTTGCTGAATTCACCACCTGTCTTTATGCAGTTTTGTTTCTCTGGCGCTTCCAGTCTGATTTTGCTTAAAATGGTGACATGGGATGATACGTGGGTAGCTCTGGAGTGTTGTGCTTTCCTCTCTGGTAATAGCAACCAAGATATTGGGTTCCTGGGTCGGTGAGATTTAGGAAAATTAGAGGTGGAATAAGCTTATTTTTTTTCTTTCTTAAAATCACGTTTATCAAGCATCAGTGCTATAAATTCTATGTAGCTTATGGGCCTGCTATAATAAGAAACTGATTTTCTTTTTTTCTTCTCTGTGAAGGTACTTTATGTTGATCAAGTTCTTTCTGTTAAATATCCTTTGCTTGCCCTGGACTTTTCTTTGTGTTGATTTTTGCTTCATTTTTCTTTCATTTCCCATGCTGTTCAGTTACTGGATGCCAGAAGAACCAAGGTTTGTCCACTCTTTGCCGCTTGTTTGTTTTGCTCTGCACAGCCTCACCTCCTTGTGTGTTTGAGTGTGTCTGTCTGTCTGTATTTGTCCCCTTTTGCTTGCAGATGCAGTAATCCTGTTTACTAAACCTGTTCACAGCTTTATTTGTAAAAATAAAGTCCTTGTTTATGTCTACTTGTAGTGGATGCTATCATTTTTATTTTTAAATGAACATACACTTACCACAGAAAGTGACGGATAGTAGAATAAAGAAACATTAGGAAACAAGGAATACTGAGTCTGGAGCATTGTGGATGTAAAGAAGGTGTGTTTGTGAAAGTTTCCCTCTAACCTTTCCACTCCTAAATTACAACTCTGTAGATGCGTGATTAACTTGTAACTGACACTAATACACCGTTTCTGTGTATGTGTACCTTTCTCTTAAGACATTCAGAAAGCATCATTGAATTAACTCCCCTTCTCCATGTGCTGTCCCTTGCTTCTGAAGTCACCTTGGAGAACCTAACAGCTGGCCCCTCTGGACCTCATGATTAACATTCCATCTTCATAGTGTGATAGCAGCAAATAGCATTTGGCATGTTCATTGACTTTTTTTCCCCCTTCTTTCTCCTCTCTTGGTCCGTCTTTCTCATCATAGCACCTTCAGTTGACAATCCAGGCCCTTCAAGATGAGCTGCGAACCCAGAGAGACCTCAACCACCTCCTGCAGCAAGAGAGTGGCAATCGAGGAGCAGAGCACTTCACCATCGAACTGACGGAGGAGAACTTCCGGCGGCTCCAAGCTGAGCATGACAGACAGGCTAAGGAGCTGTTCCTGTTGAGGAAGACCTTGGAAGAAATGGAGCTGAGAATTGAAACACAGAAACAGACCCTCAATGCCCGAGACGAGTCAATTAAAAAGCTTCTTGAGATGTTGCAGAGTAAAGGTTTGCCGTCCAAAAGTCTTGAGGACGACAATGAACGGACACGTCGGATGGCAGAGGCTGAGTCTCAAGTCAGCCATTTGGAAGTGATTTTAGACCAGAAAGAGAAGGAAAACATACATCTTAGAGAGGTAAGGACATTCAGTCATGTTTTACAAGTTAAAATGTGTTAAATATGTTACCAAGTTATTATCAGAGGTTGGACATTATCTGTAGCCTTGACAAAATTCCTCTTGTCATCTGTTTTATAACCTTCCTGTCTACTTATCACCTTTAAACTGGAATTTGGCATTAGTCTTTTTTTTTTTTTTTTCCCTTTGCCCACCACACATATGTTCCATTATTATTCAACACGTATTCAGGATCCAAGTGTGTGCAGCACATATCAACTCTAAGGTCATTTACAGTTGCTTTCTTTCCTACAGATGGCCATTGTTTCAGGGTCTTTTAAATACAGTAGTGTTTAAGGTTTAGGTATTTGTTAAATATCCTCTTTTTAAAGGAGCAAAATGAATAGGTGATTAGCAAAACAATGAACTTAAATGCTTCATAGCTAAATTTGGTATGGGATTGTTAGAAAGTAAAGCCTAAGGATATTTCTGGAAACAATGGAAAAATGTGCATACCAATTTTGAATGTTTAGATAATCTTTGCCTATATTTACATTCATGTAGGACAGAGTGTTCCTGGTTTTCTGAGTGTCCATTTTGCACTTGGTGAATTAAATCATTTGAAGTTTCTCAGAGGCAGCCTTGCTGGCTTGCCACTACCATTGAATATTGGGATGCTCAGATATCTGAGAATATGCAGTTGGATAGATCTTAGAAAGAATGTGAGTAACCTCCAAGGTTTGACATTTTTATAGCAATTCCTTGATACTGTGATGGATGTGAATCTCAAAAGTACCATGTAGGCAAAATAAAATGCTGTGACACAGATCTCACAGAAAACAGGAAGCAGTGAAATGGCATTAAGTATGTTTTCAGAATATTCTGCAGCCATAAATAAAAATTCAAAAAGACATTTGTTTTCAGACCAAGCTAGATTTCTTGGCATTATGTATCTTTCTGGATGGACAGTCCTTCCAGTGACTGATTGCTCAGAAAGCATGGCTTTCATGTTGGAACTTGGTAATGCAGCTGCTCCCAGTGGTTTTCTCTGATATTAGATTGTATTTGCTTACAACATTTGAGTAGACTTTTGTGTCTTTGGATTTAATATCCTCCATGCTTACTCTCCTTGGTTTTGTTCTCATGAGACCCTAGCTACATGTTTGGGAAGTCAGATTGCTTGGCTTCACATTAGATACTTAAAGACAGGTTTCGTTGGGCTTGGTCTTCCCATTCATATTCCAAGAGTGTGAATGTGGTGGGAAGACTTCTAAGATGGCCCCTATATCCATACCTATTGGAATTCATATCTTTGTGTAATCTCCTCCCTTTGAGTTTAGGCTGAACTTAGTGACTTGATCCTGAACAATGGAATGACAAAGGTAGTGGGATGCCAATATTACTTCCATGATTACATTACTAGTAATTACTAGATTAATAGATTACTAGTAAGACTCTTCCTTCCATGTTGTTCGTACAGTCTGTTGCCATCTCACCTGGCATGCTTTTGTTACACTTTGAGTTTAGGCTGAACTTAGTGACTTGATCCTGAACAATGGAATGACAAAGGTAGTGGGATGCCAATATTACTTCCATGATTACATTACTAGTAATTACTAGATTAATAGATTACTAGTAAGACTCTTCCTTCCATGTTGTTCGTACAGTCTGTTGCCATCTCACCTGGCATGCTTTTGTTACGTAGGTAGAATAGGGAAAAGGAGTCCAAAATGGCGGTGGCTAAAAGACAAGGAAGGGAAAAGCCTGCGAAAATAGAACAAAATAAGGTCCGAGGACCGGAGTGAGGACCTCAGGTAAAACAAACAACACTCCTGGCTAGCCCAATTCACACAGGACAGGCCCAGGGAGAGATAAACATATAAACAGAAGAGCCAAAGCTAGCTCGCTCGCTCTCCCCTGCGTGCTGGGGCGCTCTTCTCCTCGTGTCTTTGGATTGATGTGGCCTCATGCCTCGAAGATGGATTTTCCTGCTAACATCTAAATAAAATAGAGTTGTAACACTGAGCTGTAACACTGATTTGCCTAAGAGCTGTAACATGGTCCATTCGAGTCCTGAGAGCTATAACACGGTCTATCCAAGATCTGAGAGCTGTGACACGCCGAGGGGGCTTCAATGTCCGTCACTCCAAATCTTTGTTGTGACGAAACAAAGAACTGAGGAACATACACTCGTGTGACATTTTGAAGCAAGTTGCCATGTGGCAGAGGCTCGTGTGGTAAGGAACCTCCAGGTAGTCTCCAGCTGACACCCAGTAAGGAATTGAGACCCTCACTCGAAAAGCCACAAAGAACTGAGAAATGCCAGCCATCACTTAGTAAGCTTGGAAGTGGATCTCCTCCAGTTGATTCTTTCAATACAGTTTCTAGGCTGACAACTTGATTGCAGCTTTCTGAGAGACTCAGCTGAGATGTGTTCAAATTCCTGTTTCACATAAACTGTGAGATAATAAATGTATGTTTTTAGGCTGCTGTAGTTTGGGTGAATTAGTTTCTGCTCCACTGTATTAGCTATCTGTTGCTGTGTAAAGAATCTCTTCCTGGCTTATACTGTAGGCTTTCCATTTAATTTACAGAGGAGAAGTAGTGATTACTGCTATGTTATTTCATGTCGAATGTCTATGGATTTTGAAATTTAGATTGTGTTATCTCCAAACTGTGGTTGGTAGATTGTTGTTGTTGTTGTACAGTTGCTGTGTCGTGTCTGACTCTTTGAGACCCCATGGACTGCAGCATGCCAGCTCCCTGTCCTTCACCATCTCCCAAAGCTTGTGCAGACTCATGTCCATTGAGTTGATGATGCCATCCAACCATCTTGTCCTCTGTCATCCCCTTCTCCTCCTGCCTTCAGTTTTTTCCAGCATCAGGGTCTTTCCTGATGACCTTGAAAAGATTAGTAGATTGCTTATAGTTTAAAAACGCTGCTGCTTTATTTTGGGTGCCAAGGGGTCATATTTCCTGTACAGCAAGGCTGTGATACCGGAGAAATCCCCATCTGCCTCATTGACCATGTTGGGATCTTGGGATCAGGTAGTCAGTCTTCTCTTGACAGATGCTGCTCATTGGTAGTATTTAATGGTGCCTTGATGGTGGCTTGATTCTTTTATGATATCTTCATTTAAATGAATCTAAACACCATTTGATTTATGTTTTATGGGATTAGTTGGTCCTTGTAATGATCTGGCATGAATATATGTCATGCTTAAAACCTTAAACATTAATCCAAAAGCTCACAGGGAGTGGTACAGAAAATGCAGGCAACACATCCAACTGTTTTCCTTGAGCATCAGACCAAAGTCAGTGGATAACCCTTATCTTGGCTCATCAAGAATGGAGAATGTGAAAAAGGTGTCTGTTTAAAAAAAATTCTCATTTAAAACTTGGAGTTGAATAAGATTTTGAGGCTTAAAAGGACTTTTCCCAAGAGAAAGAGGTTACCAGCTTCTGAGAGCCATTTAGTATATTTCCAGTAATTTTGGTAGTTTGAAATTGGTTTTGGTGGGAATATTGACACCATGGAAGTCAGCAAATGCTACTCTCAGAGTCTACTGCCCCTTTGATGCCATCCCTGAGAGCCTATTTACCAACACACCTCTGAATAAACGCCATGAAATGTTTACCTACTATACAGCAGGAAGAGGTAAGTTAAATAGTGTGAGAATTATAATTATGAATCCGTTAACCACTCATGGTTCATCACATGTTCTTATAGCAACATCTAGATAGATGTGTATGTGTTGGGCACTGTGAAGAATGCTCAACCTTGATTCACAATTAATTCTCACAGCCACCTTATTTGTTCATTCATCTATTCATCCACCCACCCATCCATTTTGTGACTGCTTATTGAGGATCTGTTTGGGGATAGAGTAATGTTAACTGATAAAACTTGACTTCATGGTGATAATATTTTATTGGGGTGAAACAGCAGTTTAAAAAACAGTTAAACAGAAAAGTATCAGGAGGAAAAGAAGAGGGTGAAGTACCAGGGCACTGAGTGGGGTCAGCTTCATCCTGGATAGTCAGGGAGGGCTTGTTGGAGGAGGTGACATTGTGAACTTCAGTGACAAAAAGGAACCAGCCATGTAAGGCTCTCAGAAAACTGTTGCAGTTAGATGGCAAGGCCCATGTCTAGGAGGTATGGCCATTTTCTGCTTTCCCCTTTTTGCCTGGGGAAACTGAAGAACAAGTGACATAAAATGTCTAGCCCAAGTTCCCACAGCGAAGAAGCTGGTATTTGAGTTAGGCTGCCTCCAGAGTCTCCGCTCTTACACCATTTCTTATATTCTTGTTCTAGAAGAATCTTTTCAAAAGTACACTCCACGGTACGGCCATTTTGTGGAATATTGATATATGTTTTGAGAGGAAAAGGGGTGAAGGGCTAAATGAACTTGGAAAAATGTTGAATTTTGTAGAGCTTACAGCAATGATTTCCAAGAAGAGGACTGGGGAAGATAGAGCCTCTCAAATTGACTTGATTTGCTTTTCTCTTGTTGCACTGTTGTTCTTTGTAAAACAGTTTGGAAAAACACTGCACTAGAAAATACAAATTGTGCTTTTGTGACCTATAAAATATGTAATAATATACATAAAATTTCCCATGGCCAAAAAACTGGTTAATTTCCTCCATCAGTTATTCTAGAAGGCAGAGTTTATTGTAAGCTGTTTCCACAATCTCTACTGAGTTTTAGAATGTTTGTTCCCCTGTCAGGGTATTTTATTTTATTTTTTTTTTTAGTGGAAAAATGTGGCTAACTGGTTTTGGTATTAAACCAGTAAGAATAACCCAACTTGAAAGAAGAAGTCGCCTGACCTCTGTTAATTTAAATGAATCTGAAACAAGATTTAAAATGTACTTGAGATTTTAAGTTCAGTGTGTTCCCGATTCCCTTTTCATTTTGCACGATTCAACTCAGTTGGGGCTGAATGGTGTAATGCTGGGGAATGGAGTGTTAGTGGTTTTATGATTCATTCTCAGGCAGAGGTGTTGGACCTCATATAAACCTCATCTAGAATACTGGCCTTGTTTAGCCTATTGTTTCGGGGGATTTAGAATTGGCAGGAGTTGCACATGGGCAGAGTCAGGTTGCTTTAGTGTCTCGTTGTCTTTCGGTGGTCTGGAAAAGGCTGGGGGTGAAACCACTTCTTTGCCTGGCAGGAAACAACGACACAAAGATTATGATCTCAGCTTATTTGGAAGACCAGAACCATTGCCCAAGAACTACAACCGACAGGCTAATGTGAGCTGAAGTATTGGCTCAAATACAAGCATTACTCACTAGTGTCGTCTGATGCTTTTGGATACAGGTTGATTTGATAAGACATTGTTTGATGTAGTAATAGTTTACCTTATTCTCTAGCTTTTTCCACAGAGAACACACTGTTCCATATGAAGGTTTTAGTAATCAAATACCCAAAATACTACTGATCTCGTTAAAGAAAAAGCGGCTGTATGTGCTAGGATCCTCCTATATTCATGCTCCTTAATGTTTTCTTGGCTGATCCTTAAGAGAGAGTTAGGAGTCTTTAGTTTAATTGTACTGTAAGATGTTTGAAGGGAAGGGATATATGTTCTGCTGCCATGCTTGTTGATTTCCTATACTAAAACCCTTGGGCAGCTTGCCTGTCTTTGAAAGCAAGGTGGAACACTGAAGTCGTTGGGGACCACAGTTGCTACTAACCCAGGACAAGTAAAACCCTCAGGACACTGGGCCTGGGCTTCCCTCCATGCTCTTGGGGGAAGGGTGCAGGGAGGAAGAGGGCAAGGCAACATGAATTCTTGGTATCCTCATTTGTTTATCCAGGTTGTCCCTAGGCCAGCAGGAATCCACCAAGGCAAAGTCTAACCTAGAAGTTCTTGAGCTCATAAACCTTTTACTAACAGCTCAAACCTCCCCTATGTAATCATTGCCGAAACTTCTAATCTCCACCCTAGTTACCCCTCTCTCAACACCATATGGCCTCCTTCTCTTTAATACACACTTGTCTCCAGTTGGGCTGGCTGAGCCACGATTTTGCTGTTGCAGGCATTTCTAATTCTGACTCTACAGATTATACATTCTATTTCTACCAAGAAAACTTATCACAAAGTATTTCCAAACACAAGTGACCACATAGACATAATATTTTACATTTTTTTGTGCAAGAGTTTTATATATATATATATGTGTGTGTATACAGAACCTAACAATAGCGATTTTAATAAAGTACTTTTTAACCTAACCAATACATTCCACCAGTATTTTCAAGGCCTCAAATATTGCCTGCAAGATGCTCAGTAAATATTTGGAATTTAATACCATGAGAGTTGCTCTGTGGTTTATTTTGTCAGTACTGGCAAAGTTTATATTGATTGTACAAGTGTCATAGTCTTTTGTTTTCTCTATTGTTGCTCTGTGTTTGGAATAGAGCAATAGTTTTGAGGGTAGTCTTAACTGGAAATTTTAGTTTTTTCAAAATGTGTTGCATATCATTGGGCACATTTTGAACATCCATATGCAGGATGCTGTGGGAGTATCCATGGCAAGTGTGTCAGGGATTCAGACGGGAAGTAAGAAACAGCTCACACTTTATTGAGGCTTATTCTGTGCCAGGGGCTGTACTAAGGGAAAACGCGTCATAATCCCCATTATACGGATAAGGAAGCTGAGGCACAAAGAGGTTAAGTAATTGTACCTTGTCATAGGTAAGTGTTGGAGCCAAGATCAGAACCTGGGAAATTTAGTTCCAGAATCTACATCTGTCACCGCAATACACTACTGCTTCTTGGGCTAGTACATCAGGAGGATCTTGAATGGCACTTAAATGCTGTGCAGCTTAGGAGTAGGAGAGCTGACAGCTGGCTTCATCCATGGCAGAGCTGGAAGAATTTCACTACACCTGTGTGGTGGAGAAAGATGGTTGGAGAAGAGATAGCTGAGCGAAGCATTAGAGAAGGGCTTGGGGTACATGGAGTTTGGAGCAGCTAAAACTCCCCCTGTCAGGAGGGAAAGGAAATAAAACTGAACAGGAGGTTTGAGGTCATGTCACTGAGGGCTCTGAGTATGTGACACAGGAAGTTGGTCTTTACCTGGGAGGCTCTGGGCAGCCTTGGAAACATTATCCCTGGAGAATGGCATGATCAAAAAAGATTAAGTGCTAATTGATAGTGGATTAGATAGGGAGAGAATAAAGAGATGGAGATAAGTTAGAAGGATACTGTCATTCGGATAACCAAGAATCTGGATCCTGGTGGTGGCCAAGAAGTTGAAGGTCAAGGTCATCTCCATCTGCAGGCAGGACTTTGAAGCTCAGGAACTGAGTACTAGGAGTGTGAGGAGCAGACAACCACTGTGGGCCTTGGTGTAGGCAGGTGGTGGGCCAGACGGCAGGAGAGAATTGTCAGTAGGAGGAGCTGGGGCTGAGAAGAGACTTTGGATGTATAAGAGTTTGATGGCATCCTGGTGGAGCTGTCCAACCAAGGACAAGAATGTAACTGAGGAAATGATCGTGAAGTTCTGCCCAAGATGCACAAGGTACTTCTGACTCCTGGTCACATTTTACTGTAGTTGCTGTGACACAGACTTCATTCTCTGTGTCCACTGAGCTCCCAGTTTGTATGATTGTTCTGAAGGCTGCATTGTCACTTACTATTATTATTACTTAGGAGAAGACGTGAGGAACTGCATGTTTCTTTTCTCAAAAAAGCACTTAATTTTGAAAATGGTATCTTTTGAGATTACATGGACTTTTCATTGGCTGATGCCTACTTGATACAGATTTTCTTTGTTCTCACTGAGTTATATTTTCTCCAGGCATTTAAATCAGGATAGATCCCAATGAAGAATCTTTGCAGAAAAGCACTCTTTCTGGACTTTGCTAACAACACATCTGAAAGCAGGGTTTCATAACTTTTACCCTCACATTTCTGATGACATAAGGAATGTACTCACTTCTTTTTAGCATCATTTGCCTTGTCTTTAAATTCTAATGCATTCTTTAAATTTGAACACTGCATGCTAATTTGAAATGGTCAAGGCTTTACCTCATATTGATTTTAATGAGTGTAATTTGTTGCTTTTTACAGTAACAGAGACTTGTGGAGCCCCAAGGAGTCATTAGGCACAAGGCATATTGCAACCTGCTGAGAAGAGAAAGTGGCAGGGTAGAGAGCATGTGGTGAGGTAGTGGGGAGAAGTCAGGACATTTTGCTGGGAGAGATGCTGATTACTGTCTTCATTGCCCTGTCCCCTTGCTCTACCTTGTGTGTGACTGCTTTCTGAAACGTGTTTTTGTGGCAGCTGACCTAATGGCTTATTGTCATCATTTGGTGAAACAGTGTACCACAAATAAAACCTCACTGGTGAGAAAGTTCTCGAAGCAGCGGTTCTGCAGATATCTGAGTGTGTATCTCAAATTGCAGCAGTGGGAAGTTGCTCAGCTGTAACAAAGTCCTGTGTGTCTTGGATGGGAATATTAGCTAATATCTTACATGTGGGTGAGGCTTCATAGTTTGTGGAACACATTCCATTTTAATGATTTCCTCTGATGTACCTGGTAACCCTCTGAGGAAACTGAGGCTCGGAGAGATTAAGAAGTGATGACAGGTAACATTCACTGAGCACTCATAAGCTAATCCCTTTTCAAGGAGTGCCATTTCTGCCTCCCAACAATACTCCCAGGTAGGTGGCGGTTCCCTGCCTCTCAGATGAGAAGGCCAAGGCCCAAATGGGTGGTGTGTCTCTTCCAGGTTCTCAGAGCAAGTAGTGATGGGCCTAAAATTAAAAACTGGGCCTTCTGGTTCCAGGCATCTGTCCTAATCACTTCTGGTTGCTGCCAGGGATTTCACCCTGAAATCTCTGAATAGACTAGAGACTAGAATCCTCATCTTCTGACTTCTTGCTCAGGGATATTTTCTCTGTAAAGGCAAAAAAGGAAAAAAATACAAAATGCTTGTGCTCTCTTTTTTTTTCTCCCTTAGCTACATCTTATCAGGTCCTGTTGAACTGGGGATTGTAAGTCCATGAGGTCAGTAAGCAGAAGATTAGACAGTGTCATGTGGGAGTTACCACCAGGGCTAGGCCTCTTCAGTCCATTTGTGGCTCATGAAAATGAAAGTACTTGCTTAAGATAAGCATGGTACTACACACGTAGGTGCTCCATGAATTCCCAGGGAAGAGGTGGATTTTTATGGCAGAGAATAAGGGAAAATGGGGGGTGCTTAGAATTAGACCTTCCCATTTCATCTGTTCAAAGTTAAGCTGCTTTTTCAACTTTTTTATGTTATCATTACCTCATTGCCCAAAAGAAACACTTTCCCTCTTCAAACTGACTTTACTTTTTATCCAGTTTTTATTAGGTATTGTGGGTTTCTTTCTTTGTCAATTGTGAGACATTAAAATGGCATTTACAACCTCCTAATAAGTGCCCTATTTTATTGCTCTTCTAATTGGATAGATTTGATGAAGCAAAACTACTTTCCTGTCCACCTGTCTCTGTTGAAAGAGATAGCTTTATTTGTGTTTCCTGTTTGTTATACAGGTTGAAGGATGCCTTAAATACTTTGGATAGAATGTTAAAGAAGGCAGTGAGATTGGTTGCTGGTTGATTTCCTCTGAGTGGCTTGTAGCAGTTGTAAAGAATGAAATAAACCCTCCTTACTAAAGTAAAGACATAATTATATATGAACTGTTTGTAGAAAAAGAAAAAAAAGATGAGTGAGACCTTATAGTGATAAAGAATCAGTATTTACTTAGAATAAGAGTTGCAAGTTATATAGTGTGTTGCACAGATGTGGCCAGCCACCTGCTTTTTATGGCCTGGGAGCTAAGAGTGGTTTTACCTTTTTACATAGTTACATTTGCAATGGTTATATAAATACCTGTGTAATATCCTCTATTTTGCCTGTGACTCTCAAAGCCTGAAATATTAACTTGTTGGTCCTTGTGGGGTGGGAGGTGGGAGGGGGGTTCATGTTTGGGAGTTCGTGTAAAAAAATAAATAAATACAAAAAATAAATAAATAAAAAAAAAAAGAAAAAGTGTTGTGGTTATTGTTGTTCAGTTGCTAAAGTCATGTCCGACTCTTTCGACCCATGAGCTGCAGCACTCCAGGCTTCCCTGTCCTTCAATGTCTCCCTGAGTTTGCTCAGACTTATGTCCATTGAGTCAGTGATTTCATCCAACCATCTCATCCTGTCGCTTCCTTCTCCTCTTGCCCTCAATCTTTCAAAGCATCAGAGTCTTTTCCAATTAGTCGGCTCTTCACATTAGGTGGCCACAATATTGGAGCTTCAGCTTCAGAAAAAAAGGTGGAGATTCCTAATTTCTATAATAGGTAAACAGATTTTGAACCAAGATATTTGGTTTAAAAATATGTGCATTAATTATATGTAGAGTGTAAAAGTCTTACTACTTTTATGTATAACTTTTGAGTTTTTTTAAAATAGGAAGACAAGATTTTTTTCATTTCTGTACATTTTTCTTTTATAATTATTAGATTGGTGATTTTGATCTCCAGAATTATAGTACACTGCGTATTGTCAGTTATCACAAAAATCTGCAGCTCTTTTAGTAATGGTGGGTGTTGGTAAGGTAACTTGTCTGGATTCCAGTTTGTTCTTCTCTTAAAAGTATTTTTTTAAATAGTGTGTTTATTGATATTTTTTTAGGCTTATGTAATTAGTGGTTAAAAATCCGCTGCTGCTTTGAACTAGCATGAAAAACAAAGTGCCTATGTGTATACAGATTGTGTTAAAAAGTATTTGCTTGCAGTAATTTTTGATGTGCTGTAGAACTGCCTGGGCTTCCCAGGTGGCCCAAGGGGTAAAGAACCTACCTGCCACTGCAGGAGGCGTGGGTTTGATACCTGGGTTGGGAGGGGCCTCTGGAGGAGNAAGTGATGACAGGTAACATTCACTGAGCACTCATAAGCTAATCCCTTTTCAAGGAGTGCCATTTCTGCCTCCCAACAATACTCCCAGGTAGGTGGCGGTTCCCTGCCTCTCAGATGAGAAGGCCAAGGCCCAAATGGGTGGTGTGTCTCTTCCAGGTTCTCAGAGCAAGTAGTGATGGGCCTAAAATTAAAAACTGGGCCTTCTGGTTCCAGGCATCTGTCCTAATCACTTCTGGTTGCTGCCAGGGATTTCACCCTGAAATCTCTGAATAGACTAGAGACTAGAATCCTCATCTTCTGACTTCTTGCTCAGGGATATTTTCTCTGTAAAGGCAAAAAAGGAAAAAAATACAAAATGCTTGTGCTCTCTTTTTTTTTCTCCCTTAGCTACATCTTATCAGGTCCTGTTGAACTGGGGATTGTAAGTCCATGAGGTCAGTAAGCAGAAGATTAGACAGTGTCATGTGGGAGTTACCACCAGGGCTAGGCCTCTTCAGTCCATTTGTGGCTCATGAAAATGAAAGTACTTGCTTAAGATAAGCATGGTACTACACACGTAGGTGCTCCATGAATTCCCAGGGAAGAGGTGGATTTTTATGGCAGAGAATAAGGGAAAATGGGGGGTGCTTAGAATTAGACCTTCCCATTTCATCTGTTCAAAGTTAAGCTGCTTTTTCAACTTTTTTATGTTATCATTACCTCATTGCCCAAAAGAAACACTTTCCCTCTTCAAACTGACTTTACTTTTTATCCAGTTTTTATTAGGTATTGTGGGTTTCTTTCTTTGTCAATTGTGAGACATTAAAATGGCATTTACAACCTCCTAATAAGTGCCCTATTTTATTGCTCTTCTAATTGGATAGATTTGATGAAGCAAAACTACTTTCCTGTCCACCTGTCTCTGTTGAAAGAGATAGCTTTATTTGTGTTTCCTGTTTGTTATACAGGTTGAAGGATGCCTTAAATACTTTGGATAGAATGTTAAAGAAGGCAGTGAGATTGGTTGCTGGTTGATTTCCTCTGAGTGGCTTGTAGCAGTTGTAAAGAATGAAATAAACCCTCCTTACTAAAGTAAAGACATAATTATATATGAACTGTTTGTAGAAAAAGAAAAAAAAGATGAGTGAGACCTTATAGTGATAAAGAATCAGTATTTACTTAGAATAAGAGTTGCAAGTTATATAGTGTGTTGCACAGATGTGGCCAGCCACCTGCTTTTTATGGCCTGGGAGCTAAGAGTGGTTTTACCTTTTTACATAGTTACATTTGCAATGGTTATATAAATACCTGTGTAATATCCTCTATTTTGCCTGTGACTCTCAAAGCCTGAAATATTAACTTGTTGGTCCTTGTGGGGTGGGAGGTGGGAGGGGGGTTCATGTTTGGGAGTTCGTGTAAAAAAATAAATAAATACAAAAAATAAATAAATAAAAAAAAAAAGAAAAAGTGTTGTGGTTATTGTTGTTCAGTTGCTAAAGTCATGTCCGACTCTTTCGACCCATGAGCTGCAGCACTCCAGGCTTCCCTGTCCTTCAATGTCTCCCTGAGTTTGCTCAGACTTATGTCCATTGAGTCAGTGATTTCATCCAACCATCTCATCCTGTCGCTTCCTTCTCCTCTTGCCCTCAATCTTTCAAAGCATCAGAGTCTTTTCCAATTAGTCGGCTCTTCACATTAGGTGGCCACAATATTGGAGCTTCAGCTTCAGAAAAAAAGGTGGAGATTCCTAATTTCTATAATAGGTAAACAGATTTTGAACCAAGATATTTGGTTTAAAAATATGTGCATTAATTATATGTAGAGTGTAAAAGTCTTACTACTTTTATGTATAACTTTTGAGTTTTTTTAAAATAGGAAGACAAGATTTTTTTCATTTCTGTACATTTTTCTTTTATAATTATTAGATTGGTGATTTTGATCTCCAGAATTATAGTACACTGCGTATTGTCAGTTATCACAAAAATCTGCAGCTCTTTTAGTAATGGTGGGTGTTGGTAAGGTAACTTGTCTGGATTCCAGTTTGTTCTTCTCTTAAAAGTATTTTTTTAAATAGTGTGTTTATTGATATTTTTTTAGGCTTATGTAATTAGTGGTTAAAAATCCGCTGCTGCTTTGAACTAGCATGAAAAACAAAGTGCCTATGTGTATACAGATTGTGTTAAAAAGTATTTGCTTGCAGTAATTTTTGATGTGCTGTAGAACTGCCTGGGCTTCCCAGGTGGCCCAAGGGGTAAAGAACCTACCTGCCACTGCAGGAGGCGTGGGTTTGATACCTGGGTTGGGAGGGGCCTCTGGAGGAGGCAGTGGCAACCCAGTCCAGTATTGTTGCCTGGGAAATTCCATGGATAGAGGAGCCTGGTGGACTACAGTTCATGGGGTCACAAAGAGTCAGAAGACAGCACACTTGCACCATAATTGCTAGGTTTTCCTACGGGAAGTATTTGTATTTAGATGAAGCCTAGGACCTGATCAGAATGACACCTGAGAAATCCCCTTACTGTCCCTGGTCCTTCCTTCAGCCCCCAGGGCAATCAGGTCTCTTTGGGTGATGTTTGGGTATGTGAATTGGGTTGCCAGTTGTTTGAGCATTTTTAGTGATGAGAGAGGACTCTGCCTATTAATGGAATTTTGCTTCATTGGTATAGGCCAGGGTTTCTCAATTTTAGTGCTGTTGACTTGGAGGAGGATAATGTTTTGTGGTGGAGAGAGTCCTGTGCAATTTTAGGGTATTTAACAGTATTCTAGACCTATATCCACGACATGCAAGTAGTACCTTTCCCCTTTTCCCAGTTGTGACAATTAAAAACAGCCCCACACATTGCAAAATATCCTCTGGGGACCAAAGTCACCTGGGTTGTGAACTCTGGTGTAGAGTGATTGACGCCTCCTTCTGGTAGTTAGCCTGTGGACATGGCAAATACAGTAATTCTCAGCCCCACCTGTTTGAAATTCTGTTTCACTGAGGAAGGGCAACCCAGATCAAGATATTTCTTGACCCAAAGACTGACCTCAGGGGATACAACTAGGAAACATATGTGCTGAGAGGAGGTGGGAGTTTAAGCCTGAAAAAAATTAGAGGGGTGTGTGTGTATGTGTGTATAGACGAGAAAGAATGAAGCATTCTCTGATTCCCCTCTCTCGTTCTGTCTGAGAAAAGGCAGCAGAGAAATCTTAAGCAAGGAGTTGGGGGCAGTGTTTGGTTTGAGATGTCACCTGGGAAGGTTGGGACTTTGTGCAAATTAGAGACGTTTCATTCTCAGAAGGTAATAAAGATGTATCTGAGAAGACACATGACCTCACTTTTTGACTACTGAACTCTCACTATTAATTGGCAGTTTTATTTTACAATAAATGTTGTTGTCTTTGCTTTCCCCCAAATGGCCTATGAGTCTCCCTTTCTGTTTTTTAAATAAACATTCCTCTGCATGAACCACTGTCTACCCCTACCCCCACCCCAGCTCCACCAAACTTCAGAACAATTTTGAAGTGTGGTGGTTTTATCACGTGGAAATGTAATACAGATGTTCAGAATTACCTTTTCTTTCTCCTCTTTAAAACATCATGGCCACACATGCTTTGCTGTAAGTACTATTTAGCATTTTATTATTACTATTAAAATATCTTGCCTCAGGCAGAGTCCCAGTAAATCTCAAGTAAAGGCAAATTTTAAAATAGCAGTATTTATGCATATCACACTAAAAATCTGAACTCAAATTTGGCTTTTTATGCAACTGAAATATTTATTTTTTGACCCACTTAACCAAGTCCTCTGGTTTACCCTCTTCCTGACTGTAAAACTTTGTTCAGACTGTAGAATTTTGTTCACTAACCTTCCTGCTTTCCCCAGTTTTCTCTAGGCTTGAGTTTTTCTCTTTATTCTGCATATATCTTTGAACTCAGTCTGATCACTTAATGAAGTTTGAGAGGATTTGGACTTCCAGCATGAATTAGTTAGTGTATGTGTTTTTTAAAACTTATTAATGGTGGGAAGTTCTCTTCTTACAGACAGTCCCACAGATGTGTGGCCAAGTTTCTGTGCTGTTCAAATGCTGCATGCTGGGGCTGTGGTCATATAGAAAGGAAATGCTGATCAACACCCATTGCATCCCCCATTCAGAAACCTGTTGTTGTTTAGTCGCTAAGTCGTGTCTGACTCTTTGAGACCCCATGGTTCCTCTGTCCATGGGATTTCCCAGGCAGTAATATTGGAGTGCGTTGCTGTTTCCTGCTCGAATTCAGAAACCGATTGACAGAGATTAGCTGCCTCTCCAGCTGTAACTTCTTTGGGGTTTATTAGTGCCACTTTCTTTTTATATTTCTTGGCATGACTTAAACATATTTCTCTAAATGGTTGCTATAAAGAAAACCTCTTTTCAATTCAATCACTTGAACCTGGAATCAAGAGCTCCCTTACCAATATGTACACTTTTATTAAGATATCATAATATAACTGTGGAAAAATTTTAAGTGATAGTTGTATTTAAAAATTAATGCATATACTCTTCTGGAGATTTTTAATAGCTATCTCTGCATATATTATTTGTTCATCAAAAAGTGGAATCATACTGTGCACATTGTAAATGTGCTGAAAATGAATCCTGATTTAAACAAATGATCTTTTTTAAGGCTTTGTTTTTCCTGTACTTGGCCAAATAGCAGTGCATTGCAAGGTGATTTTCTTTTAAAGGATGGTGGAGAGCTTTGTCATTCTGGCAGAGTCCATATAGCAAGGAAGAGACAAAACCTGATTGTGTCTTAAATAGTAGAAATAATACCTACTTAGGGTGGGTCTTCTGCCTTACCTTCGTGATACCCAGTGGTGTTACTGCCAATTGTTTCTTTGCAGTACTTTCATGATGCAAGTCAAGGATTAGATGATTTTAAGGACTCAAGCTTTGACTATTTTATAAGAATGTTGCCTAATGTTTTATCATAATCTTGTCAATCCCACACTGGTGACTGGAGACACCTTAAAAATCTGCCAGGTGCTAACCTCATTAGGTATCCTCATTATGCTTTTTGAGCAACTGTTACAGAGTGATCATGGGAGTCTAGTGGAGACTGGAGAATGCTTGTGCTGAGTGGGGACTGTGACCTGTGATGACACAGGGTTCTCCAGAGAACAGGAAAGCTTTTTGGAAAATGTATTTTCTTTTTCCTCTTTTCTAGGCTGCAGCTATCTCTGCATGCTGGTTTCTTGCTTTGTTGCCTTACAAACACAGATGTGCTACTTCTTGCACAGAGAACTGAAGGATAATGGTCCAAAATGACCACATTTTCTGAAATCACAACAGCCTTCCAAGAAATCTGTGGGAGGTCCTGGCAGGGTGTTAATAACATTAATGATTGTGGGCATCACCACTGCTGTTATATGGAAGGCTCTCCTCTCTTGGTGCCAGCCCAGAGCTCAGTGCTTTGCAAAGTTACTCCTCAGTGCTACCCTGTGAGGTGTGGGTGCTGGGGAGCTAAGTAACTTGCCTAAAATCTCATATGAGACCTGACCTCAGAAATGAGAATCATTGTATTATCTCAGTTCAGTCGTTCCGTCATGTCTGACTCTTTGCGACCCCATTATCTACTGCTCTGTATAAAGTCGAAGTAATTTCTAGTCGTTTCTTCCCATCCAGTTCCTCTCCTTCTCCCTGATTTGTTTTCTTTGAAACTTTGCATTTCCATTTAGGTTTTTCATCTGGTTTCTATTATGACTTCATTTAAAATCTTATCCTGTCTCTTCATATGTTGATTTCTTTCTCTTTTATTTTGACCTTACTTCTTTTCTTCCCTTTGTGTTTTCATCTGTATTATTTTATAGGGTTAATTGTCTTTGTTGTCTAGTGGCAGTTCTGGGCTTTTGCAAGAGACCTAAGAATGCTAGTGAAATTTACAGGAGACCTCTGGCAGTTTTAATATAATTGTAATCAGTGGTTTTCCCCTCCTCCTACAAAACCTTTTCATCTACCTGTGAGTTTATTCTTTGGTCTCCAGCGAAGTGATGTAAAGCACTTTCCACAGGGCTTGGTTCGACAAATGCCATTTATATTTCCTTGAGGAAAAGTGAGGAGGGGATAAGAGTTAACCTTCCCATCAGTTGGTTTCCTTGCAAAGCAAATCCGTGCTCCCTTTTCATTGATTTCTTTCTTTCTTAAGAATCAAACCTTGCCTGGTGGCATTTTATAGATCACTTGTTTGGGCACAGGCATTTGTACTGAGCTGGGCAGGTTTGAGTGTGACTTTTTGTGGCTCAGCTGGTAAAGAATCTGCCTGCAATGTGGGAGACCTGGATTTGATCCCTGGGTTGAGAAGATCCCCTGAAGAGGGGAAAGGCTACCCATTCCAGTATTCTGGCCTGAAGAATTCCATGGACAGTATAGTCCATGGGGTCCCAAAGAGTTGGACATAACTGAGTGACTTTAACTTTCACTTTGCTCCACTATCCTGGTTTCACTTTGTAATTGTTTTAGAATGTTATAGAGTGGTTTATAATTGTAAATACCTGCTTTGAAGACCTTGAATAAATTAAATATAATGCATAGGATACATAAATTACCATGTAGTGACTGGCGCATAGTAGGTGCTCAGTAAATGTGTGTGTGTGTTTTTTTTACACTTTACCATTCTTTATATATATCTCTCCTCTCAAGACTGTGCATTCCCTGAGACCAGGAATCACATCTTAACTCATTTTTAATAACACAAGCAGTTGGCACACAGTAGGTGCTGACTGTTGGTTTATCATTATTGAGATACATCTGCCTCCTGCCAGGAGTATGCACTCCTTGTAAGCAGAGATCATGTCTTACATATCTTGAATGTAATATGGTAGGTAACCAAGTGTTTGCAGTAAACAGAAAATGCCTGGGGAAAGGAAACATGAAACAGAAATTGTTACATCTTTTGGGATGACAAAAATTCTTTTGATTCATCAAAATGGTTTTAATGAGTTGTATGTACGTGGTACTCAGCAAAGTCCCCGCAACTCATTGTACATTTAATCCTGGTTAGGATTAACCTCTGTTTTACAGATGAGGAAACTGAGGCAAGAGAAGTTGTGACTTTCTCATGGAAATATAGTTGCCATGTTAGAGTCAGAATTTGAATAGAATTCTTTCCATAATCCTACTCTTGCCTGTCAGTTCAGTTCAGTTCAGTCTCTCAGTCATGTCTGACTCTTTGCGACCCCATGAATCGCAGAGCTCCAGGCCTCCCTGTCCATCACCAGCTCTTGGAGTTCACTCAGACTTGCATCCATCGAGTCAGTGATGCCATCCAGCCATCTCATCTTCAGTCGTCCCTTTCTTCTCCTGCCCCCAATCCCTCCCAGCATCAAAGTCTTTTCCAATGAGTCAACTCTTCGCATGAGGTGGCCATAGGACTGGAGTTTCAGCTTTAGCATCATTCCTTCCAAAGAAATCTCAGGGCTGATCTCCTTCAGAATGGACTGGTTGGATCTTTGCAGTCCAAGGGACTCTCAAGAGTCTTCTCCAATCTCATAGTGTATTTCACAACCTTTTGTAATAGTAATGGTAATACTCCTGCAGCTAACTTTTTTTTTTATTAAAAGAAGATAAATTCAGTAGGCCTAACTAACCATATACTGAGTACCAGCTTTATGACAAACTCGATCCCCAGTCTGAACCTGTCTCCTAAGTACCAGTGCCATATATATAACTTGTAAATGAATATTTTGTGCATTGAAGAGACATCTTAAGCTTTGCTGGAGATTGTTCTTGTCTTCCTCCTGTGTGCCTGTCTCGCTGACTGCTGTCATGGTGTGGCTCCCAACCTCAGCCAGATACTGGAGGCATCAACAGTTTCTTTCTCTGTCACTCCTATATTAGTTTCCTGTTGCTGCTATAATAAGTTACTACAGACTTAGTGGTTTACAGCATAAATTCTCATGCAGTTCTGAGGGTCAGAAACCTGAAATCATTTTCATTGGGTTAAAATCAAGGTGCTGGAAGGCCTGTGCTCCTTCTGGAGGCTCTTTGGTACAGTTACTTTTTTTGCCTTTTGCAGCTCCTAGAGGTTAGCTGCAACCCTTGGTTCACGGCCCCTTCCTCCATCTTCAGGTGTCTCCCTGCATCTTCAGGGCTCTCTTTCTGTGACTTCTGTTTCTGTTGTCCTGTTTCCTTCCCTCTGACTGTGTTCCTCCTCTTATAAGGGCCATTGTGATTGCATTAGACCCACTCAGATAATCTAGGATCATCTTCTCATCTCAAGTCTGCAAAGTCTGTCTTGCCATGTAAGATAAAATATGTGCAGGTTTTGGAGATTAGGGCTTGGTCTTTCTTCGGGGGGTGGTGTGGGGGAGTCAGTTTTCTACCTGCCATAACTCCTGTATCCAAGGTGTCACTAAATCCTGTTTAATCTCTCTACAAACTCTTGGATCTGTCTGTGTTTTTTCTTTTTTTCATTTTCATTGCTCTTACCTTTGGCCTGGTCTTCTTAACTAGTTTCCCAGCTCTGTACCTCTTATAATTCTTCACACTGATGTTAGGTTCATCTTTGAAAAATGATTATCTGTCCTTTAAGAACCCTTTGTTGCTGGGAGGACAAAGTACAGGACCCTGAGCTAGGCTCACAAGGCCTTGCTTTTCCAGTCTTATCTCCTCTTTCTTTCTCCTCAACCTTCCAGTCACCTCAAACTCTGCTCTATAGCCAGCCTCTGGGCTCTGTGCCTCTGTGGGTGTGGCTACCCTACTGTCTGAGGAACACTGGGGGCACCCTTAGTCCTACATCTTCACCTGACCAACCTGTATTTGTCCTACATTATTCAGCCTGGGTGTTACCATTTCCAGAAGTCCTTCTTTTTACTCCCTCTCACTCTACATTGAATTAGGGTCCCTGCCTGTGCATGTATTAAATTATTAAGTGTCAGTTTACTGTGAATGTCCAAGGGAAGAACCCTCTCAACTTCACTGTGCCTCCATGGGACCTATTAATAGTTCTGTCTTTGGTACATGATAAGAACCCTATAAATATTTGTGGATTGATTTTGGAGTAAGGCTGCATTGGTGGTCTTTAGTGGAGAACCAACTTTTATTTGGAACTACTGTTAGAGTGAAATTAAAAGACGCTTAGTCCTTGGAAGAAAAGTTATGACCAACCTAGATAGCATATTCAAAAGCAGAGACATTACTTTGCCAACTAAGGTCCGTCTAGTCAAAGCTATGGTTTTTCCAGTAGTCATGTATGGATGTGAGAGTTGGACTGTGAAGAAGGCTGAGTGCCGAAGAATTGATGCTTTTGATCTGTGGTGTTGGAGAAGACTCTTGAGAGTCCCTTGGACTGCAAGGAGATCAGCCCTCGGATTTCTTCAGAAGGAATGATGCTGAAGCTGAAACTCCAGTCCTTTGTCCACCTCATGCGAAGAGTTAACTCATTGGAAAAGACTTTGATGCTGGGAGGGATTGGGGGCAGGAGGAGAAGGGGACGACTGAGGAGGAGATGGCTGGATGGCATCACGGACTCGATGGACGTGAGTCTGAGTGAACTCCGGGAGTTGGTGATGGACAGGGAGGCCTGGCGTGCTGTGATTCATGGGGTTGCAAAGAGTCGGACACGACTGAGCAACTGAACTGAACTGTTAGAGTGATAGACAATTTGCAAAAATAGTACAGTTTTCATTCATTCCTTACCAGCCTCCCCCAATGTTAATACCTTATATAACTTTAGTAAAAGTATTAGAACCATGAAATTGTTTCTGCCTAGTTTGGTACAATATTATGGAACAACCTAAGAACTCTATTTTTCTACTAGTGTCCTTTTGTGGATCCCGTAGTTATTTCTCCTTGGTCTCCTGCAATATGAAATAGTTCCTTAATTATTATTATTATTATTATTATTATTATTTGTGATCTTGGTACCCTTGAAGAGTATTGACCAGTGATCTTGCTGAGTTTTCCTCAATTCTGATCCTTCTGATGTCTTCTCATGATTGGACTAAGGTCTTGTGTGTTCCTGGCAATCAGTTCAGTTCAGTTCAGTCGCTCAGTTGTGTCCAACTCTTTGCGACCCCATGAATTGCAGAACTCTAGGCCTCCCTGTCCATCACCATCTCCCGGAGTTCACTCAAACTCACGTCCATTGAGTCGGTAAAGCCATCCAGCCATCTCATCCTCTGTCGTCCCCTTTTCCTCCTCACGCCAATCCCTCCCAGCATCAGAGTCTTTTCCAATGAGTCAACTCTTCGCATGAGGTGGCCGAAGTACTGGAGTTTCAGCTTTAGCATCAGTCCTTCCAAAGAACACCAGGGCTGATCTTCAGAATGGACTGGTTGGATCTCCTTGCAGTCAAAGGGACTCTTCAAGAGTCTCCTCCAACACCACAGTTCAAAAGCATCAATTCTTTGGCACTCAGCTTTATTCACAGTCCAACTCTCACATCCATACATGACCACTGGAAAAGCATAACCTTGACTAGATGGACCTTTGTTGGCAAAGTAGTCTCTGCTTTTCAATATGTTATCTAGGTTGGTCATAACTTTTCTTCCACGGAGTAAGCGTCTTTTAATTCCAAGGCTGCAATCACCATCTGCGTTGATTTTGGAGCCCCCCAAAATAAAGTCTGACACTGTTTCCACTGTTTCCCCATCTATTTCCCATGAAGTGATGGGACCAGATGCCATGATCTTTGTTTTCTGAATATTGAGCTTTAAGCCAACTTTTTCACTCTCCTCTTTCACTATACTACTACAGAAATGGTATACGTCTCAGTGCCCTGGATCTTGATGCTCATGATGTTGCTGTGTCCTATTACTGCTGAGTATACCAGTCTGAGCTCTGCTTTGTGTTACTGACTTATTAAGTAGATTGTGGTCATTGTCATCAATGTGGCTGACATTTACTAATCACCTATGGTATGTGCCATGCACTATTCTGAGCTCTTTAGATGTAGAAACTCACTTAATCCTCACAACAACCTAGTGGAATAGAGCCTATTAGTCTCTCCTTGTTACAGATGAAGAGATGGAGTCACAGGGAAGTGTATTACCCTGTCCAGAGCCTTTCAGGGAGTCACAGTCAGGGTGGCCTCAGGGCCTGTGTTCCTAACCATTAGGTAATACTGCCTCCTTTGTGTGTGTGTGGGAACCAGGGGATGGGGTTAGTGTAGCATTCAGGGTCATGAAGGCTTCTTATGGGGAAGTTGCAACCCATACTGTTTCTATAGCTGACCCCCATGCTGGTCCCCTTAGTCCTGCACTCAGCAGTTAGGAGCTGGCTTTGAAAATTTAGGATGCCATTTGTGAGGTGGAGCTGAAGGGATGGCAATGGGATAGAAAAGAGAGTCTTGAGGCAGCTAAGAATGTGAAGATGAAGAGGGTGGAGATATCAGTGAGAAGCTGGAGTTTTCAGCTTGGGTAACAACAGTTGTGAGGGGGGCAGGGTTTTGGGAGGGGCAGATGAATTTCACTTTTGAAAGTAGTAGTAGTTTGCCTCTCAAGGCAGAAGACTGGGCTGGAGAGTAGATTTGGGAGCCCTTTGTATCAAGAGAAAGGGAAGAGCCCTCATAAAGGGAGGAGGGTCCAGAGATAGAACCTGGCATATCTGTGTTCAGGACGAAGGAGGAGGAAGGGAAGCAGTGAAAATAAGAATTTAGAGTGGATTATTTAGGAGGGAGGAAGAACCCAGAAAGCAGAGTATTCAGGGACAGAGAGTTCATTCATGCATGCATGCATTGATTTAGTCATTCATTTTACAGAATCTTCAACTCTAAACTACATTTTGAGGTGAACACTGAAATGACAAAGACCCTCTCATGGGGGCTGTGTTAGAGTGAGACGTTCAGGTTGGGTTCTTNCCAGATGCCATGATCTTTGTTTTCTGAATATTGAGCTTTAAGCCAACTTTTTCACTCTCCTCTTTCACTATACTACTACAGAAATGGTATACGTCTCAGTGCCCTGGATCTTGATGCTCATGATGTTGCTGTGTCCTATTACTGCTGAGTATACCAGTCTGAGCTCTGCTTTGTGTTACTGACTTATTAAGTAGATTGTGGTCATTGTCATCAATGTGGCTGACATTTACTAATCACCTATGGTATGTGCCATGCACTATTCTGAGCTCTTTAGATGTAGAAACTCACTTAATCCTCACAACAACCTAGTGGAATAGAGCCTATTAGTCTCTCCTTGTTACAGATGAAGAGATGGAGTCACAGGGAAGTGTATTACCCTGTCCAGAGCCTTTCAGGGAGTCACAGTCAGGGTGGCCTCAGGGCCTGTGTTCCTAACCATTAGGTAATACTGCCTCCTTTGTGTGTGTGTGGGAACCAGGGGATGGGGTTAGTGTAGCATTCAGGGTCATGAAGGCTTCTTATGGGGAAGTTGCAACCCATACTGTTTCTATAGCTGACCCCCATGCTGGTCCCCTTAGTCCTGCACTCAGCAGTTAGGAGCTGGCTTTGAAAATTTAGGATGCCATTTGTGAGGTGGAGCTGAAGGGATGGCAATGGGATAGAAAAGAGAGTCTTGAGGCAGCTAAGAATGTGAAGATGAAGAGGGTGGAGATATCAGTGAGAAGCTGGAGTTTTCAGCTTGGGTAACAACAGTTGTGAGGGGGGCAGGGTTTTGGGAGGGGCAGATGAATTTCACTTTTGAAAGTAGTAGTAGTTTGCCTCTCAAGGCAGAAGACTGGGCTGGAGAGTAGATTTGGGAGCCCTTTGTATCAAGAGAAAGGGAAGAGCCCTCATAAAGGGAGGAGGTTCCAGAGATAGAACCTGGCATATCTGTGTTCAGGACGAAGGAGGAGGAAGGGAAGCAGTGAAAATAAGAATTTAGAGTGGATTATTTAGGAGGGAGGAAGAACCCAGAAAGCAGAGTATTCAGGGACAGAGAGTTCATTCATGCATGCATGCATTGATTTAGTCATTCATTTTACAGAATCTTCAACTCTAAACTACATTTTGAGGTGAACACTGAAATGACAAAGACCCTCTCATGGGGGCTGTGTTAGAGTGAGACGTTCAGGTTGGGTTCTTGGGGTGACAAGTTTATTGATAGATAAAGTAGGAAAGAGACACAGATGTGGGAGCTTGATATGTTAGCACGAGCATTCTATGTTAGATGCCCATTCTCCCCCCACCCCCCCAAAAAAATTTAACCGAACCTTAACTTACCTCCAAATTATGTTCAGATGTATAGTCTTCCTGAAGTATATGCTATAGTCAAATGACATTTGGAGATTTCTCTTAACAAGGTATAGTTACTTCAGTTAAAAAAAATTAAAATTAATCTAGTGTTTTGGTTCTACGAACATTAAAGATTCAGGTGAATGACTGATTTCTTCAATGAGTTTTGGGAACTGGGTGAATGCTGGGTGCAAAGCACTGCAGAATCCCAGCACAATATTGATGGTAGGTAGTAATAGCTAAGGTTGCATAATAAAAGATGGTTTCATGTGATCCTTGTCAACAGAGTAAATGTTTGTGCTGCCAGAACAGGAAATTATAAAATTCGCATCTAAAAATAATCTTATCCTTTGCTTTTTCAATTGTGACCTCCAGTGCAAAGAAACAAGGACCTTACAGAAACTCTGAGCAGTATGTGAAAGCCTTTGTAATGTGCTGATTTGATTTTCTTCGGTATAATGGCCGAATTTTTGTGAGGAAATTAAACTTCATCATTTTTTAGACACAGATTGCTTTTCTATTTGGCTTTCAGGAAGTTTTTTGAAATACTAGAGCTATCTTTGACCCCAGTGTAAGTTTGCGAATGACAGCAGCTTTGGAAGTTTAAATGAACTTGAGGTCTCTAAAGCAGGATTTCTTAACTGCATCCCAGTGACATTCTGAGCTAGGTACTTTATTGTTGGGGTGGAGGGCTGTCCTGTGTGTTGCAGGATGTTTAGCAACATTCCTGACCTCTACCTGCAAGATCTAGAAGTACCACCATCCCCAGTTGTGACAGATGTTTCTAGACATTGCCAGATGTCCCTTGGAGGGGTAGGGGCCAAAATTGTCCCCAGATGAGAACCATTGGTCAAACCTTACTACTCAAAGTGTGGTCCATCAACCATCAGATCATGGGCATCTTCTGAGAGCTTGTTAGAAATGCAGCATTTCCAGCTCCCCACAGGGCTCTGGAGTTAGAACCTGCGAGTAACAAGATGTGCAGGAGACCTGTGGGCACAGGAAGGTCTGAGAAGCGCTGACCTAAAGCACTGCCCAGGGCAGCATGGTGTAACAGAAAGGGAGGAGCTTTAGAGCCAGCGATGGCTTATCATTCATAGCTGTGTGACCTCGGGTGAGTTGTTCAACCTCTCTGAGACTCAGCTTCCTTTTCTGTAAAATGGGCCTAAGAAAATCTTCTGTAGTCTGAGAATAAAATGGGGGAATCCAGCTGAAGCAGCAAAAAATGCAGCTGGCCCTTATTAGGATCTTAATTGGACTGGTTTCCTTCCCTCTCTTTATAAAGCTGTTTTACTTGGCCCTGCTGCTGCTGCACTCACTCTTACTTGTAGTGATGATATAAGAAGCGAAGAAAAGCCGTATGTCTAAGTGCTCTGGAAGTAGAGTAGGCCGTAAAAAATCTGCTTGTTTACCGATTTTTATTTTTGAGTTATCCACTTTCTTTAAGCTGTGGCTCTTGTGGTCTGGCCTTCTCATTGCTTGGGAAACCAGGATCCCATTTCTGGAAAACCCATTATCTTGGGCCTCATGAACTCTTAATGGTCTTATTTAGAGGCCAGAGTCTAAAGGTGGGAAAGGTAAAGCTGATAGCAGCTAAATGGTAAACTATTTAATGGAAGAAGAATCTTACATGGTGAACTGGATTGCTGTTGCTGTTGCAAGTGAGTTTTGAAATGGGGGAATTATTTTTATGACCATTAGTAAAATTTTTGGTTATGCAAGATAAGAATGTACATTTTTGCCTTGGGAATAAACTGATTGCTGGAGACTTATAATTTTCCCCCTTTCCTGTTTCTTCTACCATGACATTGCCTTGGTATAAAAATATATCTTATCCTTATATCAATATATAAGAATAGCTGTTATCATCACTTTGAGCCAGTAATCTAATCTGACATAGGTAAATCTTTTTTTTTCCAAATGCACTAAAAATAACATAATGCAGGCACATACATACACATGTGCAATGACACACTCACACAAACACTGTAAGGATGACTTGTCAAGACAATTTCTGACTTGTCAGGACAAAGTAGCTAGTTTATTATAGTTGTGAAGATGAAGGGACATTGTCCAGAACCAATGTACAGTTGTGCAGACTGGGCATTGCACCACTCATGTGCTGTGTATATTGTGGACATCACAGATTTGCATAAATATTATGACAGTTTGTCAGAAGATGGTAACACAGTCCCATGTTCCAACAATATCGTTATATTGCAACAGTTTTCCAGCAAATGAAAGTAAAATGTCTTGAGGAAGGTGCTTTTTTTTCTAATTTGCACAAAGGAGCCATATGGACTGGTGGCAACCCTGTAATCTTACTTTTGTTTGTAAACTCCTACCATGGTATGAAAAGCAATACGAATTATCATCCAGAAGTCATAATGTGGCTGAGCCACAGGAAAAGTATAATGTGTTTAATTTTCTCATTTCATGAATTTGAAAAAAGAATCCTTCATAAAAGGGGTCCTTGAATATTTCATCTTGAAGCTATTGTTGATGTCTGTGTGTATGTTGCCATCCTTTTCGAGTGAAGGAGAAATAGAAGTCTGCCCACCTAAGTCAGCAGACAAGTCAGATTATAACAAAGAATCTTATCGGCTCAGATTAGTTGATGGTCGCCTGACACCCTGAAGAAAGGTGGGTTGCGGGCAGTTCAGCTGGAGACATGGTGATGGTGATATTCTTTTTATACATGAGACCACAGCTTCCTCAAGACTTTGCCTCCTAGACTCAGGGCTATTCTGTAACTTAGTATTGGTCATGTGAGCATTTTTGGTTTGTCCAGTGTCATGCCTTGAGTTGACACATTTTACACATGTTGCTGTATTTATTCCACTTTTACTTCCATTTCTTTCTAGAGATAGTCTGCAGTTTTACATGGTGTCTAATAGCCACCAAAGAGGGGAAAGTATCTCTTTTAGCTTGACCTTTTCAGATGTAACAGTATTTGTGGTGCAGATAACAGAGGGCTCCTCTAGAAGGGCAGAGTGGGAAAAAGAAGGAAGTTACTGACAGGGAATTGCGTGGAACAAAAAAACTTTTGTTCAAATGGTACACTTCTGGGGTTATTTTTCTTGGGTCTGGATGTGCCTAAATTGGTCATTTTGACTGAACTGCAAAGAAGGATCTCACCTGTATTTTTTGGTGGTGTCATGTTAATGGACTGATTTTTTACCTGTGAGCGTAAATTGTGAGGTATAGGGGAAACAACTTATTCTTAATCATTGTGATCATGAAATTTGCAAATGATATGTTAAAACTAAAGAGCCACTATGGAGAACAGTGTGGAGATTCTTAAGAAATTGCAAATAGAACTAACTGCCTTATGACCCAGCAATCCCACTGCTGGGCATACACACCGAGGAAACCAGAATAGAAAGAGACACATGTACCCCAATGTTCATTGCAGCACTGTTTATAATAGCCAGGACATGGAAACAACCTAGATGTCCATCAGCAGATGAATGGATAAGAAAGCTGTGGTACATATACACAATGGAGAGTTCAGTTCAGTTCAGTTGCTCAGTCGTGTCCGACTCTTTGCAACCCCATGAATCGCAGCACGCCACTCAAGCATTAAAAAGAATACATTTGAATCAGTTCTAATAAGATGGATGAAACTGGAACCAATTATACAGAGTGAAGTAAGCCAGAAAGAAAAACACCAATACAGTATACTAACACATATATATGGAATTTAGANGATGAATGGATAAGAAAGCTGTGGTACATATACACAATGGAGTATTACTCAGCCATTAAAAAGAATACATTTGAATCAGTTCTAATAAGATGGATGAAACTGGAACCGATTATACAGAGTGAAGTAAGCCAGAAAGAAAAACACCAATACAATATACTAACACATATATATGGAATTTAGGAAGATGGTAATGAGGACCCTGTATGCATGACAGCAAAAGAGACACAGATGTGTAGAGCGGACTTTTGGACTCTGAGGGAGAGGGAGAGGTAGAGGGTGGGATGATTTGGGAGAATAGCATTGAAATATGTATACTATGATGTAAGAAACGAATCGCCAGTCCATGTTCGATGCAGGATGCAGGATGTCTGGGGCTGGTGTATGGGGATGATCCGGACAGATGATGTGGGGTGGGAGGTGGGAGGGGGTTCATGTTTGGGAGTTCATGTACACCCATGACAGATTCATGTCAATGTATGCCAAAAGCAATACAGTACTGTAAAGTAAAATAAAAAAAAATTCTAATAATAATGATAGAAGTAATAGATGGAATATTAGCTTATATAATATAAAAGTTTGAGTCCATAATCTCATTTAGTTCTTATGTAATTCCCTGAGGAGGGTTTTGTCATTATCTTATATACACTGAGACTTAGAGTGGTTAAGTTCACATTGCTGTGGAGAAAATGGAATTTGAATACAAGCCTGACCAACAGATTCCCACTCAGTTATTTTTCCCTGAGTTAAAAAAAAAAATGATAAAGGTTGTATATACCCACATCTCTGGACCCTGCCACAGGGATGTGTGAATATCACAGTTCCTATGTAGGATGAGGAGAAGGCAATGGCACTCCACTCCAGTACTCTTGCCTGGAAAATCTCATGGGCGGAGGAGCCTGTAAGGCTGCAGTCCATGGGGTCGCTGAGGGTTGGACAGGACTGAGCGACTTCACTTTCACTTTTCACTTTCAAGCTTTGTTCCCTTGGAGGGACAGGAAGAATTAGGACCACATGTAAGGAAAGGACTGTTGTATTTCGGCAACCTGTATTCATGCCACTGCAAAATACTGCGCACTTACTGAAAAACAATGACTTCCTGGGAATGAATAAAGATTATGGGCATTATTTTTAGTACCAAAGCAAAAGAAATTTTAACAAAATTATCTAAAAAAGCAATCCTAACCAAATATTCTGCCCATTTGTTAAGTTGCTCTAAATAATTAAATTTATACTCGGCACATGTGGGATATTATTTGTTGCTCTTAAAATGGACTCATTGAACACAAACTTCTCTTAATGGCTGTTGCTGTCTAGTCACTAAGTCGTGTCTGACTCTTTGTGACCCCATGATTGTAGCCCTGCAGGCTCCTCTGTCCACGGGATTCTCTAGGCAAGAACACTGAAGTGGGTTGCCATTTCCTTCTCCACTTAATGACTGTAGATGGACTCATTGAACACAAACTTCTCTTAATGGCTGTTGCTGTCTAGTCACTAAGTCGTGTCTGACTCTTTGTGACCCCATGATTGTAGCCCTGCAGGCTCCTCTGTCCACGGGATTCTCTAGGCAAGAACACTGAAGTGGGTTGCCATTTCCTTCTCCACTTAATGACTGTAGGAGATGGTTATTTCAGATGCCTCAAGATCCCTTTACTCTAACACTACCCTAAAAAAAAACTTACTACAACGAAAAGGAAAACTATTAAGAATCGATTACCAACTCCTCTCCTTTGCAATGCTTTGTAAAACCTTCTTCGGTCATATTAATACCAGTAAACTAAACTTGGTGTCATGTGGGACTCTTACGACCCCATGGACTGTAGCCTGCTAGGCTCCTCTGTCTGTGGCATTCTCCAGGCAAGAATACTAGAGTGGGTTGCCATTTCCCCCTCCAGACTACACTTAAAATCATATAATTAAATTTGCAGTGACCAAATATTCTATGAAATTCTTACATGTCACCAGGTTTTCAAATGAAATCAGCATTATGAATCGTCTAGAAAATTCTGTCTCTTTTACCTGTGATCTTCTTTTCCTTATTCAGATCTACTTGCAACCACTGGTATTCATCAGTGGCAAAAGCAGCCCAAGGAGGTCCAGGTTTTTTCAGCCTGGCCTTTTCAGGTTTCCAGCTGTTCTCTTGTCCTGTGTGGTCCGTCCACTCCAACACGGATGATGCTGTTATTTGAGCATCAGCGATCACGCCAGATTCCATGCCCAGTGTTCCATAACAACCTGAAACAAAGAAGAAAGTAATTCGGTTTCCAGACATAAACTCAAAGAGCTATAAATACTTATTCATTGGAAACTCTGAATTGTATCTTTAATTAACATTCACTATGCTGACAAAAGCCTATACTAGAGGATTTCAAAAGCAGGCAAATGCTTCTTTGGGTTTCATCAGAGAACATACAGACGTATTTATTCACAGCAATGCATGTGAGTGTGCTCAGTCATGTCCGACTCTTTGCTACTCCATGGACTGTAGCCCGCCAGGCTCCTCTGTCCATGGAATTCTCCAGGCAAGAATACTGGAGTGGGTTGCTATTTTCTCCTCCAGCGGTTCTTCCTGACCCAGGGATCGAACCTGCGTCTCCTGTATTTCCTGCACTGGCAGGCAGATTATTTATCACGGAGCCACCTGAGAAGCCCATTCACGCAATAGCCACTAGCTACTGGTGACACCTTCCCCTCTCCCTGGGACACTTTCCTCAGCGGGCAACAGGCTCCCCTACTCCTCCGGGTGTTGCTCAGATGCCACCTTCTCCATGAGGCTTGCCCCAACCCACTTCAAACTTCCAACCAGTCCCTCCTGCACTGCCTGTCCTCTCTCCTTGCCTTACTTCCTACATCTTTCATAATGTTATAGACAGTACATTATAAACATTCATTTACTTATCCACTGTTCATTCTCCATATCTCACTACCAGAATGTAAATTCTGCTCACTTTTGTTTCACTTGCACCAGATGAGTATCTGGTGACAAATGAAAAAAGGCACTCAATGTTTTCTGTTGATTAATTACTTCAGATATATTTTTTAAAATCCCTTTTTCTTAGAAAACTTCCATGGTCACTTGATCATTTCTTTATTAATATAAACCTCCAGTTTATTCTATTCATTAAATTATTAAGTATCTATTTTATCCGAAAGGAAATCAACCCTGAATATTCATTGGAAGGACTGATGCTGAAGCTCCAATAATATGGCCACCTGATGTGAAGAATCAACTCACTGGAAAAGACCCTGATGCAGGAGGAGATCGAAGGCAGGAGAAGAAGTGAGTGACAGAGGATGGGATGGCTGGATGGCACCCCCAACTCAATGGACATGAGTTTGAGCAATCTGTGGGAGATGGTGAAGGTCAGGCAAAGCTGGTGTGCTCCAGTCCATGGGGTCACAAAGAGTTGGACACGACTGAGTGACTGAACAACAATTACCATCTATTTTCTCTCCTAGAGTTNAGTGACAGAGGATGGGATGGCTGGATGGCACCCCCAACTCAATGGACATGAGTTTGAGCAATCTGTGGGAGATGGTGAAGGTCAGGCAAAGCTGGTGTGCTCCAGTCCATGGGGTCACAAAGAGTTGGACACGACTGAGTGACTGAACAACAATTACCATCTATTTTCTCTCCTAGAGTTATTTGTGGTAACTAAATGAGGACGTGCAAAAAAAAAAAAAAAAGGCTGTTATATAAATCATAGTAAGTTATGAAGTCCATGAGAGGCTTACCACTTGTCTTAAACGTAAAAAGACTTGTAGATAAGTGTCCCCTAAAAGAGAGAAAGGTTTTTTTGGTGACATTCATATACAACACATTACTTCCTCATGTTTGTCTTAGCAAAACTTTCTTGTTTTTATTTTACTATTAGTCAACTGCTATTGTTCCTAGCAAAAAAGAAGTCACATTTTTAATTAAGCAGAGCAATTACTGAAATCAGCATAATTTTGTCTTCAAGTATCTAGTGCCTAGTTTCGTGCATGATTATGCAAGTGTATCCATGTAACCTTTAATAAGTACTTATTCTATTTCTTTCTCATGAGATTAACATATTCCTAAAATGTTTCTACACCAATTGCTTTTGGGGACTATAAAACAAAAGGTGATCTCAGAGAAAGAGGCTCAAGTTTCCAGGGGCAAACAAGAAAAGCTGGCTACTAAGAAGAGACTGCATTTGCTACAGGAAATCAATGCTTCAGTGCTTCAAGGTAGCACTGCATTTGGGTTTTGTAACTGGCAGGATAGGTGCTTGGGGAGAGTGCATGGGTGGGACACATGATTAGTTCACCACAAGGGGCCCTAAGGAACTTGGAGGGATAAAACCATCCAAACATCCAACATCAGCAGTGTATACGTCTGCCTTCAGTACAACATTCAAACCATTACAAGCGGATGTGACCTGTCCTTCATAAAAAAAAGAAAAATGAAGTCATAAAAAAAAATTCTTTCTAAAAGTAGAACAGAGGAAAGGAATGAAACAGTTTGCATAAAATTATCCAGAAGAAACCAGAGGAGAAAAAGTAGCTGACTCTATCTATATAGCACAGATGGACCAATGACAGTCCAGGCGTCTCCCGCTTTGTGTGGTCAGGAAGCTTAGAATGGTTTTTACGTGGTTAAAAAGTTGTCAATAAAACAAAAAAGAGTAAGCGACAGAGACACTGGCTTTCTACAGTAAAACTCTGCACTGTCCTGAGTGTGGAGCTCCGGACTCTGAAGGAAACTGGCCCAGGACCTACAGAGAAGCTGGTTTCAATTACACTGCAGGATGGGGCATGTCTGAGATGTAAGGTTTATGGACAGATCACTCATACTATGTTTCTATTCAGTGTTTCAACTCCTCCCACT
>SJYX01005371.1:57838-75501 GCA_006410675.1 Oreotragus oreotragus
AAAAAAAAAAAAAAGGCTGTTATATAAATCATAGTAAGTTATGAAGTCCATGAGAGGCTTACCACTTGTCTTAAACGTAAAAAGACTTGTAGATAAGTGTCCCCTAAAAGAGAGAAAGGTTTTTTTGGTGACATTCATATACAACACATTACTTCCTCATGTTTGTCTTAGCAAAACTTTCTTGTTTTTATTTTACTATTAGTCAACTGCTATTGTTCCTAGCAAAAAAGAAGTCACATTTTTAATTAAGCAGAGCAATTACTGAAATCAGCATAATTTTGTCTTCAAGTATCTAGTGCCTAGTTTCGTGCATGATTATGCAAGTGTATCCATGTAACCTTTAATAAGTACTTATTCTATTTCTTTCTCATGAGATTAACATATTCCTAAAATGTTTCTACACCAATTGCTTTTGGGGACTATAAAACAAAAGGTGATCTCAGAGAAAGAGGCTCAAGTTTCCAGGGGCAAACAAGAAAAACTGGCTACTAAGAAGAGACTGCATTTGCTACAGGAAATCAATGCTTCAGTGCTTCAAGGTAGCACTGCATTTGGGTTTTGTAACTGGCAGGATAGGTGCTTGGGGAGAGTGCATGGGTGGGACACATGATTAGTTCACCACAAGGGGCCCTAAGGAACTTGGAGGGATAAAACCATCCAAACATCCAACATCAGCAGTGTATACGTCTGCCTTCAGTACAACATTCAAACCATTACAAGCGGATGTGACCTGTCCTTCATAAAAAAAAGAAAAATGAAGTCATAAAAAAAAATTCTTTCTAAAAGTAGAACAGAGGAAAGGAATGAAACAGTTTGCATAAAATTATCCAGAAGAAACCAGAGGAGAAAAAGTAGCTGACTCTATCTATATAGCACAGATGGACCAATGACAGTCCAGGCGTCTCCCGCTTTGTGTGGTCAGGAAGCTTAGAATGGTTTTTACGTGGTTAAAAAGTTGTCAATAAAACAAAAAAGAGTAAGCGACAGAGACACTGGCTTTCTACAGTAAAACTCTGCACTGTCCTGAGCGTGGAGCTCCGGACTCTGAAGGAAACTGGCCCAGGACCTACAGAGAAGCTGGTTTCAATTACACTGCAGGATGGGGCATGTCTGAGATGTAAGGTTTATGGACAGATCACTCATACTATGTTTCTATTCAGTGTTTCAACTCCTCCCACTCTTGATACCCAGTTTAGGTTTTGTGAAACAGTAGATCATAAATACAATGAAAACACATTCCTACAATATTCTCTCGGGATGGCAGGGATCCATAATAGTACTATCTCTGATTTATGTCAAAATTTGACTTCTATTCAGTGTATTTCAAATATTTTAATCTATCTTGGGCCACACAGGCATAAGGAACAGAGTAGTTAGTTATGCCTTCTCATCTTTAAAATGAAGTAAAGATCTGGCAATAAACTTCTAGCTCATTCTGGGCTCTTTCTACGCTCAGAAAGAAGAAACAAATTACTCCCCCAGATGACTACCACCCTCTCAGCTGGAGAGCGAGCCAAGAGAGCACAACCTTGGCTGTGCACGCCAGTGCACTCAGACACGGACACACACCTGAGTCCTCATCGCACAAATGGCATTCCATGAACACCGTCGCCAGCGATACTGCTCAGGCCTCATTTGGCCCCGTCCCACCCCATGCAGCACGTTTATCATAAACAGCACAGGTACTTACACCACGGACGTTACGTTGTTAGCCAGGGAGCTTTCATAGTATGGGATGCCCTTACTAATTACGACACTGATCTGGCCACCCAAAGTGTTTGACACAACGCCTGCATGAACACCGGCCATGCACAGCGGGGATGACTTCAGGAAGGAAAGAAACAAGATGAGTTCCACACTTTCTTTTGATAATTCATAAAACAAGACAGTTACACTTCCTCTAGAAATTATTTGATCTGGGCAGTTTTCTTAATAAACATGGGGTAGATGACTGGTAATACAACACAGAATAGATTTCCAGCAGAAGAAAAAGAACAAAACATTACATATTACTAAAAAGAAGTAACTGTCAGAAAATAAAAGTCACAATAAAGATAAACAATAGGTTACACGTCTGCATTGGCATCACTTTAACTTAAGTCTACAGCCAACTTACATCTCTGTATCCATGAGGGATGGCTCCTGATATCTCAGCAAAGGGGAGCAGACAACCAGCTGGGCAGTACTTGCTGCGAAATAAAAACAAGTTAAATGGTATGCACTGCTGTACTTTCTGGGGAAAAAGACCAAAAAATAACACTTACCATTTTTCAGTTCAATGTAAATAACCATAATCTCGCCACCTCGAGAGAACCACCATTTCTAAAAGGTCCTTAAGACTTTCTTCCATCCATCTACACACGTCTTCACCCACATATATACAAAAACCACCTCATATTCTACATGATTTGATTATTTTATTTCATAATGAATGGCAGACATATTTCTACTGTAAAAGCAATTCACAACACTTAGCAGCTACATAATACTTGATTTTGTGGATGAACTTGATTTCACCCATCCTCTACTGATCAACTTTAAGGTGATTTAAAATGGCATTCATTCACTTACTCACTCATCCACCTACACACTCCACACATTTATATGTATGTCTGTAACACTGTCTGTTAAGTGCTGGGCTGTGCAAAGGGTGGGGTTCACGAAGGTCAACTAGATAAATGGTGGCGGTCCTCCCTGGGTTTACATGCCCATGGCAGGAGAAGTATTAAGTATTAAGTCAGTACTTCATGAAACCAAAGAATGAGATTATATTTCTGCTGTAAAGGAAAGGTACTCTGTGAAATAATCAGAAGGACTCTCTAACTTCACAAAAGTATTATGAACATCTGGCAAACCTCCTATACGCCAAGCAGCATTCTGAGTTACACTCAGGTCATCCACGTAAAGACCCTGCGGGCTAGGTACCATCATTATCCTCATTTTACAGAGCAAGAGACTGAGGAGCTGTGTTTCCAGNATCAGAAGGACTCTCTAACTTCACAGAAGTATTATGAACATCTGGCAAACCTCCTATACGCCAAGCAGCATTCTGAGTTACACTCAGGTCATCCACGTAAAGACCCTGCGTGCTAGGTACCATCATTATCCTCATTTTACAGAGCAAGAGACTGAGGAGCTGTGTTTCCAGGTCACACAGCAGTGCCGAGGCAGCCGGGCTCCCGTTTCTGTGTTCACACGTGGGGCTCTGCGACTGCCTCGGCCAGGGGATGGGGCTCTGAGGAAGCGAAGCCTCAGCAGGGAGCCAGAGATCACCACTGGCAGACAGCAGGGATATGCGCCCCAACCAGAAGGGACAGCCTATCCCTGGGGCAGGGTGGCTCGCGTGGGTCTGGACCACGGACGAGCCATGCAGGCCGAGCACAGTGAGAAAGGTGCAGCTGGTCTGAAAGAAGCCTGGAACAGGAGCCAGGGATCAGATCACACGGAAGCTGCGGGGTCTGTGGTGAGGAGACCTGGGGGTATATTTCTAAAAGAGGAAGTCATTAAAGGATTTTGATGGTGTCTACACATAATCTGATTCATTGTATTTTGCTTTTTTTTTCTTTTAAGTTCTTCTGGCTCTTGGAAAGAAAAGAGACTGTAAAGACCATGAGTGGAGGATAGGACACTGTTAGGTAGTCCAGGCAAAAGAGGATGGCAGCGTGCACTTGGATGGTGAAGACGGAGCTGGTGCTGGGGCGGGACCCTCTGGCAGGGCTGCGTGACACACACTGACACCAGGATTACCCCCTGCTGACCAGTATTCCCCTGGAGGGCTGAAGAGCACCCCCAGCTCACACAGAAAGAATCATCCTTGAAGATAAAATTAAGTTTCTTTGGGGAGTAGTAGCAAGTTGGGGGAAGTGAGATGAGTCTTGGAAGATAAGAATGAATTTACTAAGCAGCGAAGGGTAAAGTGATTCCAGACCAAAGTTCTGAGAGCTCAGAGCAGTATAAATAATCCAGAGACGTTTCAATGTAAGACTAGAAAAATGGCCTATAGACTATTTGTGAAGGACCCTGAGAACCAGGCTAAGGAATAGTGATGGTGTTTTGTCATAATAAGTTTTGAAATAATGTTTCAAAGCAGAGGAGTGATAGAACACAGATTTTAGAAAGCAACTTGGCAGAATGTGAATGGCAGAAAAAAGCCAGCAAAGGTTACAAATGGGAAACTAATTATGAGCTCATCCTAGTCCAAGCAAGAGTCAAGGGCGTAATGCAGGGAAATGATAGTAAAAATGCCACCAGGGTAAGAACAGCGAGGAATTCTCTAACAGCCTCAACTGTCTTCCTAACTCTTTCTGAGCAAAAATAAATAGCTCTTCTATCTTTCCAAGGAGTTTTTACTAGATTTTGAAGAGTGACTAGTTCTACTTTTAAAGTATATCCAAATTATATTTCCACTGTGGAGAAGATTCAAATGCTACGAGTAAAGCAAAATTTAAACATGGCAATTGAGTGGCTTTAAATAAGCTCTGTGGGGAAGGCAATGGCACCCCACCCCAGTACTCTTGCCTGGAAAATCCAATGGACGGAGTAGCCTGGTGGGCTGCAGTCCATGGGGTCGCTAACAGTCGGACAGACTGAGCGACTTCACTTTCACTTTTCTCTTTCATGCATTGGAGAAGGAAATGGCAACCCACTCCAGTATTCTTGCCTGGAGAATCCCAGGGATGGGGGAGCCTGGTGGGCTGCTGTCTATGGGGTCACACAGAGATGTGTATAAGAGACAGCTGTATTTCTGCCTTATTTAAGAGACACCCAGCAATTCCATCAGTAAGGTTTTTTTTGTTGTTGTCACTTGACGAAGGAACAATACGCTGACAGACTAAGTCCACAATAGCTTCCATCAATCAAGCACTTTGGGAAATCAGAAATGACGATGAAACCCACTGCATTAAATAACCCGTGGTGCTGGGAATTAATCAGAAATCTNTTATTGATGTTTTAGAACAATGGTTATAAGTCATACAAGGTACATTATAATCAAGTGCATAAGATGAGGATAAAGAAGATGAACAGTAACATTTAAGAAAAAAAGTTACAAATACAGTCATACCTGAACTCAGGTTCCAAAAAACTGGATGCAGTGTCTAAACAAGTAATTAGATCTAGAAAAACAAACAAAAAAAAACTGATTCAATAAAATTAGGTTTACTCTAGCAGAAACACCAACTATTTTTCCAAATCCAAATCATAATTGTTTTAAACTTCAAAATCTTAACAGCTGTCAAGGGTGTACTTTAACTTTTTTTTTTTAAGTTTTTGTTAATTATGACTTATTTCTGATTTTAAGTATCCTGATTTCTGGGGCTATGTCTACCCAATACTAAATACTGCCACATCACCTCATAGAATCACATATCATATACATGAATGGTACAAAGAAAAAGTATAATTTATAGCCCTGAGGTAGCTTCTATAATATACAGCTCCTGAAACAAAAAGTGTTTCTTTCTATTACATGACTAAAAATGATCCTTTGCTGGTTACACATAAGGAAAACAGTAACAAAAGAGAGGCGAGTTAGTTCCATGGCTCTAAACAACTGCTATTCAAAATCTGGTCCACGGGTAGGACCAGTAGCAGCAGCATCTTCTGGGGTGTTACTAGGAATTCACATTCTTGAACACCATCCATAGCTATAGAATCTCTGGGAGTGGGGCCCCAAAATTTGTTTTAACAAGTCCTGCAGGTAATTCTAAAGCACACTCTGCAAAAGATGAAGTGTAAAAGTTTTAACATTTACTATCTCAAAATCAAATCTGTGTAACAGCTGCTGCTGCTGCTGCTAAGTTGCTTCAGACGTGTCCGACTCTGTGCGACCCCATAGACGGAAGCCCACCAGGCTCCCCAATCCCTGGGATTCTCCAGGCAAGAACACTGGAGTGGGTTGTCATTTCCTTCTCCAATGCATGAAAGTGAAAAGTGAAAGTCAAGTTGTTCAGTCGTGTCCGACTCTTAGCAACCCCATGGACTGTAGCCCACCAGGCTCCTCCGTCCATGGGATTTTCCAGGCAAGAGTGCCGGAGTGGGGTGCCATTGCCTTCTCCGGTGTAAGAGCTAACCTTGTTCAATTAAGAACTAATCACATGCTGTGTGTAAGAGGCTTCTGGTTCAAACACTTCAGTGGTTTCCTTCTGCTCTTAAGACAGAGGGCAAAATTCTCAACATGGCCCACAAGGTCCCACCTCAAGGAACAACATCTCAAGGTCTGGTTTTGTCCCCGTCTTGCCTTCTCGCCATATGAGCCTTCTTCCTGTGCCTCGGTGCTCTCTTGGCCAGGAAGGCTTTCCCACTATCCCTTCACCTGGCTGACCCTCTCTAGAGCTCAGCTCAACCATCACATCCTCTCAGAAGCTGTTCCTGATCTTTGCAAGTCCAACAGTGATAGCACATAGTAGGCACTTACAGATTTTCTGGTTTAACAAATGGATGACCATATATATTCTCACAGTCTTAGGTAAGAATGGTCTGTTGCAATTCTAGAGTTAGAAGCAACATTATCTTATGTGTAGAGACTGAGGCTGTTGGTCTCTGTATTATCAGCAACTATCAGAGCATACAGTATTTTAAAAGGAGGCTTTCTACCAACATTTATTGAATAAATGGAAAAATAAAAGTTTGATTGCTAGCATGTTTGGCTAAGTCCAATCATAGACTAACCCACAGGAGGAAAACCTAGAAGAAGGTAGTAAGCCAATCAAAAAGGTGAGATTTCACAGACAATATAAATGATGAGGGCACCCAAAACACTGACAGAAGTAACACTTCACATCCTTCCTAGCACAACGAAGGGATACAGATATCTGTTAAATCAGTAGAAAACATAAAATGACTGAGTATTCCATTTTACAATTTTGAAGAAAAATTATGTATTTATTATCCAACTGATATGTGTCTTGAAAGAACTAGAACGTCGTAACTGTTAAACTAACAGGAAAGTGGTATTTTGAGAGTGAGTACATAGATTAATATTTACATACCACAGGTACTTGAATGACGATTAAGTTAAATCTGTGTTTAAGGAGTTTGAGAGGATACATGCCTGGTTAGAGTTTCATGACCACCTGGTTGACTGACTGGGAAAAGCAGACAAACTGAATTACCTGTACTTTATAGCTATTCAAGGCAATCTTTACACAGCCTCAATAAGAAATTATTTTCCACTTTCCTGCTCCACCAAAAGAGTTTCCAACTTCTAAGATTAGAAAGCGAACTTCTAAGATTAATAGCCCGGGATGAAAAGGTAGCTGTGTGGTCCAGCATGGTATTCAAGCCACAAGACGACTGCCAGCTGGCCCTATTACCTTCAGGCCACATGCCAGAATGCTAGACTACCATGGATATACTTGATCAGAGCTGGGCTTTATGAGAGTAAAAGTCCACGCAGTGCTGAAAGTCCAGATTAAGCTCAAAGGAACGTAACTCATGTGACCTTGCTCTCAAATTCCCTGGGGGCTCAAAAGAGCTTCCTAGGAGGAAAACATGAGTTCAAATCAGAAAGCTATAAGGAGAGTCAAGAAGACAACAGACAGAGAAACAAAGTCATCACTGAGAGATTTCTGACCTTCACAACTCCACAAAGGCAAAGGAAATATCAATTAAGCCGAGAACTGTGAAGTCTTAAAATATGTTTTTCTAGAAAGCATTTCCCAAGTAAACAGCCTTCCAGAAAACCACAATTACTCTAAGGCTCCTAGTTAATAAGAGTACGCAGCCTGGGCAAGATGAATACAGCTCAAAAAAGCCATCTGACTCAGCAAAGACTTCACATAGCAATGTAGGAAGTTATCATAATGAATGGAACAGAACTAGGGTCCAGAAATAAATCTTCAAATTTACAGTCAATTGATTCCAACAGGGTGCCAAGACAACTTAATGGGGGCAAAAATAGTCTTAAACAAATGGTGGTAAGACAACTGGATATCCACATGGAAAAGAAGGAGACTAAACCCCTATCTCAGATCATACACAGAAATTAACTCAAGGTGGAGTCAAATTCAAGACCTCAAACTATAAAATACTTAGGAGATACAGGTATAGATCTTGACTTTGCCTTAAGCAATGGATTCTTAGACATGACACCAAAAGCATACACAAATAAACTGATTTCACCAAAATCTGAAACCGTTACACTTCAAAGAATGCTATCCTGAAAGAGAAAGATTAGCCAAAGAATAACAGAAAATATTTGTAAATCATGTATCTGATAAGAATCTAGTATTCAGAATATATATACAAGGAATTGTTACAACTAGACATTAAAAAGAAAATTCAATTTTAAAAGGATCAAAGGATCTGAATAGACATTTTTTCAGTGAAGATATACCAAAAGGCCAATAAGCACCCGAAAAGACATTCAACATGATTAGCTATCAGGGATATAAAAATAAAAATCACAGTAAGGTCTGATTCTGATAAATATGTACATATCTATTCAGGGAGGTGGTTGACAGATGTGAGGTTTGAGAGAAAGAGTCAAAGGTAACTTGAGAGCTTCTGATCTGTGCTAATTAAAAGTATCCATTTCAAGTACAGCATATGGGCAGTGGGTTTCCCAGGTGGCAAAGTGATAAAAGAATCCACCTGCCAATGCCAGAGATGCAAGAAGACGTGGGTTCCATTCCTGTGTTGGGAAGATACCCTGGAGGAGGAAATGACAACCCTCTCCAGTATTCTTGCCTGGAGAATCCCTCGGACAGTGGAGACTGGCAGGTTACAGGCCAGGGGTCAAAAGGGACCGACATGACTGAGCACACAGGCATAATCAGCTCAGTCCCGCAGTAACACCCAACTCTTTGCGACCCCATGCACTGCAGCACACCAGGCTCCCTGCCCATCACCAACTTCTGAAGCCTGCTCAGACTCATGTCCATTGAGTCAGTCATGCCATCCAACCATCTCATCCTCTGTCCTCTCCTTCTCCTGCCTTCAGTCTTTCCCAGCATCAGGGTGTTTTCTAGTGAGTCAGTTCTTCACATCAGGTGGCCAAAGTACTGGAGCTTCAGCTTCAGTCCTTCCAATGAATATTCAGAACTGATTTCCTTTAGGATTGACTGGTTTGATCCTTGCAGTCCAAGGGACTCTCAAGTCGTCTGCAACATCATAGTTCAAAAGTATCAATTTAAAAAAAGTATCAATTCTTTGGTGCTCAGCTTTCTATACGGTCCAACTCTCACATCCATACATGATTACTGGAAAAACCATAGCTTTGACTAGATGGTCCTTTGTCGGCAAAGCAATGTCTCTGATTTTTAATATGCTGTTTCGATTAGTCATAGCTTTTCTTCCAAGGAGCAAGTGTCTTTTAATTTCATGGCTGCAGTCACCATCTGCAGTGATTCTGCTGCTAAGTCGCTTCAGTCGTGTCCGACTCCTAGCGACCCCATGGACTGCAGCCCACCAGGCTCCTCTGTCCATGGGATTTTCCAGGCAAGAGTATTGGAGTGGGGCGCCATTGCCTTCTTCAGCAGTGATTCTGGAACCCCCCAAAATAAAGTCTGCCACTGTTTCCCCATCTATTTGCCATGAAGTGATGGGACTGGATGTCGTGATCTTTGTTTTTCGAATGTTGAGTTTTAAGCCAGCTTTTTTGCTCTCCTCTTTCACTCTCATCAAGAGGCTCTCTAGTGACTCTTCACTTTCTGGCATCTGGGTGGTGTCATCTGCACTTCTGAGGTTATTGATATTTCTCCTGGGTGGTGTCATCTGCATCTCTGAGGTTATTGATATTTCTCCCGGCAATCTTGATTCCAAATTGGGCTTCATCTAGCCTGGCATTTTGCATGATGTACTCTGCATATAAGTTAAATTTAAAAGCAGGATGATAATATACATCCTCGATGTACTCCTTTTTCAACTTGGAACCAACCTGTTGTTCCCTGTCTGGTTCTGACTGTTGCTTCTTGACCTGCATACAGATTTCTCAGGAGGCAGGTAAGGTGGTCTGGTATTTCTACCTCTTTAAGAATTTTCCACAGTTTGTTCTGATCCACACAGTCAAAGGCTTTGGTGTATCAAGCGGAAGCAAATATTTTTCTGGAATTCTCTTGCTTTTTCTATAATCCAATGGATGTTGGCAATTTGATCTCTGGTTCCTCTGCCTTTTCCAAATCCAGCTTGAATATCTGGAAGTTCTTAGTTCATGTAGTGTTTTGATGTCTAACCTGGAGAATTTTGAGCATTACTTTGCTAGCGTGTGAGATGAGTACAATTGTGCAGTAGTCTGAACGTTCTTTGGCACTGTTTTGTTTTGGGGGAAGTGGAATGAAAACTGACCTTTTCTAGTCCTGTGGTACTGCTGAGTTTTGAGTGCAGCACTTTCATAGCATCATCTCTGAGAATATGATATAGCTCAGCTGGAATTCCATCACCTTCTCTAGCTTTGTAGTGATGCTTGCTAAGGCCCACTTGACTTCACATTCCAGCATCTCTGGCTCTGGGTGAGTGATCACACCATCATGGCTACCTGGGTCATGAAGATCTTGTTTGTATAGTTCCTTCATCTCTGAGAATATGATATAGCTCAGCTGGAATTCCATCACCTTCTCTAGCTTTGTAGTGATGCTTGCTAAGGCCCACTTGACTTCACATTCCAGCATCTCTGGCTCTGGGTGAGTGATCACACCATCATGGCTACCTGGGTCATGAAGATCTTGTTTGTATAGTTCCTCTGTGTATTCTTGACACCTCTTCTTAATATCTTCTGCTTCTCTTAGGTCCATACCATTTCTGTCCTTTATTGTGCCCATCTTTGCATGAAATGTTCCCTTGTTATCTCTAATTTTCTTGAAGAGATCTCTAGTCTTTCCCATTCTATTGTTTCCCTCTATTTCTTTACATTGATTGCTGAGGAAGGCTTTCTTATCTCCCCTTGCTATTCTTTGGAACTCTGCATTCAGATGGGTATATCTTTCCTTTTCCCCTTTACCTTTTGCTTCTCTTCTTTTAAAGCTATTTATTTGTAAGGCCTCCTCAGACAACCATTTTGCCTTTTTGCATTTCTTCCTCTTGGGAATGGTCTTAATCACTGCCTCCTATACAATGTCATGAACCTCCTTCGATAGTTCTTCAGGCACTCTATCAGACCTAATCCCAATCTATTTGTTACTTTCACTGTACAGTCATAAGGGATTTGATTTAGGTCATACCTGAATGGTCTAGTGGTTTTCCCTACTTTCTTCAATTTAAGTTTAAATTTGACAGTAAGGAGTTCATGATCTGAGCCAGTCAGCTCCTGGTCTTGTTTTTGCTGACTATATAGAGCTTCTCCATCTTTGGCTGCAAATAATACAGTCAATCTGATTTTGGTATTGACCTTCTGGTGATGTCCATGTGTAGAGTCGTCTCTGGTATTGTTGGAAGAGTGTGTTAGATATGACCAATACGTTTTCTTGGCAAAATTCTGTTAGCCTCTGCCTGCTTCAATCTGTACTCCAAGGCCAAACATGACTGTTACTCCAGGTATCTCTTGTGTCCAAGGGGTCACAAAGAGTCAGACACGACTAAGTACACACACGTAACAGTTAGGCAATGATAACTGCAAGAAGAAGCAGTAAAAAAGCACTCATTGTCAGCTCAGTTATTCTGGATCCACTTTAACGCGTCTGATCACACCAGAAAATCAGTAGTATGTTCACAGTGAACAGCAGTCTATAATTCACTCTGTTCACTAAGAGCTGCTGCGTGGGAAATTTTTTTGGTAATTTTAATCCTTAATAAATACAAAAGAATATTTATAACATACACATTACTACACAAAGCACCAAATATATGGCGTACTTCATCTTGGTGCTCTGGACAACAGACTAGCAGCAGTAGCAAGGAGCATGCCCACAGGGCTTCTTCCAAAGCCCACAGCACTCAATCCCTCCTTTCCTTGCACAACCCAAAGGACAGGCGGCACCTACAGGGCAGACTCTACGCTGGCCTGAGCAGCAAGGTCTACCCCGAAGTGATCATAACGTCTACATGAAGAGCTGCTGTAACATCTGCCTTCCTCAGCCTCAGAAGGCTTTATACAGGAGGAGACGGTCAGCGGGGTTTTGAAGGGAGCATAATATGATTGTGAGGAAGAGCACAAGAAAAAAAAAAAAATAAATAAAAAGGTGAGCCAATATTCAATAACAGGATGATAGATTGAGGGTTTTCTTAATGAAAACATCAACATCAGATTTTTCTAGGACAGCTCTGACTTAGTTAGCAATATCACTATGAGCCATAATTGATATCCTATGCACAGGCCTTTCTTTAAAGTACAATTAAAATTGTTTCCAATACATAATAACTAAATAGGGTGGGAGCTTCATAATTATTTCATGAACTATTTTTTAAAAACATGATATCTAATGCTAATCCACATAAAATACTATGAATATATGATAAATAATTTCTAAGTTCACCTACAATAAAAAATATCAACATACTGGTTACTAACTTAGAAATATTTTTAATTGACAGCACTGGTTATTCCTGAGACTACAGACTGTGAAAGAGATTCAGATTTTCCTCCAATTAATACTCAGTGTTATGATCTTAAATATATTGAAAAAGACTCTCAGCAGTGTTAGTATCAATCACAAGAGTATAATGCGAACTATATTAGCTGCAGGGTATAAGTTTTGTCCACTTGAAGCTTTTTACTCCTGAGGGAAGGGAAGCTTGAGTGCCTGTATTTATTCTAACTCAAGAAAGCCTGGAGTAGGAAATGGCAGCTCACGCCAGTATTCTCGCCTCGGAAATCCCATGGGCAGAGGAGCCTGGCGGGCTGTAGTCCACGGGGTCACAGGGTTGTTGGACGTGACCGACCGACTGGCACTTTCACTTTTCTTTCAGCAAAGCATAGAGCACTATAAAGTGAGTTTGCTCAGTCGTGTCCGACTCTTTGCAACCCCATGGACTGTAGCCTGCCAGGCTCCTCCGTCCCTGGGATTCTCCAGGCAAGAACACTGGAGTGGGGTGCCATGGCCTTCTCCAGGGATAGAGCACTATAGCTAATTATATTTATTTACCAGAAGCAAGAAGTCCATGCAGCAAGACAATGTGGACCTACAGATTCTCCTCCTTTATTTGCTCTGAAATTCTTTTGAATATCAAACTCCCCAGAGCCTGAAGGGACATGACACCATGCTTTCCTAATTCTCGCTGTCAGCAACCTTGCATTGTAGGTGTACAGACAGTCACTTCATTCAAGAGCTAGAGGACTACGGACAAGGTTCATCTTTCTACTTGATTCTCATGTCACTATTATTGCGTGACCTTGGGCATAATTCCTTGTTTCCACAATAGGAACCAGGCACTGATTGGTACCATTTGCAAAGTAGTGTCAGGGAAATTTACATATATAATAAAATGTAATTTATCGTGATTGAGAGTCTAACAGTAAACTAACATTTACTAAGTGGGAGATAACTTCTGTAGTATTTTACATCTAATCTTTTACATACTGAGAGTAGAGTTAAGTCTTATGTTTCTCCTAGAAAGATTAATACATTGCCATCTACGGAAGCTAAGTCCACAACAGGAGCTCAGGGGAAAATTTTCTCAGATGGAAATATTAAAAAAAAAATTTTTTTTTTTTAAACAGACAATGTAGGCATGGCTCAGTTGCCTAAACAGTAAGTGATACAGCTGAAGAGACCACAAACTACTTATGGATATATCAAATCCTCTTCACACCTAGATGCCTATATACTAAAAAATGAGTTATAAGACATATTAAAAGATATTATAAGACATGTTAAAATAAGACATTGTATATTAAATATAAAAGACATTTAAAAATATTAAAAAATTATAAGACATCTTTTGTAATCTAGTATCAAGGACACGCATAATATCCAGTGAGAGTTGTAGTGAATCAATTTGTCCCCAGATGGCACAAGTCAGCACAAATATATATGCAGCCCCTTCAAAGCACTTCTAACTTACTAAAAAGAAAAAAACAAAAACAAAACCCAAACCACATAGAAAACACTTAAAATCATTAAAGTGCTCTTCACGTTATCCGTCAGCTTGAAATAAACTTTATCTCACAAAGATAAACTGCCTCTTTGGGTTATACCATCTTAACAAACTAACTCTGTTTATAAATGCTCTTTCTCTGCAAAGGTGGTAAAACTATTCATCAGCGCCTTAGTTCTACAAACTGACAACAAAATACAGATATTTTTCTGCATGTATACACACACCATACATACTGATTTGTGTACAAGGACAAATTCTAAAATATGCATGTCAACTGAGACTTCATTAATAAAATCTTACTGAATAGTTTAAAAGTTTTAAACTGTTTGCCAGATACAACAGAAACTAGGTACACAACAGAAAAACTAAAAACAGAAACATAGCTAACATAGTACTCAAAACAGAAAGGATCCCATAAAATTATTGTACAATTAAGGTAGCAAACAATCCAAGGAATTCATGCTCTATTTTCAAAACCAAAAACATCCCAAGCAGGAAAAAAAAACAACCAGTTACAGAAATCTGGACTCTATTAGAAAGGAGCTCTCTATTCTGCCCTTATGTTTCATTTATAAGTTAATATAATCTGATGTAAGATGGAAGAAATGGAAAATATCTGCAAAAAAAAATGTGGTTAAAGAATGTAACAATTAAAACTTTTTATACTATTGTTGTTAATTCTAAAAATAATCTAACATATAGCAACAATAACCCTGTCAAGTGGGAATATTTGCCAGGCTCAGCTGTTCCCAAGCCTTATGCACATTGTCATCAGATTCAAAGGTGTTGGCAGACAATGAATAAACAAGTGTTTATGAATTCCACTTAGGGAATATGTTAATATTTCTTCATTGGATTACTTTATTTCACATGAAATTTTAAACTAGCTCCTGTTTCTTTCTAAAAAAAAAAAAAAAAGGCAAATTTTGACCACTATAAAACTCTGGATTGATGAAATCTGAATAAGCTTTAACATTACTTTTTAAGTGATAATTCATGTTCTAAAAAAGGAATATCAGACTATCACTTTTCAGCTGGCCATGTACCTAGACATGTATACACACAGAGGGTCACACACATAGACAATAATTGATGGCACGTAACAAACAGAGGCTGCCTTAAAAGACCTGAAGCTACTGATGCAAATGTGGATATGTCTTCGGAGCTCATTATTCAGTAACTAAAATTACCTAAAAAATTATTGCTCAGAGTCATCCTAGAAATGTTGGGCTTTACTTAGAAATGAGCTAATGTTGAACAGATTCAAGACCAGGAATTGAGAGTACTCATCTATAAAATTTATTTTATTTTCAAGTCCCATGGTAAATGTTATTTTTCACATTTACATTTTAGGATAAAAATGTCAGCATCATTTATCATTCTGGATTAAAAGATCTAAGTGCATCTGGACCTGTGCACGGATTGAACCCGGGTCTCCTGCATTGCAGGCAGATTCTTTACTGCCTGAGCGACCACGGAGTCCCTTCAACTGTCAGATAAAATTTTCAATTTCAGAAAGTCTAGTTTGATCCCTGGGTTTGGAAGATCCCCTGGAGGAGGAAACAGCAACCCACTCCAGTATTCTTGCCTGGAGAATCCCATGGACAGAGGAGCCTGGCGGACTACAGTTCATAAGGTTGCAAAGAGTTGGACATGACTGAAGTGACTTAACACACACACCAAGTCAGAATAGAACTACCAATCTTCTAATTACACTGAAGTGCTGATTCATCTATTTTTCTGTCTTTCTATGTTACCCAGTGGAAACGGGGAACTTCCTTTAATTGGTAGATAAAATCATTTACAGGTGAAAATTTAAAGTGGTAACTGGTAATGGGAAAGACTGGAAAGTTCTGCTTAAAGATCTTAAAAATAACAAAGAGGAATAAGACCATAAAGTTATAAAAATTAGACTCCAAAGGGAAGAGGACACCAGGTGCAGAGGCCAAGACGCCACAGCAACTCAGCGCCTCACCCAAGAGGCTTCTTTGTGTCCAAAGCCTCTTACTTCAACATGAATTTGTGCAGACCGAATACTAACTCTTTGAAATGTTTCCCTGGAAAAGACACGCCTGGTTCAAAAGTCTTTAAAAAGAATTAAATTAGAATCTGGCCTAATTCTGGAGCTACTTTTATAACATGCATTGTACGCATGCATGCTAAGTCACTTCCTTATTGTCTGACTCTCTGTGACTCCATGGACCATAGCCCGCCAGGCTCCTCTGTCCATGGGATTCTCCAGGCAAGAATACTGGAGTGGGTTGCCATGCCCTCCTTCAGGGGATCTTCCCAAACAAGATCTCTTAATTTGATCATCTCTGATCCAGACTCCTTTGAACAGCCTTTTAACTGGCCTGCTTACAATTATTTTTCCCTCTCTTTGGCCCATTCTTTAGAGATCACAGAATTGCAAAAACATAAATCCAGTCGCATCACTCCTCTGCTCTAATAGCTTCCATGCAATTTTTTTTTCTTTTTTTTTTTTGGGGGGGTGGATAAAACTCTAACCCTTACATCTTCCACAAGGTCCTGAATAACGTGACTGACTTTCTACTCATTCACTTCACCTCAGCTGTGCTGGCATTCCTCCAGTTCCCTCAAAGCTCCTTCCTGCCCTAAGGCCTTTGCATCTCGTCCCTATAGTGTTCTTCCTCGTTTGTCTGGAACCTCCAAGTAATCCTTTGGTTCTGGGTTCAGGAGTGGTTTCTTCAAGAGAGCTTTAATCTTCATCCGTCTCCTACTACCTGTACCCCTCTGGCCTCTTCTTGTTTGAATGTTTCCTTCATCACGCTTACTGTAACTACAATTAAGCAACCATGTGTTTAATGCCTTTTTCTAACCCTTTACTGCAAGTCCTATTAAGGTGTGATTGCCTCTGTCTCATTACTGCTGTCTTCCCAGTGCCAGGAATATGGCAAGAAATAAGACACTAAAGGGAATATAATTTTGCAATGGGCTCCTATAAGAAGTAACGAAAACTAATCTTATCTCACACAAAATCATGCTATCAACAACATATCACACTATAACATTAACAAGTCTTTGTGACACTTTAACACATGAGGAAGCCAGTGAAACAAGGTTTTCACCACTTTTGCATTCCCAAATACTCTCAACCTTCAACTAGGTTATGAAGCTGGGCACATGTGATGTTCCTTGAAAATATTCATGGAATTCAGTGTGGCAGCTAGGTTTCCTGGATGGAAACAAACTGAGACTCTAAACCAAAGCCAACCAGCCTTCCAATGAACAAGTCATTACAAGAAATTATGTGTGAAAGGCCACCCAAGAAGAAGTAATATGAGATTCAACCAGTGTCCTCTTGAATTTAGCCAATTCACTTCAAATAAAACAAATGCTTGATGGATGGGCAAGAACGCACAAAAAACATTAAGAAAAAGTCCAGGAGTGAGCTGTGAAATGAGGATTTCCCAAGATGATTATGCCTTTGGACAGTGTTACTATAAAGAAGTTTCAGATTATGGTGGACATTTCAAAAAATCTTCAGAACCTAAGATTCATCTAAAACAGTGACACGGCCATTTCAAGTTTAGCACAGATGTATACAAGTCTACATGACAGTGCTTCTGGTATCTGAGATGACTGTCAATTTCTTAAGAAACTCTAGTATAGGACATTCAGGTCCCTGTGGATCAAAATTTAAATTCAAATATTTAATTTAAATATTCAAT
>SJYX01005371.1:75593-95300 GCA_006410675.1 Oreotragus oreotragus
AAGTGAAGAAGAACTAAAGAGCTTCTTGATGAAAGTGAAAGAGGAGAGTGAAAAAGTTGGCTTAAAGCTCAACAAGATGTGTATAAGAGACAGGATACTTATTTTCCAGAAACTTTTAACTCAATGAATAACAGAGAAAGGGGCAAACAGAAAAATGCAGAATAAGTAATTTAAACTGACACTGCGACAAGAAACTTAAGGAGAATAAGAAGCTAATTACCTTCTATCCTCTCACTCAATAACCCAAGACTTTCACAAAGTGAAACTGAAAAGGACAGGAAGCTTATCATTTCATTCTGTGTTTTCTGCCTTATTCTCTTGACAGTGGGAGGGTAGGCAGTGGCAAAAATGAGACACACGTTTGTACAGTAGTGAAGGGGTGAAACTAACATTTTTACTGCCTACTGTGATATGTGCCTAAGACACTGTGAAACTGTTAGTTGCTCAGTCGTGTTCGACTCTTCGTGACCCCGCGGACTGTAGCCCACCAGGCTCTTCTGTCCACGGAATTCTCCAGGCAAGAAGACTCGAGTGGGTTGCCGTTTCCTTCTCCAGGGGATCTTCCCGACCCAGGGACTGATCTCGGGTCTCCCACCTTGCAGGCAGACTCTCTACCAACTGGGTCACCAGGGAAGACGTAAACATGAATTATTAGATTCAGTCCTCACAACTAACCCACTTGCAGATGAAGCTCACCGCGGTGACATGACCGGTCAGAGGTCCCCTGGCTGGTACCTGGCAGAGGCAAGCTCTTATTCCAGAGCTACCCAGTGCCCCTTCTACAACAGTCCACTGCCTTAGTCTCCTTGTTCTGTCAAATGCATTAACTGTTTATTTAGCAGAACATTTCCAGCTCATTTCTTTCCATTATTCCATTCAAATGAGCTTTCTTTTTCACTCTGAGGGATACTATTAGCCTTCACAACTTTTCCCATAGCTTAGAGATTAAGGGAGAGCAGACCTTTCTTTACATACAGCAGCTCCCCTCTTTTATACTCTTGACGCAACTTTTAATGAGGCACAGAGTGTGTATCTCAAACCCACTGCAGCTGAGAAGGAACAGCTGGCACCGCCCTGAAGCATTCCCAGGCTCATTCATTCCCAGACATTCTCAGGCCGAGGAGGTTCTTAATGATCTTCTCATTTACACAATATAAAGTAGAGGCTAATTTTTAATTTTTAATGGTCAACCTAGTTAAATCATCGTTTAATATCAAAACAATGATCAATTTTCTACTTTAAATGATTTCTTTCATATGCCCTTGTATTAGTAAAATTAAAAAAATTTTTCTCCCCACAAGAACCCAATGGCAGAGGGGAATGAATGAATGCTACCAAAGCTTGGGAGAGATTTCATTCAAGTCCTGCATTTTAGCTTATAGAGATTTGAGTTAATTTTCCATTCTATTCCACTTAATAGCCTTGTTTTTAATTTCGCCTTCATATTGTAAACATTAACAATTTAGAAAATATCTCATGCTTATTTTGCAGTGTCTCAGAGAGCTCTTTCCCTATTACTCCTGCTGGTATGCAACACACTTTTTAGGAAAGAATGGTAATATGGTTTTTAACACAGTAAGATGAAGTGGTAACCTGTGGATAATAAAGCTTTAAATTGATTATTTCAGTAACTGACAGATTTTTTAAAAGTTATTGCTTGTGCTCCAATCTTATAAAAGTGGAAAAATCAGTATTTCTTCTGCTAAGGAAAGGTAAGTATATAAAAGGACTTTATAAAAAGTTAATATACTTAATATTTAAAATTCTAAAACTGATTTAATTTTGTCAGATTTATGTATGTGTTATAAACTGTACGATCTTCCTACTCTATTCCAAATTCAGATAACAGGTTCTCAAAGAAAATACCGCATTTCTGTTTTCAGAAACTATAAAATGTGGGGATCATCATATAAAGTGAAAATTACCTTGCTTTTCTATAACTGAGTATGAAGCCAAAAAACCTCGTCCAGAAACGTGAATTCCACTCATGAACAGCACTGTGATTTCATTGCTTTTTGATTCAATTGAATGGTTCATTTGCAACCCCAGACCACAGTATTTGCCTAGGATGAAAGAAAAGCAGATATTTGGTATGATTCATAAAGTCAACATTATGTACGATGTAGGTAACAGAATCATAATATACACCAAGCTGACCAAACTAGGTATGACACTAATCTAAAATGATGACTAGAATATTACTCTGGAGAAAAAAAAAAAAACAGCAAGTAATAAACTGTTCAAATGACTCAAAGGGAAAAACAGTGTATTCAGACATCACTGACCTTATAATGACTCAATTTCCTGTGAAACACAAGTATTCCTTTTAAAATAGTGACAAGGAATTAAAAAAAATTAACTTAAAGTATTTCATGTAGGCAAGTGGCTCATAAATGAACCAATAGTTAATTGGTGGTATTCTTAACATGTTGCCCATAGGGTGCCCCCATATTCCTGAGCACAGGAAACCCCTCCAAACTTTTACAGATCTTCTCAAGTTTTCTTCCAAGAATTGTTGGACTTCTGTCAGCCCCTTTAGGTGGTCATGTTCAACCCTACAGTTTTAACTATGATACGACAATTCACATTCACGCCTCTATATAGCCATTTCCGTGAACTTCAGAAGCATATATCTAACTGCCTAGCAACTTTTACTCTTTAAGGTTTAACAGACATGTAAAAAATAACATCTTCCGTCAGAACAGATCTAAGTTTATTAAGATAAAAGAGAAGAAAATAATTAAAAGAAAAGATATTGAACCAATAACTAATAAAAACGAGTTTTTCTTATGTGCACAGTAACTTTAACACATTCTGAATAAAAAGTTCTAAAAATATTTTAAGTTGAGCAGTATCACTATATGGGCTTCCCTTATAGCTCAGTTGGGAAAGAACCTGCCTGCGATGCAGGAGACCCGGGTTCAGTTCTTGGGTGAGGAAGATCCCCTGGAGAAGGAAATGGCAACCCACTACAGTATTCTTGCCTGGAGAATCTCACGGACAGAGGAGCCTGGTGGGCTACAGTCCGTGGGGTCGCAAGAGTCAGACACGACTGAGACTAAGCCACCACCAAATCACTTTAATAAGAGCAATGTGTACTTCCATAGACAGCATTTTCAAGGGCTATACATTATCATGCGAGTAGAAAATGCTAAGTGATTCACCTCTATCACCACCACCCCCCCCAACCAAAACTGGTAAGGGAACTAAGGTCACAAGGTTGATACACAGAAGTCAATTATAAAAATAATCTAATCAAATGGATAGAAGACCTAAACAGGTATTTCTCTAAAGAAGACATTCCAATGGCCAACAGGCACATGAAAAGATGCTCAACACTGCTAATTACTAGAGAAATGAGGTATCACCTCACACCTGTCAGAATGCTATCATCAAAATTCTACAAATAATAAATGCTGGAAAGGGCATGAAGAAAAGGGAACTCTCCTATATTGCTGATGGAAATGTAACCTGGTGTAAGTCGCTATGGAAAACTGTAAAATAAAGCTACCATATGATCCAGCAATCCCATACCTGGTAATATATCCATGAAAGACAAAAACTCTAACTTGAAAAGACATGTGTACCCACCCTGCCCTGTGATCACAAAGCACTATTTACAACAGGCAAGATACAGAAGCAATCTAACCATCCATCAACAAACGTAAGGATAAAAAAAAGATCTACATGACCCGGATAATCACGATGGTGTGATCACTCACCTAGAGACAGACATCCTGGAATGTGAAGTCAAGTGGGCCTTAGAAAGCATCACCACGAACAAAGCTAGTGCAGGTGATGGAATTTCAGTTGAGCTATTTCAAATCCTAGAAGATGATGCTGTGAAAGTGCTGCACTCAATATGCCATCAAATTTGGAAAACTCAGCAGTGGCCACAGGACTGGAAAAGGTCAGTTTTCATTCCAATCCCAAAGAAAGGCAATGCCAAAGAATGCTCAAACTACTGCACAATTGCACTCATCTCACATGCTAGTAAAGTAATGCTCAAAATTCTCCAAGCCAGGCTTCAGCAGTATGTGAACTGTGAACTTCCAAATGTTCAAGATGGTTTTAGAAAAGGCAGAGGAACCAGAGATCAAATTGCCAACATCCACTAGATCATGAAAAAAGCAAGAGAGTTCCAGAAAAACATCTATTTCTGCTTTATTGATTATGCCAAAGCCTTTGACTGTGTGGATCACAACACACTGTGGAAAATTCTGAAAGAGATTAGAATACCAGACCACCTGACCTGCCTCTTGAGAAACCTATATGTAGATCAGGAAGCAGCAGTTAGAACTGGACATGGAACAACAGACTGGTTCCAAGTAGGAAAAGGAGTACTTCAAAGCTGTATATTGTCACCCTGCTTATTTAACTTATATGCAGAGTACATCATGAGAAAGGCTGGGCTGGAAGAACCACAAGCTGGAATCAAGATTGCCAGGAGAAATATCAGTAACCTCAGATATGCAGATGACACCACCCTTATGGCAGAAAGTGAAGAGGAACTAAAAAAGCCTCTTGATGAAAGTGAAAGAGGAGAATGAAAAAGTTGGCTTAAAGCTCAACATTCAGAAAAGTAAGATCATGGCATCTGGTCCCATTACTTCACGGGAAACAGTGGGGAAACAGTGGAAACAGTGTCAGACTTTATTTTGGGGGGCTCCAAAATCACTGCAGATGGTGATTGCAGCCATGAAATTAAAAGACGCTTACTCCTTGGAAGGAAAGTTATGACCAACCTAGTNAGTGAAAAAGTTGGCTTAAAGCTCAACATTCAGAAAACGAGGATCATGGCATCCGGTCCCATCACTTCATGGGAAATAGATGGGGAAACAGTGGAAACAGTGTCAGACTTTATTTTGGGGGGCTCCAAAATCACTGCAGATGGTGATTGCAGCCATGAAATTAAAAGACACTTACTCCTTGGAAGGAAAGTTATGACCAACCTAGTTAGCATATTAAAAAGCAGAGATATTTGCCAACAAAGGTCCATCTAGTCAAGGCTATGGTTTTTCCAGTGGTCATGTATGGATGTGAGAGTTGGACTGTGAAGAAAGCTGAGCACTGAAGAATTGATGCTTTTGAACTGTGGTGCTGGAGAAGACTCTTGAGAGTTCCTTGGACTGCAAGGAGATCCAACCAGTCCATTCTAAAGGAGATCAGTCCTGGGTGTTCTTTGGAAGGAGCGATGTTGAGGCTGAAACTCCAAATCTTTGGCCACCTCATGCGAAGAGTTGACTCACTGGAAAAGACTCTGATGCTGGGAGGGATTGGGGGCTGGAGGAGAAGGGGATGACAGAGGATGAGATGGCTGGATGGCATCAGCGACTTGATGCACATGAGTTTGGGTGAAATCCAGGAGTTGGTGATGGACAGGGAGGCCTGGCGTGATGCGATTCATGGGATCACAAAGAGTCAGACACGACTGAGCGACTGAAGTGAACTGAAGGTTCACGTGAGAAAATGTACCTTGAGACCTTTACCTTTACTTCACACATTCACAAAGAACAAACAATCTGGATGGACTGAGGATTTAAATGTGCAGAAGGGGAAAATTAAAGCATTTAGAGGAAAACCCTGAGAACATCTTCATAATCTGTAAGGGGGAAAAGATTTTAAAAGAGAATGCAAAAAGTATTAATACTAATCATGAAAAAAAATTAATGTGAACAGTGTTAAAATTAATGTTTGCTTATCAAAAGATACCAATAGAAAGGAATAAAAAGGAAAGCTATAGAAAGGGAGAATATTTGTAACATTTATATCTAAAAAGAACCCATAACCAGAATATATAAAAGAACCCCTACAAATGAGAAAATAATTATCCAATAGAAAAAAATGCATTAAAAACTTCAAGATTCTTCACAGAAGATATTCAATGGCTAATAAATACATGAAGAGAGAACAATATCATTTGCCATTAGATAAGGCAAAGCTACAACATGATATGTGTTCATACATACTAGAAGTGTGATAATAGGAAAAAATAGAGAATAACAACTAGAACTCTCCTACATTAGTGGTTGGTGTGGAATGGCACTACCACAGAGGCTCTTGGCAATATCTACCAAAGCTGACCATATGGACACTCAGGGAACCAGCAATTCCTCTTCTAGATACAGAAATGTGCAGTAATGTTCACCAAAAGACAGGTGATAGAACATTCACAGCAATTAGTAACAGCCAAAAAGGGTTATTTCTATAGTGGATATATCTTAATTTCCTTATTGTCAGCAGTTTAGCTTCCTTCCGATTTTTCTACACAGTGAATAATACTGCAATAAACATTTTCCTAACATAACTTCTTCTATCTTTTAAAATATTTAAGAGTGACTTTTTAGAGTGATTTTTAATATTTGCTTCCACACTGCTACTTAAGTGAGCTATGCCACTTAATACAGCCTCAATATTAAAAAATGACAAATTTCATCACACCACTATATTAAAAGCTATGTTTCTAACCAATCCAAGAGTAAGGGAGGTCATATACTTAGTTCTAAAACTTTTACATTTCTCTGATTATAAGAAAAGTTGCCTCCTCCAATATCCTCTTTCTTAATGGCAGCATGGACAAAAGAGCACCCCAGTTTTTATCAGTACCCCTGATGGTGACCAAAGGGTCCTGACTGAAGATTTTATTGCAGTCATGCGGATCAAAATTCTGCAGAGCAATACCAATCTTCCTCATCACATTTTTCTAAGTAGGCTTTTCTTCTCTCTACCTGAACTGAGAACTCTAAGACTTTTTCTCTGGACAATCGGCACATTTCTGGATAGAGGAAAGCTCCATACTCAGAAAAGGTAAATGACTCAAGGCCCTAGCTCTTATTAAGTTGACAGCTTCTTTTAGGACAGCTGGCAGAATTTTCTTATAGTAAGTACACTAACGTGAAAAGCAATGAGTCATAACTGTTTGAACTTCAGCAAAACCAGATGTGCGGCCAAGCATCACAGGTGAGACATACACAGCATACCGAGAAATTTCTTTCCAAGATTTTCTGGAAAAGTAAACTTTTTACCACTTACAAGATGCCAAAGACTTTTGAATATTTCCTGTAAGGGTTCACAAATAGGAGTTCTTAGATATGGTCAGCATCACATGGTCTAGTTTTATCCAGTTGAATGACAATGAGAAACGGGACAGGTGTCAATTCCTCACTAACCTGTCTCAAAACATTAGAAAAAACATTCTGAAGGACACCACTTACAGAGACAAAGCATTAGCAAAGACTTAGCATTTTTCTGTTCTTGTCCACAAATCAGCTTGACCATTCTAGGGTACACAGATTCACTAAGGCCTTTTGAAATGCATGTGGCTTCTGTACTTTCCAATGCAACAAACAACCTCATATGATGCTTCTGCATTAGGAACAAATCCAAGTTAAATGTGGGTACCCATCTAGCTTCTAATGAAAAAAAACTTCGCACTAATCAATGTATTTTCGTGGTAAACAGTTATGAGATGACTTTAGCCTTCCTGAGATCATGTTTTCACAGACCAGGACTTTATCTCACATGAAATTCTTACATGGCTCTTATATCTACTATGTAAGACACCCATAATCATTAAGATTAGAGATAAATTCTTTAACTCCTGCTCATAAATAAAATGTTAATGATGATTTTATTGTAATAACACTTCTTTCAAAGGAAATGAAATAATTTATACTTTAACTTGATGTAAAATAATAATTCTTTTTTGACAAAGAAAACTTTAAAAGAAACTCCAAGAATGAAATTTATTTTATTTTTATTAGGGTCACAAATACCTAAAACATATCAAGAGAGTTCATGGAGTATGCTGCTGCTGCTAAGTCACTTCAGTCGTGTCCGACTCTAACAGCAACTTAAGTGGCAAAGGTTAATGAAAGACCCATCGGGGAGACAAAGACACTACAGATATCTCACGCATAGCTAGAGAATACTGAAAACTAAATCCACTGGTAGGTAAGATGACTGACCTCAAAGAAGGAACTTAAAAGCAAAGAAATCCTGCCTGAATAGGGTGACTTTGGATAGGAAACAGTTCGGTGGGAGAAGTAGGTTAAAAGTAGCAGAGAGATATGGAAACTGTATGGCAAAGATGCGGACGTAATCAAATAAAAGCAGGAAATTTAGGATCTTGAAAGATATATAATTTTTTTTTCTAAAGGATATACAATCCCTTCCCTTCTACAGCCTTTTCTCTTGAGGGGGGAAAAAGGCAGGAAAGAAAAATTTACTACACTAACAGAAGAGGGCTATCATGAACTTAGGATAAACTACAAAACCTGTAAACCATATAAACCACTGCAAACTGCCAGCACTGTCCACAGAAATACTGAGGCAGTGTCTTTATCTATTTAAACAAAAAAGGTAGAAAAAAAAAAAATGAGAATCTCAGCGATTCAATTTATGGAAACCCCCTCATCCCCCCCAAATGGTGGTAAAACAGAAATAAACTGGAACACAACACTGAACTTAATTAAATGTCCTCAAACAAGCAACTGGGGATATGGCAAAACACCTCAAAAACTAAGAGCAGAAATGGACAAAAAGCAGGGAAGAAAGAGAGATGGCTGATCTCAGAAAAGAAATGCAAAAAAGTGACAAAATTATGTCAGAAATATTACAAGGTGCACAACCTGTGGTCATGTATGGATGTGAAAGTTGGACTGTGAAGAAGGCTGAGTGCCAAAGAATCGATGCTTTTGAACTGTGGTGTTGGAGAAGACTCTTTGAGAGTCCCTTGGACTGCAAGGAGATCCAACCAGTCCATTCTGAAGGAGATCAACCCTGGGATTTCCTTGGAAGGAATGATGCTAAAGCTGAAACTCCAGTACTTTGGCCACCTCATGCGAAGAGTTGACTCATTGGAAAAGACTCTGATGCTGGGAGGGATTGGGGGCAGGAGGAGAAGGGGACGACCAAGGATGAGACGGCTGGATGGCATCACGGACTAGATGGACGTGAGTCTGAGTGAACTCCGGGAGTTGTTGATGAACAGGGAGGCCTGGCGTGCTGCGATTCATGGGGTCGCAAAGAGTCGCACACAACTGAGCAACTGAACTGAACTGAACAAGGAATAATATTCTAGAGAAAATATGATAATAAATGTTGAAGAAAAGAACAAATACAATGAAAAGGAAACTGAACAAAGTAAAAAGGATCAGTGAGAACGTGGCTTAAATGAATGTGATTGAAACAGCAAAGAAGGCTGTTTTCTTACAGTTAAGGTATTTTAAAAAGATACACAAGACAATGGAACAGAAATAACATTAAACTGTAATTCAAGAAAGTTTTCTAGAATCTAAATAGTGAAAGAGCTCACTGGATACAGTGAAAACTAACCCAATGATAAACTTCAATACATATCCTTGTAAAACGGTTTGACTTTAAAGGAATCTTTATGTAAGCTTCAATACAAAAATTAAATATCTTATAAGGGCAAGAGAATTCAATTAGTATCAAACTTCTCGAAAAACAGTAACAATAACATAAAAAAGCCAGGCAATAATGGAAGAGCATTTTTTTTAAACTCAAAGAATGGGAAAAAAAACACCAAAAACCTACATATAAGATCAAACTGATAAGGTAAGAAAAAATTTTAAATTAAGCAGCTCTAAACATGCAAGATAACTGTACTCAAGCCTCTTTTAAGGAATCAATCTATTCAAAGATGAACTTCATTCATTTAAGATACAATTGGGAGAACTTAAGTAAAAAGACTGCCAGTGAGCATTTAATATATTTAAACAGTGATAAAAGTTGGATGAGTTGAAGATATTATATGATACAGGCTATGTGTTATGAATTTTGTTGTCAGAGTAGAAATGAGGAAAGAAGCAAGAGGGAAAGAGGAAAGAATTAGGTTGGTACAAATGTAATTGCAGTTTTGGACCATGGATTTTATATCATTATAAATAGGCTCCAACATATCTTTATTAATCAAAATAGGAACCATTACAATCAGCACATTTTTGCCAATGAGAAATATTCTTTCTTATTCTTGTAGCAAAAAAATTCAGGATTTGATAAACTCTTGGAAAGCACTTTCTGCCTCCTGCTGTTTGTGGAAGCATTTTCCCCACAAAAAGTTGTCCAGATGCTTGAAGAAGTGGTAGTAGGCTGACCAGAGGTCAGGGGAAAATGGTGAATGAGGCAAAACTTCGCAGCCCAATTCGTTCAACTTTTGAAGCACTGGTGTGAGACGTGGTAGGGCTTTGTCATGGAGAGGACGTGGGCCCTTTCTGTTGACCAATGCCGGCTGCAAGCACTGCCGTTTTGGGTGCATCTCATAGATTTGCTGAGCATACTTCTCAGATGTAATGGTTTTGCCAGGATTCAGAAAGCTGTAGTGGATCAGATCAGCGACAGACCACCAAACAGTGACTATGACCTTTTTTTGGCGCAAGTTTGGCTTTAGGATGTGCTTTGGAGCTTCTTCCCAGTCCAACCACTGGGCTGGTGATTGCCGGTTGTTGTATGAAAGCCACTTCATTGCAAGTCACAATCTGATCAAGAAATGGTTCCTTATTGTTGTACAGAATAAGAGAAGATGATAGTTCAAAATGACGATTTTTCTGATTTGTGGTCAGCTCATGAGGCACCCACCCACTTATTGGGCTTTTTCACCTTTCTAATTTGCTTCAAATGCCAAATGACCGTAGAATGGTCAACATTGAGTTCTTTGGCAACTTCTCATATAATTATAAGAAGATCAGCTTCGATGATGCTCTCAACTGATCATTTTCAACTTCTCATGGCTGGCCACTACGCTTATCTTCAAGACTCTTGTCTTCTTTGCAAAACTTCTTGAACCACCACTGTGCTGTATATTTGTTAGCAGTTCCTGGGCCAAATGTGTTGTTGATGTTGCAAGTTGTCTCTGCTGCTTTATGACCCATTTTGAACTCAAATATAAGAAAATCACTTAACTTTGCTTTTTTGTCTAACATCATTTCCATAGTCTAAAATACGTATAAAATACACAGCAAGTAATAAGTCATTAGCAAAAAAAAAAAACAAACACACAGTGAAAGACATGTAGTAAAATGAGGTATAATATAATCATATTTATTTAAGAACGTATTCAATATCAAATGGTAAGTTTCAACAAGGCAAAAATCACAATTACTTTTGCACCAACCTAATAGAATAGTTCACTGAATGTTATATGAATAAAAGATAGGAGTTACAGGCAACTGGTAGGAATGAAAAGACACCAGGAAAAATAGACAAATCAGATAATAAAAGACGAAGTCAATGGGATTAGAGGCATTTAAGAACATAAATAGAAAAAAAAAAAGTAAAATTGGAAGGTAATATTTAAAACTACAAAACTTATTTAAATTCCAAAAGGAGTTTAAATATAGATGAAAAGAAAACAATACAAAGAAATAAACACAGCAGATATACAACACATGACTGATTATACCTTAAAATAACATGGGTTAAGACAAAAAAATACTTACAGTTTTATAAACAGATAAAACAGTTATAAGCTTTAATTAAAAAAAATATATTTTCAATTTGGTTCATAAAATGAGACCCTCAAGTATATTTTATATAAGAGATACATCCCAAACAAAATGATTCAGCAAGGCTAAAAGGAAAGGAATGAGCAAAGACAGGAATGCCAAGCAAATGAATGTAAAAAGAGATCAGGAGGAAGGTGTCTATGTGATACTAATATCAGACAAAGAAAAATGCAAACTAAAAAGTACTAAATATGACAAAGGAGAAACTTTTTAATGCTAGAAGTCATGATCTAAAATGAAGACATTATAATTATGAATAGCTATGCAACAACATTGCAATCACCTTTATAAAAGTAAAAACCCAAAGATATGCCAAAAGAAAACAGACACTAGAAACAGATCAAGTAGATAAAAGTAAAGATACGAAAACCTAAACAGCAGAATAAGGTATTCTGGATGCATATTAAACTTTATATCTTACTATCAGAGAATAAACCTTCCTCTCAAGCATACATGAGATAGTCACAAAAAAAGATGTCTTAGGTTATACATAAAATAAAAGCAAATTTCATAAAGAAGAATATTATAATTTTTCTAAGCACAATGCAATGAAACTAAAAAACTATTAATAGTAACAGTACGTGTACAACGTTTATTTTCATGCTAACTACCTGAGCTTAACTTAGAGGCAGTGAGCTGATACTCTCAATCTAAAGCAGCACTACTGAGATTTTGGGTCAGACAGTATTTTGGGGCCTGTCCTATGCACTGTAGGACATGTAACACACATCCTAGATGCCAGTAACACTGCCTTCTCCCCCAGTGGGACAACCAAAAACGTCTCCAGACATCTCCAGTGTCCCCTTGGAAGGCAAAATACCAAACTTTTGAGAACATCGTCCAAAGAGAAAATGACAAAGCTCTCAAAAAGAAAAATCAGTTGACTGAGGTTTAGAGAGTTAAATTAAGCATGAGGCTGAAGCTAAACAGGAGTTACAGGTCCAGCTAGGATTTAGAGAGAGAAGGGTAAGGATTAGGATAATTTGTAATAGAAATCCGAGCGAGTTAATGAAGGCAGATATTACCTCTGGGTGGTTAGCTTTCATGTAAGTTGTGTTTGTTGTATAAAAAGTTTGTCTCTCTTATGTTTGTGTATAAGTTAACATATTTTAGTCACTGTAGAAAACAGATTTTTCAGGGCTGACATTTGTTTTGATTGGTCAATACCTATCTTGAAACTACTATTAAATATTTTATAATACTGATTGTAAAGAAAAAATAATGTCAAAATAGGGAGTTCCCTGATAGCCTAGTTGTTAGGATTCTGGGCTTTCACTCTTGGGGCCCAGATTTAGTCCCTGATCAGGGAAATGAGATCCTGCAAGCTGCCACTTGGCCACCCCCCAAGAAAGGTTATTTCAAAATAAATAAAGGAAAAAGCTAAAAGGAAAAAGTTAATGTTTGCTAGAAAGTTGCTAGTTTCAACAGTTTAGGGTAAGTGGCTGCTGCTGCTGCTGAGTCACTTCAGTCGTGTCCGACTCTGTGCGACCCCATAGACGGCAGCCCACCAGGCTCCTCCATCCCTGGGATTCTCCAGGCAGGAACACTGGAGTGGGTTGCCATTTCCTTCTCCAGTGCATGCATGCATGCTAAGTCGCTTCAGTCGTGTCCGACTCTGCGACCCCAAGGACAGCAACCCCCCAGGCTCCTCCGTCCACAGGATTCTCCCCGCAGGAACACTGGAGTGAGCTGCCATTTCCTTCTCCATAGGGTAAGTGGACCATGTAGTAAAAAAATGAGTAATGTCACCACCACCACGTGTGTACGCTCAGCCAGGTCCTGCTCTGCAACCCCATGGACTGTAGCCTGCCAGGCTCCTCTGCCAATGGAATTTTCCAGGCAGAAATACTGGAGCGGGTTTGCAATTTCCTATTCCAAGGGATTTTTTTCCAACCTAGGGATAGAAACCGTGTCTCTTGTGTCTCGTGTCCTGGCTGGATACCTGTTAATACCTGCCAATAGACACCTACTAATAGCTGGTATCTATTACTCGATAGCCTAGTGGCTGAGGTTATAGACTTTGCTGTTAGCCAGACCTTAATTCAAGTCCAAACTCTGCCTATACGACTTTGGGCAAGTTGCTTACCTTTTTTAAATTTATCTGTTTTATGGGAGTAATGTGCAGGATTCTTGTAGGACTCAATACAATCAAGCATGCCAAGGGCTTACAGTAATAGACACCAATTCTGGAGCCAGGCTGCTTAGGTTTGAATTCCACACAGCAATTTGCCAGCTGTGTGACCTTGGGCAACTTATTCAACCTCTCTGTGCTGCAGTACTCTCATCAGTAAATGGGGGTGATAAAAGTACCTATCTCAAGAGTTGTTGTGAAGACTACATAAGTTAATTGACAAAAGTTATTTGAATAGTACCTGGCAAATAGCAAACACTGCATGCATGATAGTTGTTTTCATTATTAAACTCAGCCTCTACAGAATAAGAAATCAAAAAAATATTAGAAATCATTATCATTATTACATACAAGCGTCTGCCTCCAATGCGGGAGACCCAGGTTCGATCCCTGGGTCGGGAAGATCCCCTAGAGAAGGAAATGGCAACCCACTCCAGTATTCTTGCCTGGAGAATCCCATGGATGGAGAAGCCTAGTAGGTTACAGTCTATGGGGTCGCAAAGAGTCGGACACGACTGAGCGACTTCACCTCACCTCAATATTATCATCATTTCAACTTTTGCAAGAGGTTTGGTGGTAAAGAGAAAGAAACTATATTTACTTTTTCCCTTAAACAAAGAAGACCTAAGCATATTATAGAAAAAGGGGGCAAACATACAGAAAGAGAAACTTCTCTGAAAATGTAATAGACACGGAATCATTTACGAGATGAAGCCCTGAGGACCTCAGTTTTCCTCTTTGTAAATATTATCTGAAGACTCTAAGAGACACAATTTTTAAAGATACTTTTGATGAAGGTTTAAGACAGAATATATATCTTTAAATATACCTTTGAACACATAGACACACATTTACATTTCTTCTATAGAAGGCATTTTCCTTTAATAGCTACTAGGTTTGAAAATATTTAGCTTCTCTTTTAGAGCTCTACCCACAAATTCCTTCATCTCCCCAAAAGTTTATTTAAAATGGAAATTTTAAGCAAAATCCAGGGAGAAAATATATACAATAGAGTGGGAAAAGGTTATAAGTAAGTAGATTTTTCTTTTAAATATTTGTTTTTAAATTCCATGTTTGGACTAATTATCAACAATATCCATCAGGGAAATGATGCTAGTAGATGTCTATGGACCAAAATAAAATACTGGAGTTATATATGTATAGAAAGTTAAGATGAACAACAAATGAATTTCATTTTCACCTCTATGATTGTGGGGCAACCATAGAGCAACCACTACATCTCAGACACCAAAGATTAAATAATAATCAAAGGGGAAAAGCCACAGTGAAATTTTCTCATTCCAACACAATCTGCCTATAAAAGGAACAAGATCTAGAGAGCCAGTCTTAACTCTATCATTAAACACATCCTTTTAGTCAGTGAAAATAAGTACCACTACATTAATTTCCCAAAGATTTCTGGACAGTCTAGCTACTTAGAAAGTTGTTATATAGCATCATAATAAACTCATATGTTTAAATAATATTACATATTACTGCCCACTCTTTAAAGGAAATAGAAAATAACCACGTAAACCAAAAGTGCTTTATCAATGAAGTCATTCTAATGATTTGCAATTTAAAAAGTGACTCCTTGAGAAAGCATTCCTTTTGCTTTCTTTTCTTGATTATTTCATAATACAATCTCTCAGGGGAGAAAAATCCCTAAAATTAACATCTACAGGGGGAAAAAAAATCTAAGCTTTATACCAAAGTAGGAACCATATTTATAGGAAAATGCAGCTCATTTGAAGCTACCTCTGTTCTGAAGGGACCCTGAGAAAAGATAACACAGAAAACAGGATTCTTTACCATTGTCACTGGAATCTTAATGCCCACATATATTTGTTTTTATCCTGTAATTCCTGGCATATCTACCTAATCAGAATATTAAACAGTTATTCTTGAATGATGTTCATTTCTCTGCCAATCAGGAAAGTTACTTTTCTACCCCTCCACCTCAAACAGCTCCTCAAATGGAAGACCAGAGGATATATGGTAGGTGGTGATGGGAGGGGTAGGGAGGTGGGGTGGACTAGAACTAAAGTCCAACAGGAATCATCATCACTCAGTCCCTTTGACCTTTCTGCATCTTTCCAATCACCTGTGTGAAGAGATAGCAACGGAAAACAAGCCCCATGGAAACAAGGGAGAGCTGAGCACTGTAAAGTATTACTTCATTTAATCCTCCTACAGTACAGGTGATGACTTTGCAGTCTGGACTGATGCCCTGTAGAAAGGATTCTCAGCAAGTAGGTCCTAGAACTGGGATGAGGACCTGGCGAGTGATTTACAACCTGTGCTCCATTTCTTTCCCATGTCACTCTTCCTCTTTAGCAGCATAGCCCTATTGTCCAAATAAATAATCCACTTGTTTTCTTTTTTAATAAAAGGCATTTTCATTATGGAAATTTAAAAAAAAAAATCACCAAAGTAGACAGATGTACTCCCACGTGCCCGGTGTGCCATTCTGCTTTCATCTGCCCTCTTCCTACCACTTTCTTCTCTGACATATTTAAAAACAAATCCAAGACATTTTGTTTGAACTTCAGAATGTCTCTAACAAACCAGATCTTGAACAAACCAATATAACATTACCATACCCCCAAAAATTATTCCTGATTATTGCTGTATGCCCAATTACTCTTATCTTACCCTAAAATTTCTCTGCTTATCTTAAAAATGTCTTCTTGCAATCAATTTGGATCAAGATTCAAACAAAATCACAAGGTCCACACATTACTTTTGGAAGACATCTCTCTCTAATGCATGCCAGTTATCTTGATCTCCTTCCTTTTCTTTTTTTTAAAAAAAATGCCACTTATATGTAGTCTTTATGGTTGACAGAATGTGTTTCTCTAGCTCCTTTATTTCCTATAAACTGCTAAGGGCTTGATCAGATCGCGGTTCACCTTTTTACTCATTGTCTCAAAGCTGCTCAGGTGGTACTGCTGACTCGCTACTGCACCACCTCAGGAGGGAGTTAATATCCAGCTGCCTTCTACTAGTGTTACAGTAATAGACAGTTTCTCGGGCGATTTGAGTTTCTAAAAGCTTATCCGAGACCATATATTCAAGGCAATATGCACATGGTGATCAAGAACCCAGATTAACTGAGAGCTGACTGGGAGACAACAGTGGTTATCACTCAGTAGACCAGGAACTGTTCCTCTCGGTAGGTAAGAGGCTGAAAAGTGGAGAAGAGAAGAAGGGTTTGCCTCGAGGTGGAGAGGAGCCCAGGAGATGAACACGATGCTCAAAAGAACAAGATACTAAGTTCCAGTTATAGTTCTAAAAGACATTTTACACACTTGTGTCAGTGAAAGTCACAGAGAATTTTAGAGTTATTTATTTTATAATATTAATTCACCAAGATAGTCTTGGGAATTTTTCTACCTTTCCTGCTAAAGAGAAAGGTGCTGATCTCTAAGCCAAAGGTTTTCAACTTGACCTCAAAGTATATTCTCCTGGGAAGCTTTAAAAATCCCAAGGTGTGGGTCCCACCCAATCCTGATTCAGCTGCTCTAGGTTGGGGACCAGAGATCTGGTATTATTTAGAAGTCTATCCAGGTGACTCTAAAATGCAGCCATAATTGAGAACCACTGTTCTTAGCTAAAAATAAAGACAACAGCAGCTAGTATTTACTAAGCAAATATTATGTGTCAGGTACCATTCTAAGCACTTCACACGTACTAGTCTCATTTGCTATATTACAACTGAGGAAACAGATATCAGGTAACTTGCCTGAGGACACAGAGCAAGCTAAAAGCAGAGTTAGAACTTTACTAACAGGAAGTTTGAATCCAAAACCCGTGCTCTTAACCACCATGATATACTGACTCCTAAGTATGACTTATATTTAACTGCAGATAAAATTATCAAAGAAAAAAACCAATACAAAAAGATAATTAACTTTCTCCTCCTTAGAAGCAGTAGAGTGGTATCCTGTTGCAAAGGAACCAACACAAGCTTATTAGAAAAGTGAACAACAAAGACAAGAATCTTCTCTTCCCAAAAGAAGATTCAAATTTAAGATTTCCAGACATTTCAATAATTTCCCACATATCCTATGGAGCATAGTTACTCAATGTTAAATATCTAATATGGCTTCTATTTTAAAACTCTGGCCACTGATATATTGAAAATGTCCTACCTATTTCGGTTCTACTAACTCCAATTCCATTGTAAATTCTCAAGTAATTAAAGTGACAAGAATCAGAATCTTCGATGTCAAAGTCACCAAATTTGATGCGCACTCTCTCTCCCGTCTTTACACGAATCTCCCATTCGCAAACAGTGCTGTTTGGATAGGTGTGTGGGTAGTTTATAGACGTCAGGGTTCCACTTTCAGGACCTAGTACAGTATGTCCACATCCATCACCTTAAAAAAAAAAAGTGATATATTATTCTTTACAGTTTTAACTTACACTATAAATAATCAGGGTTTTGTGAATATTTTAAAATAAGTATGCTATCAGATAGTTTATACCAACCACCAATTCCTCCCATACACAAGATAAACTAGATGACATGGTTCTTGGTAAATCTGCTTGTGTGAGCCAGGAGAAACCAGGTTAGGTCAAAATAATCAATGGTTAGCTTTATGAGTTCAAAGAACTTTCCAATCAGACAGAATAAACAGAAGTAAACATAACTTAGCAACAATTATACCATATACATATATATATCATAATAAATTCAATCTTTAAGAGTACTAGTTCACAGTAATTGTTCAAAATAAATAAAACTATAACAATAAATCTACACGATCAGTTTCATCTATTTACTTATAAATACCACAAGTCTCTTCTAAAATCTCTGTAAGAAGTTGAATGATTTCTAAAAATGCTTGAGCTATACTAAAGACTGGGGCTTCCCAGGTGGCACAAGTGGTAGAAAAACCTGCCCACCGATGCAGGAGACTTAAGAGATGGGGGGTGGACCCCTGGGTGGGGAAGATTCCCCAGAGGAGGGCATGGCAACCCGTCACATCTTAGTAGCAGCATTATTTGTTCCAGAAATTCCCTCAGCAACTGAGTATGGAAACCTAGCTAACTTAACACATTGTAAAAATCCAATATCCTCAAAATGTGCTATTTCACTGAGCACCTGGAAAGAGACAATAATACTGATTAAAAAGTTTCAGCCGCTGCTCCAACTGCATCATTTACCATTCCTTAATGACGGGATTCAAGTAAATGTCTAATAGGAAAATGAATACATCCTTTCAAAATGATAGTATTTTCTCCTTCAAAAGAGCTGTTTATAATAACTCTTTGGAATAGTTCAGAACTTAAAAAAAAAAACAAACTATTAAAGGTGACACTTTTGAGTTTTAACCTCAATATGGATACAGATGAATTTAAGAAAATTTTCTATTATCTTGATTTTTTATTTTTAAGAACAATGCACGGCTGATTTTATTTACTAGAACAGAGTTTTAAAAGCCTGTGAATAAGAACATAGTATCTAGCAAGTAGCAGTTGTAAAATAAATGTTTATTAGCAAGGAGATCCAACTAGTCCATCTAAAGGAAATCAGTCCTGAATATTCACTGGAAGGACTGATGTTAAAGCTGAAACTGCAATATGTGGCCACCTGATGCAAAGAGCTGACTCACTGGAAAAGACCCTGATGCTGGGAAAGATTGAAGGCGGGAGGAGAAGGGGACAACAGAGAATGAGATGGTTGGATGGCATCACCAACTCCATGGGCATGAGTTTGAGTAAACTCTGGGAGTTGGTTATGGATAGAGAAAACTATATGCAGGTCAGGAAGCAACAGTTAGAACTGGACATGGAACAACAGACTGGTTCCAAATAGGAAAAGGAGTATGTCAAGGCTGTATATTGTCACCCTGCTTATTTAACTTATATGCAGAGTACGTCAATGAGAAACACTGGGCTGGAAGAACCACAAGCTGGAATCAAGATAGCCAGGAGAAATATCAATAACCTCAGATATGCAGATGACACCACCCTTATGGCAGAAAGTGAAGAGGAACTAAAAAGCCTCTTGATGAAAGTAAAAGAGGAGAGTGAAAAAGTTGG
>SJYX01005371.1:95532-117454 GCA_006410675.1 Oreotragus oreotragus
AGCATATTGAAAAGCAGAGACATTACTTTGCCAACAAAGGTCCGTCTAGTCAAGGCTATGGTTTTTCCTATGGTCATGTATGGATGTGAGAGTTGGATTGTGAAGAAAGCTGAGCGCCGAAGAATTGATGCTTTTGAACTGTGGTGTTGGAGAAGACTCTTGAGAGTCCCTTGGACTGCAAGGAGATCCAACCAGTCCATTCTGAAGGAGATTAGCCCTGGGATTTCTTTGGAGGGAAAGATGCTGAAGCTGAAACTCCAGTACTTTGGCCACCTCATGCAAAGAGTTGACTCATTGGAAAAGACCCTGATGCTGGGAGGGATTGGGGGCAGGAGGAGAATGGGACGACAGAGGATGAGATGGCTGGATGGCATCACCGACTCGATGGACGTGAGTCTGAGTGAACTCCGGGAGTTGGTGATGGACAGGGAGGCCTGGCGTGTTGCAGTCCATGGGGTCACAAAGAGTCAGACACGACTGAGCGACTGAACTGAACTGAATTGAATGCATAAAGAAGTTTCTTTCATAGGTTAACTGTACATTAACCTATGAAAAAGTTATCTCTAACTAGTCCCAAAACTAGGAACAACAACTCTGTACCTAGATTCTGAGGACAGTACTTAGTGTCTTTTGCTAATAAATTTTACTCTCAAATCCACATTAGTATTGTTACTTAGTCTACTAAGGTCAATGCCAACATCTGGCTTCTTAAATCAATCTTTCTCTGTTGGTAGCTTGTAACCAACACTGTGCTTAGTCACTCAGTTGTGTCAGACTCTTTGTGACCCCATGGACTGGAGTCCGCCAGGTTCCTCTGTCCATGGGGATTCTCCAGAGAAGAATTCTGGAGTGGGTTGCTATGCCTTCCTCCAGGGGATATTCCCAGCCCAGGGACTGAACCCATGTCTCCCTCATTGCAGGCGGATTCTTTACCATCTGACCCACCAGGACTTCATTTGTCTTCTACACCTGCCTTCACTCCACACACAAAAATGAGGCACTGTGGCTCAATAATATCATAATACAGAAAGGCACCATTAAATAAACCTGTGAGTTTTTGTGATGCATCCACTGATCTTTTACAAATATAAATTTTAGAACATTATACAACTCAGAGGAATAGAAAATAACCACAAATTTCCCCTGAAACTACCATGAAAATACCTTTAATATCGCTACTAGATATCACCTAAATTAAAACACAGAGATACAAAAACCTCCCTTGTGAAAATAAATGAATAACAATTTAAATAACTTTTGAATAATCACCAACATTTTTCCTTAGAGAAAAAGACAACCATCCTAAGAGAATTTCTATTAATAGCAATATGAAACTAGTCAGAAATGTACTCTTACCACTGAAAAGATGAAACCGAGCTTTCTGGAAGTGTTTCAATATTTAAAAAGTAACCCTGAATAAATGAAGTAATTCAAAATATAAGTGTATTTTCTTTAGTATGTATAAAACTAAGGCAGTTTTTTAAGTGATTAGAAGTGTTGATGGATTTCAGAAAGCCAAGAATTTTGCTATTAACAGCTGAAGTCAGAACTTAGTAAAGGCAGATTGTGGCATTTCATGTATTCCCCACAGGCTATTATTTAACCTAAGGTTGTCATGTAAAAATGATTTTTTCAAAAAGACTACAAGCAGAGCGTGAAGAAATATCTTTTTTAGATATCAATTTTAAGATATCTTTATGTTCATATTTGTTTGATTCTTCATAAATACACAAAACGTCTTTTTGCCTTTTCTTCTATGCAGTGTAGTTCTTACAAAAGTTAACAAAATAAATACTAACCGATGAAAAATAGGATTTTTGCACACGTGCTGATGAAGAAAACAATTAAAGTGGAGCTGCCTTTTTTCAGGATCTTGTGTAGGGGGAGGGCATGAATAGTCCCCAAGTTGCGTGCCAAGAATGTTCTAAAATATGTGATGGAGTTCAGAGCTTTTCTCCTCTTGCAAACAAGATGATATGCACCAGAAACTGAAGCTAAAAGAAAGTCTCAAACCTACTGCAATTCACAAGCTTGAATGTTTCATATTTCCAAGTCTATTTGATAAGTTTAAGCTGATTTGATAAATAGTTTAGCTGGCCTAACCAGATACCGACTGCTATGGAGAACATGTTTAGCATATTCCAGTCGGAAAGGGACACTAGACCAGCAGTTTTCAAATGTTTTTCTCTGTTATTACAAAGTAAGAAATGTATTTTACACTGTGACTCAATATGGTTTTAAATATATATTCCTGACCCACAAAAGGCTCTCCACCTGCTCAACAGAAACAACACTGTACCACGCATCCAAAGGTGACAATGTTGAATTCTAAAATCAGAGAAAGGCCTTGTGCTCATTTTTGCCCCCAAATCAGAAAATGTGCTTCCGGTTTATTTCTACAGGGCTTAAAAGCGAGGCCTATTCTATACCAAAATACTTGAAATGGGACAAAATATTTTAAAATAACACTAAAATCAGGAAAATATTATCAACAAATCACCTAACACATGACAGCAGAGGTTCTCAAATGGGGGTGGGGGACATTGGAGCAATTCTGCCTTCCACTTGGCAGAGCATAGAGATGGGTGGGAGAGAGAGACGCCCTGGAGGAGGGCGTGGCAACCCACCCACCTGACTGAGCGGCTAACCAATAACAAGAGACAGGTCACCTCCGGAGGGGGAGGGTGCTACCAGCCTCCTGTGGCTAGAGGCCAAAGAGGCTGGCTAAAGTATCTTACAAGGCACAGAACAGCCCCCAAGAAGAAAGGGTGATGGACCCAAAGTGTCAAACAGTGTCAAGGCTGAGATGGGCTGACTTGGAGAAAAGGCTAGCTCTTCTTCCAAAAGAAAAATCTTCTTCCAATAGAAGATCTGAGTTAGTTCCTTTTCCTCTGGCTAAGGGTACAACCCTGGGAATAGTTTTCCCCACAAGGTCAAAGAAATAAACAGAAAGCTTATTTTTCTTTAAGCTAAAGGGGAAAAAAAAAAAAAGGGTTCTTCTTATTACTCTAGAGCCCTCAAGTATTTTTCTTGGTCAGGGCCCCTCACTTAACACGAGTGTTTGAAAAAAGACGGTAATAGGGTCAGGAAGTAAGAGTCTCCAGATTTTCTGCTTAGCTTTGTAACTGGAAAGAATAATAATCTGTGACCAGGCTACCACCATCTACTATTACTCACTTTCACAAGGTAGAATTGACAGACAGTGTAACCACTACTGGAAAAATAATTTTCAAAATGGGTATCATAGGACCAATCCATACACTCACTCTCATCAGTAACTCCACATGGCCAGCTCTTTCTCCCTCTCCAGCTCCATCACCACCACCGTGCTTGGCAGCTGCTTCTCCTCCTCCCCTAGATGGTCTCCACCAGACTACAGTGGGCCATAAGGGGTAGAAAGCCTCTTCATGCAACTTTTGAATTTTAATTTTATTTCAGTAGAGAGAAAACACTGGAATTTGATCTCACTGCCCCTTTGGCTGCAGATTTATCTAGGGGATTACTCAGAGAACATGTGTTCACTTCCTCCAAATACTGTCAGGTCAGATGTGGTAAGCCAGATACAAATTTTCATACTGCTCCAGGAAAATAGCTGAGTAATTTTTTTTTTACTACATATCTCAAGAGAAAACACAAGGAATATTAATTTAAATAGCAGTGAATTAATACAACAAAGAACACATGCTTATTTTAGGCTGCTTTCTAAACTTCAAGTGTGTTTTTTAGATAAACATGTGCTCATGATGCGGATTTTATGTAACCCTCCAGCTAACCCCATATTGTAGTCACATTACTATTAAAAATAATAGAAATTATCTTAATTTTATTAACATGAACACGAAATGACTTCTAAAAACACTTTCTTTAACAAGAACAAACACAAATGTAGGAAACTTGCATAAATATGCCAAAAACGTACAGCAAGGCAACTTTCATTACAATCATCATAAACTAGGAGAGGCTTATATTTTTCCAGTGGACTTTCAAGGGTTTTTGTCACAGTGCACGGGTGAGTCTGACTGTATACTTCCTCTAAATAAGAGTCAATTCTGTCACATCTTGTAACACATCTGTGAGATCTTATAAGAAACCGAGAAGAGAGGCATTCAGAGTAGGAAAGTGTTCCGAAAAATGACTGGCAAGTATTAATCAGGATATCCTATTTCACTATTTCATTTGACTTCAATGAAGATTTTTAATGCATTATTTAGCACTAAGAATTTTCAGACTACAAAGTACTATATAAATCCTATTACTCTAAGATTTTTAAAGCTGCATCACGACAATCTCAGAAAGATACTTAAAGTCCCTACTTTAATTCCACTCATTTTTTTGAAAAAAATATTGCAATAAGATGGATATGTGCCGAGAGCCGTAAGAGGGTTATGGTGGCAATTTTAAGGAAAAGAAACAGCTCCCAGCTCAGTCTTCTTTAAGCCCAAACTCCTGCCTGCATGTAGCAATAATTTACAAAACTGAATCACATGAAGGAAAGTGAGATGTTAAAATCCTCTTCAATCCCCACCAAGCACACACTCTACATAGAACATAATGGTTAAGCAAATGGGCCCTGGGGTCACACGATGAATGTAAACGCCCTACCACTCACTGTGATCTTGAGAAGGTTGTTTACTGCTACTAAAGGTCAGGGTTTTTTTCAAATGGGTATACTACTATCTCGAACCACACAGGGTAAGAATTAAATGAGATACTGTGTGAAGACACCTACTATCAGGCTTCCCTAGTGGCTCAGTGGTAGAGAGTCTGCCTGGCAGCGCAGGAGATGTGCGTTAGATCCCTGGCCCGGGAAGATCCCACATGCCCATGCGTCACACCTCCTGAGCCTGAACTCCAGAGCCCGGGAGCCACGCCATCTGAGCCAGGGCGCTGCAACGACTGAAGCCCGCGCACCCTAGAGACCGAGCTTTGCAACAACAGAAGCCGCCGCAACACAAAGCCCACGCTGCAACCAGAGAGTAGCCCGGCTCGCAGCAATACAGGAAAGCCCACAGAGCAACACCAACTCAGCACGGACCAAAAATAAATGAATACGTAAACAGATAAGAAGATGAAACAAAGCAGAAGACCCTCCCTGCTGCTGCTGCTGTCGCGTCAGTCGTGTCGACTCTGTGCGACCCCACAGACGGCAGCCCACCAGGCTCCGCCGTCTCTGGGATTCTCCAGGCAAGAACACTGGAGCGGGTTGCCATTTCCTTCTCCAATGCATCAAATTGAAAAGTGAAAGTGAAGTTGCTCAGTCGTGTCTGACTCTTTGGTGACCCTGTGGACTGCAGCCTACCAGGCTCCTCCATCCATGGGATTTTCCAGGCAGGAGTACTGGAGTGGGGTGCGTTGCCTTCTCCGACCCTCCCTACCATCAAGCGCCTAATCCACAATAATGTACTCAATAAATGTCTGAGGGTATTATTACAGTCATAAAGACCAGAAAGGCTTTTGCTTATCATATGTAGATCCGGTGCTTTGGCACAGCCTCGCTAAGCCACTAAGCCATCAGAACAATGGCTCATTACTTTATAAGATTTACAGCAGCTTTAAAGCTTTGAGTACAGTGTCCTGTGAAAAGCATAAATCATGAGAAAGTAACTCTCACTAATCTTCTCCCGGATGGCCTCTACTTCACTTCAGTGACTCATGAAAATACAACCTAGACTTTGTTTTTGCTATTACTGTAGACTCCTCCCATCTGTGAAAAGTCAAAAACTTTTAATGTCTCACTTCTTTGGTCAGTCTCCTGACCCTTCGGCTCTCTTACACCCACTGCTCGCTTTCTGTGAACTTCTCTCTTTTCTCCCCATCTATTATGTTGCCCTTAGCCTCCCTTCTTTCCCCACCCAGCCTGGATCTCACATCCAGTGTGTGAACTACACTCTTCCTGGTACCTTCACTTCCTGGCCACTATGCCTTCTTGAGGATCTATCTGCCTGGGAAACCCTCCACCTGGGATCAAATGATCTCTCTGCCCAGGAGCCAAGCACGGCTGGAAAAAAAAAAAAAAAAAATCACAGTCTAAGGAACAGCTGTCATAACAATAATGGATCCTGATCTCAGATGGGCACTGAAAGTCACCAGTATTTTTACTCAGTGTTTCTCAAAATTTCATCAACATTAGAAGATTAGGTTCTCACGCCCCCATCCCTGTTTCAATAGATTATAATAAATATGGCAGAAAAATTATCTGAAACTTGGAAATAGGCTAAAAAAGAGATGAGCAGCAGAAACTTTAAATGCTATAGAGACCAAAAGCTGCCCCCAAATTACAGAGCAAAGTATTTAACTGAACTTGTAACTTATCATCAACTAAAGGTCCTAGTCTTCATTGCACATAAACTTGCAGATTTTTAAAAATTAATTTATTTTTTAATTGAAGGACAATTGCTTTATGGTTTCTACCAAACATCAACACGAATCAGCCATAGGGTTTACCTATGTTCCTCCTCTCTCGTTTGAACATCCCTCCCACCTCCCTCCCCATCCCACCCTGACAGGTTGTTACGGAGTCCCAGTTTGAGTTCCCTGAGTCATACAGCCAATTCTCACTGATTATCTATTTTACATATGGTAATGTATGTTTCCATGTTACTGTCTCTGTACATCCCACCCTCTCCTTCCTTCCCTCAAGCTGTGTCCATAAGTCTGTTCTCAACGTCTGTGTCTCCATGGCTGCTCTGCAAATAGGTTCAACAGTACCATCTTTCTAGATTCTATATCTAAATGTGTTAGTACATGATATTTGTTTTTCTCTTCCTGACTCACTTCACTGTGTATGCTGCTGCTGCTGCTAAGTCGCTTCAGTCGTGTCCAACTCTGTGCGACCCCGTAGATGGCAGCCCACTAGGCTCCTCCGTCCCTGGGATTCTCCAGGCAAGAACACTGGAGTGGGTTGCCATTTCCTTCTCCAATGTATGAAAGTGAAAACTGAAAGTAAAGTCGCTCAGTCGTGCCCGACTCCCAACAACCCATGGATTGCACCCTACCAGGCTCCTCCGTCCATGGGATTTACCAGGCAAGAGTACTGGAGTGTCCATCTACCTCATTAGGATGGACTGAAATGGGTGAGAAACACTGGACTGGAAGAACCACAAGCCGGAATCAAGATTGCCGGGAGAAATATCAATAACCTCAGATATGCAGATGATACCACCCTTATGGCAGAAAGTGAAGAACTAAAAAGCCTCTTGATGAAAGTGAAAGAGGAGAGTGAAAAAGTTGGCTTAAAGCTCAACATTCAGAAAATGAAGATCATAGCATCCGGTCTGATCACTTCATGGGAAATAGATAGGGAAACAATGGAAACAGTGTCAGACTTTACTTTGGGGGGCTCCAAAATCACTGCAGACGGTGACTGCAGCCATGAAATTAAAAGATGCTTACTCCTTGGAAGAAAAGTTATGACCACCCTAGACAGCATATTCAAAAGCAGAGACATTACTTTGCCGACTAAGGTCCGTCTAGTCAAGGCTATGGTTTTTCCTGTGGTCATGTATGGATGTGAGAGTTGGACTGTGAAGAAGGCTGAGTGCCGAAGAATTGATGCTTTTGAACTGTGGTGTTGGAGAAGACTCTTGAGAGTGCTTTGGACTGCAAGGAGATCCAACCAGTCCATTCTGAAGGAGATCAACTCTGGGATTTCTTTGGAAGGAATGATGCTAAAGCTGGAACTCCAGTACTCTGGCCACCTCATGCGAAGAGTTGACTCATTGGAAAAGACCCTGATGCTGGGAGGGATTGGGGGCAAGAGAAGAAGGGGACGACCGAGGATGAGATGGCTGGATGGTATCACTGACTCGATGGACGTGAGTCTGAGTGAACTCCGGGAGCTGGTGATGGACAGGGAGGCCTGGCGTGCTGTGATTCATGGGGTCGCAGAGTTGGGACACGACTGAGCGACTGAACTGAACTGAATATTCCATTATATATATGTACCACAGCATCTTTATCCATTCATCTGTTGATGGACATCTAGGTTGCTTCCACGTCCTAGCTATTGTAAATAGTGCTGCAATGAACATTGGAGTACATGTGTCTTTTTCAGTTTTGGGTTTTCTCAGGGCATATGCCTAGTAGTGGGACTGCCAGGTCATATGCTAGTTTTATTCCTATAAACTTGGAGATTTTTGTCCTGTGGCGATGCATATAATCTCTGGACAGGTGAAAAAAAATTCTAATATTACAGTTTAGAGCCCTAATAGCCCACTTTTAGTCATCTAATCTAGCAATCACAGCCTAAGACTGCCTATCTAAACAGCTAGTCTCTCAAATACTCTTTGGACACATTTTAACCTCTTACTGATTCCTTCATTAGTTAATGAGTTGAATAAAATCTTTGATGTGTTAATTTTACATTTGCATGACAGGTATAAATTTGCTACAGTGGCGCCTAGGATGGATCCACGCTTTTAATAAATTTCAACAATGAGAGCAACAACAAAGACACAGAAGCTCTCTCCACCCAGTGTTCCCCAATATCTACCACTTTTTCCCACTTCTTTTTCCTTATAGAGAGAGCTTTTTCAGTTTTCCATGTTTGATGTCTTATTTCTTTGCCTCCTGTACACCCTCCCATTCTAGGCTCAAAATATGATAGTTCAGTTTCCAGACTGTTGTGGGTTGGACTGTGCTCCCCCTAGACCCCATTACCCCAACAACCAAGTTCAGTTCAGTCCAGTTGCTCAGTCGTGCCCGACTCTTTGCGACCCCATGAATCGCAGCACGCCAGGCCTCCCTGTCCATCACCAACTCCTGGAGTTCACTCAGACTCATGGCCATCGAGTCAGTGATGCCATCCAGCCAAATTATGTTCCTAAATCCTGGAACCTATGAATGTCACTTTATTTGGAAACAGGTCTTAGCGGATGTAATCAATTTAAAATGAGGTCATACTGGATTAGGACAAATCCTAATCCAGTGTCTGGTATCCTTATAAAAAGAGGGAAATTTGGACAGGGATACAGACATAGGGAAAATACCATGTAACTTCAGAGGCACAGGCTGGAATGATGCAAAGGGATTACAAAGACTGCAACTCCCAGAAGCTAGAAGAATCAAGGAAGGGCCCTCACCTAGAGCCTTCAGAGACAGCACACAGCCCAGCCAATACCTGATTTTCGGAAGTTCAGCCTGCACAACTGTAAGACAATAAAATTCTGTTGCTTGAACCCATCTAAGTTTGTGGTGATCTGTTACGGCAGCACCAGGAAGCACAAACCTACCTCCCCAGTGGACTATTCACTAAAGCGGTCAGTTTGCGAGCTGCCAAGTCAACAGATATTTTGCCATCCTTATCATCTGTGACCTTTCCACTGCATCTGGTATTGCTGGCCTTTCCTTCCCTCCCACCTTCCTTCCTTCCTTATCGGCCCTCCCTCCTTCTTAGAACTCTCCTTCCCCAACTTAGTTCTTCTTTTAATTCTTTAATTGCCACTTCTCCAGCATCTTAGCTGACATCTTTTGACTACAGATAACTGACGCTGCAGTTCTCCAGAGCTCCTTCCCCTCTCTCTGTATGCTGCCAGGGCCATCTCTCCACCAGGTGGGGAATGCTCCAAAGTTTCCAACCTTTCTCCTAATTCTCAAATCTGTCATCTACTTCTACTGAGCATCTCCGCTCAGAAATTCCGTGGTATTCAAACTCATGTACCAAGCATTCAATGAGCATCTTCCACGTGCCAAGTACTGAACCAGGTGTTAGAACAAGAGAAATGACAAGGCCCTTGTCCTTACAGAATTCACAAAATAGTAAGACACACATAGTACTAGTAAATAATTTCAGGGATGTTGAGTACTGCAGGGAAGTAATGGATGTGATACAGTGTGTGTGTAGGCATGCATAGGATAAATAGCAATTAACTAAACAATTACTTGTAGATGGGGGAGGTGCTGGAAGCACAGAAGACAATTCCAGAAGGGGGGAAAAAAAAAACAACAGCATTTTTAACTGACCTTTGCTCTCTCAGATTTAACTGGTCATTAAGTTTTATGCTTCGTTTCCTTAGTATCTCTAAATTTAGTCCCTCTGAACAAGTGCAGGCCCTTGCAAGAGTTCTCTAACAGGTTCCCTCCACTTTCTTTCCTCCCTCTCCAATCCACTGCCCACACTCCTGCCAGTGTTTCTTAGACTGGGTCATGCAGGCCCCTCAAGTAAAAAACCTTCAGCTGTTCTCCACTGATGATACAATAAATCTCAAACTCTTTGGCAAGAATACAAAGTCCATTATAATTTGTCCCCTGACTCCTTTTCCCATCTCATCTCTCAACTTTTCACACAAACTCTCTGCCCCCGCTCTGGAATGATGGGCTCCCAGGTAACTCCCCCACGCTCCACCCACTCTCTGCTCTGCACGTCTCAGCTCTGCCAACAATAATGTCCTTACTCCTCAGAGCCACCTGGCAAATACCTACTCAGTGTTCTCTCCAGAAACCTTTCTGAAAGTCTAGGTCTTTCTCTCCATTTCCATTATTAAAATCTCTTTATTGAATATGCTTAATTATGCATACTTATGTTGGTTTGCCACACCAGCTGTAGAACTCTGCTAGGCAGGCAATGAATTCTGTTCGTCTGGATAGCCACAGACGTAGAAACAAGGCGTATTGGGTTCTTAACATATGCTGCCGGATTTAGAAAATAATGAACTCAAAACAAGGGTAGGCACAATGGTAGACAAGTGATACAATAGAAAGTACACAGGCCTGGGAATCAGACAGACTTTTCAGTGTAAATTCTAGCTATGCCAACTTCTGAGGTGATCCTAGCACTTAACCTCTACATCCTCAACTATACATGGGAACAATACCACCCATCTCCCAAGGTAATTATGAGGGCTTGATAAGAACTTATGTAAAATGCAGTGGGTTCTATAAATGTGAACAATCTCTCTGAAGATGATGTCTATGTATCTTGTACCCTCCCTTCCTGCTGGGAACTACTCTGTAGTTCACAACGGTTTTCATATGACCTCATGCCCCCTGGTTAGCTAACTAGTCCAAGGGTGGGAACTGACTCACACTGGGCCCATTTGAGGCCAACTTACCCTGTCCTCCCATTTCCTGCCCTTGTATGTCAGGGAAACCCCAGAATCTCTCCAGTGTTGAGGCCATAAACCTTGAGGATTGCCAGCAGCCATGATCTGCTGCATACAGAGAAAGCCAGACTGTAACAAGACAGAGTCCTTGGTATCTGAGGTCTGGCTGCACCCCTGCTTTTCCCGGAGCTTAGTCTGGCTCAGTCCTTAAGAAGATTCTGCAAACTACCTCAAAATGCTCCCCAAAATTACCTTCTACTTTAAGCATGTGTAATTTTCAGTTCCCTATAACCTTCCTAACTAAAACACTCTTCCTCCACCCGTGCAACAGAATGTCTCACATCCAGACCTATAAAGTTAGCATCTAGGATAAAAAGAGTAACCAGAAATAGGTCATGCTCGGAAGAGAGAGAGACACCATGAACCTGAAAATGATCTGAGGGTGGAGATCAAAGAAAGCTGAAGTCTATCAACAGGTAAGAAGTTGGAGAAAGGGGAGGCCAAAAGTGAGGGGACCAAACCTGTATTAAGGGCTCGGTGGGCTGGAGGCCAAGCAAGGACATTTCTCATGAACACTCACACCCTGCTGCCACATTTCTTCACTACACAGCCTGACCCCTTCACTAAGCTAGCGGTGGAACTTCCCTATACAGTAAGTGTAGGGAAAATGGGAAGAAGGGCCAGAGGATGGAGAAGCACTGGATCTCAATAGAAAGCCAACACGTGAAAATGGAAATCTCAACTGGAGAGTACGAAAAGAGAAACACAATTTTCATTCGCACGTTGTTTCACTCACTGAACCAAAATTTAGCAACTACCTAGATTTGGTCACAGCCTCGTGCATTCTACAGAGGTGAGTTATACACTAAAAAAAAAACAAAAACACTGAGAGTGACATGCCTAGTATTAATATTTAAATCCATATATGTCTGACTCCAACATCTCTATACTTTCAAACTCCATCCAAGTTAAAAAATAATGAAGACAAAGAAAGCTCTCGGGTTTAAAAGACAAGAAATCTCACAGTTGAAAACACACTTTCAGAAGAGCAGAAGCTAGACTGCAAGGAAATCGTCATTTAACAAGTATCGTATGTGTGCTAGACACTAAACAAATGTACAGCACACATGCAGTCTACTTGTTAGTTGGTCACTGAAAAAAGGAGAAATATAAGCTGTGGGCAAAGCAACCAGGTGAAAGAAAAGATGTCTATATAAGCCAGTGGCATCTTGACTGTGTTTCCAGATACAAGGTTAAGAAGCACCATGGAAGTTTAAATTATGCTAAAAGCACAAGTTATATTCCCCAGTGAAGCAGGGTTCTGGACAAGGGGGAAGAGATGATTCGAGGAAGAAGAAAAGGCGAGGCAGGAGGTAGTTTTACTAGCAGGGGTGAAGAGCAGGACACGGGTTTAGGAGGGCAGGTCAGACATGATGCTGTGGCTGAGCAGAAATCCCATGGGAGGTTCGACCAATGGTCCTTATCTGAGGCAGATCTAGTCACAAAGGTCACATGCCTTTCTCCAGCAACCCTGAGCTATTCAGAACAAGAGAAAGCGGTGGAGACTGGCATGTGGGCCAGGTTTAGGATCCATCAAGGACCCAGGGAAAAGCATCAATGGGATGATGAACCTGGGCTGAGACAAGTGACCCAGAAATGGGCAAAAGGACTGGGTAGAAGCAGAGGCAGCTAAGGGTGATGTCACTGCTAATACCACCACAGGCACAAACGCTTCAGTCTGCCCTGCAGTGGAAGTCCTCCACAGTCTTGTCCCCACTGACCTTCCCAGCCTGTTTCGCATTACTTTCCTCTGATACCAGATTAGCGAAGCTACCTGAATGTTCTCCAGGAGTTTCAGTCAGCAAAGAAAAAGGAGGCAGGCAACAACCAGAACCAAAACTAGGGAGTTTTATAAAGCTGGAGGTGACTATTCAAATCAAACTCTGAATGAGAGGGCAAAGGAGTGCGCCTCACTGGCTTTCATTGACTTTGGCTTAGCACAGCTCTTGAAGACCACGTATTTGACAGGGCAACACGGCAGTGTTCTCTAAATAGCAGCCGGGGCTTTGTTCAGAGTTCCAGCTCAGCGAGGACTCCTCTCATTATGATAGCAAGAGTCTAGCTCCTGGGAACGAGGTGGCTGGGAGAACCCTGGGCAGAATGTCAGGCTCTGTGCAAGCAGGATAAGGTTCAAGAAAGGGCTCCATTTCCATGGAACTGAGAAGCCCAGGCTCTGAGGGAATCAGACAAAGGACAAGTGTGAAGGGCGTGCAGGTGCCCAGGACTAATGAATGACATGCTTGGGGCAGCAAATTCACTGCAGAAATGAGTCCTGAAATTTCTTTTTTGGCCCGGCTGAGTGGTTTGTGGATTTTAGTTCCCTGACCAGGGCCTGAACTCAGGCCCTTGGCAGTGAAAGCCCCATGTCCTAACCACTAGGCCGTCAGAGAGTTCCCCTAAATTCACATTTTTGAATGACGGGCATCATGGTAGGTTTAGAAATTAGAAAATGAATAAAACTCTGCCAGATATAAGTATTCAATATACATTGTGATTAATGACTGAACAGAAAAAAACTAGAAATTACCATCTGGAGATGAGTGGATGTGGTGACAAAAGGACTCTTCTCAGAGAAGATGAGACCAAGGAAGGTTTGAAGGATGGTAAGAGGTTACTGCTTCCCGGGGGGGCTTAAGGGTAAAGAATCTGCCTGCCAAGCAGGAGACACAGGTTCAACCCCTGGGTCGGGAAGATCCCCTGGAGAAGGAAACAGCAACCTGCTCCAGTAGTCTTGCCTGGGAAATCTCATAGACAGAGGAGCCTGGCAGGCTACAGTCCATGGGATCACAAAGAGTTGGACATGACTCAGCAACTAAATAACAAAGAGGTGACCAAGCAGATAAGGACAGGGGCTCTTTCTCTTCAAGTAGAGAAAATGATACATGTAAAGAGATCAGTTTAGAGAACAAGGTAAAACAGGATCAAAATACATATGAGAGGAATAAAAATCTCAGTTTTACACAGAACTATATATATATATATATAAAGGGTGAGGGATGCTGGCATGAGATAAAGTCAGAGAAGGAAGGGAGGGACCAGATTCTGAAAAAACATATATAAAACGCAAAGGACTCCTCTCGCTATAAAAGCATAGGAGTCTAGATACTGGGAAGACGGTAGATTTTATCTTACAGGTGGTAAAGGGGCTGCTGGACACACTATGGAAGTATTAACAGAGCTCCAAGAGGGCAGTGCCCCAGTGCACAGAACCTCAGCCCTCGGAAAAGAACCAACAAATATTTGCCCAAATATGGGGCAAGAGTGTAGGGTATGGGGCTTGCGGAGGAAGCAGTGGGCCAGGGCCAGAGGCTGAGGCATGCTACTTACCGCAGCAGGGCTGGCTTGGACACTCACAAGTTTCCTGACCCCTTGCTGTTCTGATGCTGTGATCTTTACTCCTTAAATGTCACTCATCCCTGTGAACTAGGAATCTACTGGCCCTAACAGCTGATCTGCTTAAAAACATTTTATCAGCAAGGTTTCTCCTGCTTCCCTGGGCTCTGTGAGCTTACCCTCCTTTTCAAACTCACAGCACTGTGCACCTTTCCCTGGCTATTTACACACGCGCTCCAACTCGAAGATGATTATTGCCCCAACTAGACTGCAGGATCCCTGAAGACAATGACAATATTTTACTCGTTCGTAACTATCTCGGGGCTGTGTTAACATATGTGCACACACCCTGGGAGTTTATAGTTGGAACTCTCATGATGAGAGTTTTTATGAGAGGATGATAATGAGTACCAGCATTTTCTCTTTGATCCCAAGCGATTAAGTTCTGACTGCAAACTCTCAGAAACTGTACTCCACAGAAGCAAGGAACGCGGAGCCTCCTCTCCTTAGAAAGCAGCTGAGGCACTGTGCATCTTGGGGTCTTTCCAGTAACTCAAGCAGCTAGCCGAAGATCTTCCAACTACATACCTTCAGAGTGCAGGTGGATCTAGCCGGTGATGTTTTAGCAGCCTTTAAGATCATTCCATTATCCGTCTGCTTCAGTGGACACTGGCATTCATTACATTCTAGTTTATGTGAATATCTGTATTTTTTTGTACTTATAGAGTATACTGATTCAATCCGCATAAGGATCTGGAAAATTAGCATTATGTGGGTTTCTAAACTAATAGTTTGCACTGACATACTTTCTTAAAGAGCCTATCATAAATAAAGAATTTAATCAAATGGATTAAAGAAAATAATGCAATAGCAGTTTTGAACAATACAGTAATTACTTCATAAAGACTAAATGTCCTGTGAAAAAATGTTTAATTTCAAAATTTTTGTCTTGCCATATTTTCAGAGTAACCTTCTGTGTACTAAATCAGCCTGTAATAATTTTAACATGATACGTCTGCAGATCACTACTAAGATTACAACCACATGAGATTATGTAGGTGTGAATACGGACTAGAAAGGAAGGTGAAGTGAAGTGAAGTGAAAGTCGTTCAGTCATGCCCCACTCTTTGAGACCCCATGACTATACAGTTCATGGAATTCTCCAGGCCAGAATACTGGGTAAGGAGTATACTCCAGGGAAAGGAGTGGGTAGCCTTTCCCTTCTCCAGGGGATCTTCCCAACCCAGGGATCGAACCCAGGTCTCCTGCAATACAGGTGGATTCTTTACCAGCTAAGCCACAAGGGAAGCCCAACAAAAATTATAAATTGATAGATTAGGGGTAGAACTGTAATTATTCGTTAAGTTTTTGGTTTTGAGTAATTGTTATATAATTGTTATCTATATGATATTTTTAAAATAAATAAAGTGCTAAGGCCATAAGGTTGCTATAAAATAAACTGAATCCATGAGCCACACAAGAAAAACTGCCAAGTGGTCTCATTTCCTATATCAACAATCACATTTAGCAAATATCACTCCCTCTACAAAGCTTTTCCTGATGTATATAGTTTCATGTCATCAGTCTACATCCTTCCAACTCGTCAAGAAGTGGATGTGAAAAGCATCTATTTGCATGCATTTAATTAATACCTAGTATTATCACCTGAACTTTCATACCCTAGGTTTATTTTGTAAACTACAGTTTTATATTTAAAGCCTAACTCTATGTATATCAAGACTTTCCTTATCATACTATAATCTGATGCTTTCTTTTTGGAAATTAATTCATTCCTTATCTCTTAAATTCTAGTACTGATACTTTAACTCAGACACATTTCATTGGTCTTTTAGAATGAAATTTGGATGTTCAAACAGAACTATTCATTATTTCCAGAACAAAATAAAGTTTCCTCTCTGTTGATAACATTGGGAAATCTACCTAAAAATCATTAACCTGTAATTTTACAATTTATTTTTAATTTACAAACTTTTAAAATATGGATGTTAAATTTGATCATTAACACATATGGAATACGTGCTATATTTCTAACCTCCACTCTGCAAAATTAATCAGAAATATAGCAGAAAAAGCATGCTTTGATTTTTGCCTCTGAAAAAAACTACATAAAAGAGCCCTAATGTTAGTTGCTCATCTTGTCGGACTCTTTGTGACCCCATGGACTGTAGACCTCCAGACTCCTCTGTTCGTGGGCGTTTCCAAGGCTAGAATACAGGAGTGGGTTGCCATGACCTCCTCCAAGGGATCTTCCAGACCCAGTTATCAAACTTGTGTCTCCTGCACTGCAGGCAGATTCTTTACTGTCTGAGCCACTAGGGAAGAACTTAAGAGCCCTAATGTTTCATCAAACCAAAAATAGTTAATCAGGTTAATTCTAAATTAACCTAATGCCAACATTAGTAATAATTACAAATGTTCTTTGCACTGGGACATGTTCTTCATTTCCGACAATTCACAAATACGGCTCAAAAACTATTTCCCTGCATCACAAGCAGATAAAGGCACTACCTGACGGACTGTAACTTTTTTTCACACATTAGTTCAAAAATCATTGTGAAACTGAACGATTCTTTTTAATAAGGAATCTGATTTGACAGATTTATTAAATTAGCTAACAAAAAGAATTACTTTCATGAATATTTTGTGTTAATAGGCATAAAGAAGTCAGTCTCAATGGATTTTTAAAATGTATTCCCCTGATATTTTACCACATTCAAATAACATTCTAATCTACAGGCTTCCCTGGGTGGCCCAGTGAATAAGATTCTGCCTGCCAATGCACGGGTCATGGGTTCAATCCCTACCTGGTCTATGGAGCAACTAAGTGTGTGCCACAGCTACTGAAGCCGAGCCCCCTAGAGCCTGTGCTCCGCAATGAGAAGCCCATGCACCGCAGCTACACAAAGCTGCCCAAAAGCATCAGGCTCAGCACAGCCAAAAGGAAAACACCTCCAACCCGGAAGGTGGGCAAACCCTCCATGACACAAATGAGGAAGCTGAGCTTCTGAGACGAGGCGACACAAATTCCTACGGTCATAAAGTAAACCAAAGCCTTAAGTTCATTCCGTAGACCCGCAACTTCCTATTAAGTAAGTGTATTACAGTAACAAACAGGCAATCAGCGTAAGTTCCACCAATTTAAGGTTTTTAGAGAGATATACATTTCACAGGCAAATAATGCTTTCCATAAAAACAAGAAAGACTTTGAAGGTGAACTTAAAAGCAAACTCAGAACTCAAGACACACAAATATAAGCCACGCTTAAAACAGCATCATAGTCAAACAGATGTGAATAAACAGAATTTATAAATATATTAATGAAGATTAACTACATCTCTGTTGTGAAAGGTTGACAAGTTTTCAGACCAATGAAAAATTTTATTCTAGACCAGATGAAAAGAAAAAAACATTTGGTCAGCAGAAAATCTGCTGAAGAGTGGCATTAATGTGTGGCATTAAAATGAGGTCTGAAAGATTAAAGAAAAAAATCCTGAAATACATTTCTACCTCAAAACACATATTAAATGCATTTCTACCTAGGATAGCTAAGAAAAAAAAATCTGTATATCACAAAACACTTTCTCACAGCTTATTTTTTTTTTTTGCAATTTGCAGAACATTGGAAAATGCATAAAGAAATTACTTACAACTCTGCCATCAAAAGACAACTTTTATCATTTTATTATCTCCTTCCAATCTTATTATAAAGACTTCTGATAGAGTAAAAACTCCAGCTTGTAACTTACCATTACAATATAGTAGAGATCCCCATTAGAAAAAATTCTATAAGCATCTTAAAGCACTCCTTCTCATTTCAAAGTCAGACTTCCTTCTAGGTTACGTGAAGAATCCCAGTGGACCCTAAAGCACATCTGTTAAGATCAGTAACATGGACAGGACCACAGACTGCACCCGGATCCGCTGAGTAAGAAATACAATTTTTAAAAAATTGGGGAATTCAAATGCCATAGAATTTCTGGGTTTTCAGGTGATGTATACCTAAATGACCCTCACTTTATCAATTTAGTAAGCTCATGATTAACAATGATAGTCAGTTATAGCTGTTTGTACTTTACCCTTTGCCAGACTCCTATGTACTAACATTTCATTTTCATCAAGCTAAGAAACAGGTATATACTCATATTACTGATGTAGAAAACTGAGGTTGAAACAAATTAAGTGATTTTACAAAATTTACCCAATCAACTTGGCAGAACTAGAAATCAGATCTTTTAAATTATCAGCATCATTTCTATTTGTGTTAATCTATACTGATGTTTTTATATAACATGACACTGTGAAAGAGAACCAGATACTCTAGTTGTTAAAATGCTTGGTAAAAACTAAAATTAAACTTAAAAAAAAAAAAAGGTAATGTTGCATGTTTAATTAGGCCAGGCTTGAGAAACTCGAAAAACAAGGCAACTGTCTCATTTGCAGAGGAGACATTTAATCAGTTATAAACTATTCAAAGATCTTTTTTTAAAACATGACATAAACACTTTCAGATTCTGAACTAAGCAAAAGTGGTCAGAGTATCCTGCTTATGTAGTTATACTTTGTATCAATATACCTTATTTTATGGGCGTCTCAGTTTCCTTATGTTTGAAATGGGATAACAATACTTAACTCAGATGGCTGTGGTGAGGATTAAATGAGTTAACAGATGTAAATCACTAAGGGTTGTCACAAAGTAAGACCCATTCAATCAGTTTTAGCTATATGTTAATATAATCCTGTTTTGCTTTTTCTTTCTACTAGGAGGAAAATAGAAGCATAGGTTCTAAAATTTCAATGAAGGAAAGAATTTCACTCTAATTTATTAAGTGCTGATGTTCAAGAATTCGATTAAGGAGATGATCTAACTGAAACCTGAATGCTGCCTAGAGCTGAAAGAGGTTAGTTTACCAAAAACATTGTTTCCATTTACATTACATTTCCACATGCCTGTCAAAGTTTTAGCATCTTCACAATGACGTACTTAAGACCATGATTCCATACTCTACTGAAAACTACATGAAAGCAACATTAAGCTTGACTTAAACGTAGAGATCAACCTAAAAACAAACAAAAAAACCTCTTCCAAGTATTAACAATCCAGTTCTTATCTCTCTCACTGTAATAAAATGGAAATTCAATGGAGAAATGTGTTCAATAACTTGATGTCAAATTGTTTTCAAAATTGCTGTTCAATGCCTGAAAAAAAGTACTAAAAAGGGAAGAAATCAGCCCAGCATTCTCTTTCAACTATGATTATTAAGTAAATAGCTTTGTACGCTCTGGAATAGGTTCTGGAAGGATTGTAGTAGGAAAGAAGTTTTTTCATTTTCTGTAAGGGCTTGCCCATTTAATACGGATCGCTCCGTCTGGGCCATAGAGCACGCTGCCTTGGATCCCAGACGCAGAGTCTGACCCAAGCAACCTATCTAGACCACCATCCTGAATAGGCAGGGATTGCAAAGAGCATGTTCTAAATCCAAGACTCAAAGATAACCAGAATCAACTCTATTCGATTTTGAACTTGGCACTTTCACAAAAGATAATCGTCAACTCCCTTCAATGGATTTAAGATGCTATTCAATTACCTGGCCGTTTTACTCTGTTCATCCATACACTTAGCTTAACATTAGACAGCGGATCTCCAAAACGTCTCCTTTTCCTCTCAAATACTTTCCCCCGAACAATCCAATGCCCAAAGGAGGTCTTCATAGCAAGGTCTCACTTCCCTCTTTTCATAAAAAATGAATGGGCTCCCCCAAAAGTAAAGCCGCACAAACTTGGGGAAAAACAGCCAGCCAAGCTCTGCAATTCAACCCAGCGAGTGCGGGACCAGGTCTGGCCAGGCACCGAAGCGCACCACAACTACCCTGCGCGTCTGCAGATTCCGTAACGACCCGGACACCCTGCACCCCAAAGGCTCCCACGGCGACCCACGGCCCCCGGGGCCCCGCGAGCAGCGCACTCCTCGGGGAGAACTCACCTTGCTGGGCTCCGGCGTCCTCGAGCAGCAGGAGCAGGATAAGTAAGAGGAGGAGGAACAGAGGCCTGAGGAAGGAGGTGGAGGAGGAGTTGGAGCGAAAAGGGAGGGGGTAGGAGCGGGAGAGGGGGAGCGCGGCCCGGGCGGGGGCGGCGACCGCGGCCCGGACTAGGAAACGTTGAGGGCTGTGCCCGGCTCTCACCACCGCCCGGCTCGCCATCCCGGCGGCCGGCAGTCCGCCTGCATAGTGCGGCCGCCCCGGGGCCGCGGCACCGGGCGAGGAGGCAAAGGCAGCGGCGGCAGAGCAAGAGGCAGCGCGCGCTTCGCCCCACGCCGCCCGCACTCCGCGAAACCGCCTTCTTCGTCCCTTCCCTCCGCTCCCCTCCCCGGGACCCCAGGCCGGAGCGCTAGGGAGGGGAGGGAAAGAAATGGGGTGCTCGAGCCGCGGAGGACAGCTGCGGCGACGCGCCTCCAGAGCCGCGTTCAGCAAGCCGACCCCTGCCCACCGCGCTCGTCCTGGGCTCGGGCTGGCTGGCAGGCAGGCCGGCCGCCCGCTCCCTCGCGCTCCCTCTCGCGCGTGCTGGCCACGCCTTCACAGCCCGCCCCGGCCAATCCGCGGGCAGCTCTGGTCCGTCTCCCTCTATGCCACCCAATCAACACTCGTTCGCCTCGGTCGACCCGTTAGCTCCCCGGCCCACTCCTCGAGCTCCACCGCCCCTCATCTCTCTCCTCCAATCCCCTATGGCCTTGGGAAGCGTCCCACCCGCCTCCCCCAAAACGGGTTCCGCCCCCAAACTCTAGCCCCCGACAGCCCCCGCCCGGCTCGCGCGCCTGTTATTGTTGGGACTTCAGCCCAAGCTGATCCCGTTGAGGCGGTTGCTTGCTCTGGTCAATGACTTCCGGGACTTCCCCTAGCCCGCTCTCCCTGCTGCTCTGGCCCAACTTGCTCATTGCTCCTCCCACGTCGCACATCAGGCCACTGGAAGGGGTGGGAAACCTGGATTCTGGCTGATTTTAGCTGGGAGCTGAGTCTGAGGGACTTTTTTTTCCTCAATAGCAGAGCATTTTTTTTTAAAAATTAAAATTACATCCAGTTGTTGCAGCAACTCCCAGTTACAATAACAGATACAGTGTACAGTGTAAGATATATATGTATTTACTGTTTCCTATGCCTTTTACTATGTTAATGTGGGCCGGAGGATGGCAGGGGAAAAAAAAAGTATATGACAAGATCCATGCCCCTAAAGCAATTTAAACCTGACTTCCTAACATTCACTAAGCCGTTCTACCAAGACTTGTTGGTCACCTGCTGTGTACCTGCAAACGTATAAGTTGTGGGATTTGCAGTCATAATACAGAAATCTTCAAGATCTTGGGTTGGGACAGAAATGGAAATGCATCATGAAAGTCAGAATAAAATAAATACTAACTAGAGTCGTGAGTAATCAGATGGAGGCTGTAAGAAGATGGAGTAACCAAAAGAAAAAAAAAG
>SJYX01005371.1:126449-155305 GCA_006410675.1 Oreotragus oreotragus
CTCGGAGGGTAAAGAGTCTGCCTGCAATGTGGGAGACCTGAGTTTGATCCCTGGGTCAGGAAGATCCCCTGGAGAAGAAAATGGCAACCCACTCCAGTATTCTTGCTTGGAAAATCCCATAGATGGAAGAGGAGCCTGGCAGGCTACAGTCCATGGAGTTGCAGAGCTGGACATGACTGAGCGACTTCACTTCATAGGGTCCGTAGTATAGGATGCATGCTTGCAGGCTAAGTCGCTTCAGCCATGTCCAACTCTTTGCAGCTCTCTGGACTGCAGCCCACCAGGCTCCTCTATCTGTGGAATTCTCCAGGCAAGAAAACTGGAGTGGGTTGCCATGCCCTCCTCCAGGGGGTCTTCCTGGATATATGCATAAAGTTAGACAATTCTTCCAAATTCTCATTGTCTGCTGTTCCCTTTCATCTCATAGCCAGATTCTAAGTCCTTAATCCCTATATCACTTCCTATTATAGAAGGGAGAGGAAATTGATGACTACAGAATTCCTCTCTGTGAAAGCATTGTTTGTGCTGAGCAGGAGTGGCTTTACAGGAGTTGTTTCACATACAACCCCCATCCCCGACCCTGCTCAGCAGTGCCCTTATGAACAGGGGCTGGATGAAGAGTTTCAGTTCTGTTCTGTGAAAGGAGCGGAGGGGACCTTGGAGGGGGGAGGGGACCTTATCAGGAAGGAGATGGGGGAGGTCAGAGCAGATAAAGCTGGCCTGCAATTTGTGGAAGCTGGAGTTGAGGAAAGGCGAGAAACAGTGCAAATTCCCCAGTGGTTGGAATGCTAAGATTATTTGTGGCATATGCCACTCCCACCCCTCTTCCTCCCAAATTCTTCATTAAGTTTGCTCTAGTCACAGCCTAGACCGGGTGAAACTCTGAGAAAAGGGGAGTTGCACACAAGTGGGATGGGTGACAACCAGGTTGTAGAGTTTATTGACTCTATATGGAAAAGGGATGCTTCCTTAGGAGGTGAAATGACAGCAGAGATCGAAAATTCAGAGAAATCAGAAAACTCCTAGAACCAGAGGCCGGAGAAACTGAACCCTCTGTGCCACTCACCATTTCTTAACAAGAGACTCGGATTCCATCCCTAAGTACATCGGGATATTTGAACTATTTTAAATATTAAAGGACGACGTGATTGTTGCAAGCTAGAAGATTTGGAACCATCCAGGTAGCTGACATCTGTTATACTAGGACAAGTGAATAATAACAATAATTCTACTTTTTATTTTCTAAGATTCAAGAGAATAGAATTAGAGATTGTTTTTAATGTGCATATTCTTTCAACGATACCTTTTGGATCTTTTAATTAAATTTAATTTAGATCCTTTAAATGTAATAAGTCAGTAAAATAGGAAGCAGTATTTTCAACAATCGAAAGCCTTTAGAGATTCAGTGTGTAAAAGGAATACCTAAGGCTTTTAAAACAAATAAGTATATTATCTCCTTCATATCACATTCACAGACTAGCTAATGTTAGCCTGCCTTTCAATACAATAAGGTATAAATGAGATGCAAAATATACATTTTCATTTAAATTGATTTTTTTTTAAATTTGGGGCATTCTATTAACCATAGTTTGTAAAATGACAGATTGTAGACTAAAAGGAAATAATATATTGTTCAGATTAACCTGACTTGCCATGAGCTTCTGCATTAATCATCAGGTTTTAACACCAGTAGAAGTCAGGCTTTACATTTGACTGACATACACTATCATTTTGCTCCTAGTTAACATACTGCACAAAAGTGATAATGTGAGGGATTTTTCTGAAGGATTGATTGCAGACCAAGATAACTCCTAGGAGGGGAAAAAAGCAGAATATAATTTCCCTTACTTGGCTAATTTCTTTTTTTAATCTTGAAGGACAGTACATGTCTGGTGCTCACAGAATTTTGAATAAATAAAATTATTTTCTCATCATATATCTGGCATTATATACTGGTAATCATTTTAAATCAGAGCTTAGTTTCCATTTGTAGGTCTGAAAATATGTAGATTCATTTTTGATAAATATAGTCAGTATATTTGATACTACTGATGACTAAAATGGAGAGTGAGAGAAGACCTTGGTAAAAGATATAAATTAGTGTCACAAAAAGTCATATAGTAACAAAAAATCATGGATCTCCTTTTTGCCTAGGTTTCATTTGGAAGATGCTCAGATATTAACAACAGCTCCACCTTATAACAAAATTTAACTATTTGTTTAGCTGTTTGATTTGAAACAGTAAAAGTGATTTTATTTGCCCCAAATTAAATACCAGACATAAAGCAATCAGGATTCAATTTGGTCTTTTCATCACATGTTATTATATAGATATATAAAAATAAGACTAACAAAGTACTTCCTATCATAATATAAATATATCCATTCACTCTAGATACTGTTAGATGTCACATATGCATAGAATTAATTAAAGCACCTACAAAATAATATCCCCAACAGAGAGCCATGCAATGTGTATATAATTCAGTTGAAATTCTCTACAAGTTAACCAACTCTTAATAGCCATACATACATGCTTATGGCAGCTGTCAATTTAGAGAAATTATAGTTGTGCATGGCCCAGAATAAAATCTTTTAACACCATCTATGTCCTAATGGAAAACAAAATGAAACAAATGAGCCTCGTTTAAAGATACATTAAAATATTACACTCAGGGACTTCCCTGGTGGTACAGGGGATAAGAATCTGCCTGCTGATGCAGGCGACATGGGTTCCATCTCTGGTCTGGGAAGATCCCACATGCTGTGGAGCAATTAAGTTCATGTGCCACAACTCCCAAGCCCACATGCCCTAGAGCCATGCTCTGCAATAAGAGAAGCCACTGCAATGAGAAGACCAGGCTCTTAAATGAAGGGTAGCCCTCACTCACTGCAACTAGAGAAAGCCTGTGCACAAAGGCCCAGTGCAACTAAAAGTAAAATATAAATGAATTAACTAAGAAAATATTATACTCAAATCCTATCTGTAATCACATATTCTCTCCTGAAAGTTAGTTTCCAGCATTTATGTCTGTCTACTATGTGTGCAAAACATTTAAGCTCTTCTTTACCTACCAAGATTTTTTTCCTGGTCCTAAAATCATTTTCATAGTTGTGAATTTCATTCTATTCCATCACGTGACATTATCCCCACCTTTATTTTCCCAAACCAAATTAATCCAAGAGGTGGCTAACATCCATGAAAGATAGAGTAACCTCTAAATATCTTTCTTTAAAAATTATCTTCATGGACTTCATGTAGCCAATAAATGATAAGAAAACTGTATTTAGGAGAAGACAGTATGAATTGTCTCTGATGATATCTTGAGAATGTAAAAAAAAAAAGTAAAGAAACTCAGAATTCCACACTTTACCCAGTGAATGTTCATTTTTTCTCTAACAAACGGATTTCCAAATTAATTTAAAACAAGCTGCATAAAAATTATGACATAATTTTCTGGACTGCAGAATCAATGAGTTGCTCTCCTGAGATGGTGAGTACCAACTAAGTCACCTGATTCTGAGAGCCCACTCATGGAAACTTGTGGTCTCTTTTGCGTAGTGATGGGAAAAATACTGAGAACCACTGGGCTAGAAGATTCAGTTCTGACAACCAGGCAGTGTGAGTTCATTTGGGTCTCTGACTTTTTCAGATTTACAGTTAAAAATCCTTTTTATGTCTGTTTCTGCCAAGCTTATGTCCCTTCCAAGCTGTAAATCTTCCATATTCCTTCTCCTTTTCTATGAGCCTAAAAGAAAACACTTTGATCCATTAATGGAATGTAGTTGACCCAGTGCCCTCTCTGTCACAATGTTGATTTACAGCCGCCAGGAGCAACGGGCAGCAAGCCAGGCTGCAGACAGTGACTAAACCCCAACAACAGGTCAGACGTGGTGCTTGCTTAATGGGCCCCTCTGTCTCCAGTGAGCAGCCCGCCTGTCACAGTGGGTGCAGCTTTCTCTTGGTAGGAATTAGTTGCACACATTTTCCTGTCTCCAGGATTTGTCAGAAGGCTGTCTGTGACCAGGATGAGCCACTGAAGATTCATGCTCTAATGCTGGGTCCCCTCCTGTGTGTGGGGAACCTAGCCAGAAGGGGAAGGGCAGGGCACTCACGTTTAGTGAGCATCCACCTCTGCTAGGTATTTGACACATGTGATGTTACTGATGTTTTCTGGCATCTCAGTGAAGTTTAATTATTCACACATGAAAACACTGGTTCAGTGATTAGGAAAGGACTCAGCAGGGTTGAGATTCCAGGCCTGACTCACATGAGCAATGACTGTGTTTTTACAGCTTAACTACACTGCTTCCATGTTATTCTGAGAAATGCTTATGTCACTGAATAACCTAGATGGTTTACAAAACCTGCTACCAACAGGCAACAAATACCTAATAAAAGTGCATTTTTTGTGTTACAAAATTATCATTTAATACAAATGATTATTTTGAAAACCGTGCTAGGAGATGCCCATTTTAGCTCTGTGTTTTCTAAAGTGAAGTCACTCAGTTGTGTCTGACTCTTTGCGGCCCCGTGGACTGTAGCCCGCCAGGCTCCTCTGTCCATGGGATTCTCCAGGCAAGAATACTGGAGTGGGTTGCCATTTCCTTCTCCAGGGGATCTTCCCAACCCAGGGATTGAACCCGGGCCTCCTGCACTGCAGGCAGATGCTTTATCCTCTGAGCCACCAGAAGCTCATAAAATTTTTGTCTTGAATATTTTGATAAGTGCACAAGCCCAGGTCCTGGAATTGTATAGCATTGACTTTAGGGTTCAGAGAATGTGCTGGCATTCTTCATCTTTGCTGAATCCCACCAGAGATCAAAGAATCTGAGAGATTAATTTCCATTTAAAAATGGTAGATTGACCACAAATGTTTATTCCCTCCTCAAAATGATGTTAAAATGATATTAAAAGAATTAGGAAAGTATTAATATATACCAATAAGGACAATGGCTAGACCTGAAAATGGAGAGATGGTGGTAGTGGCAAGTCAGTGAATGTACATATTGATCTGCGGGTCTCTGGTGCCCTTTTGCCGTCCTACTCTCACAATTCCAAAGACCAAACCACAGTGTATATCTACAAAATAAATGAAATGTTGTGAAATTTTTCTGAGATTCTGGAACATTCTCTATGCCAGAAGTATGCTGCCTATATTTTGTCTTGGGCCCACTGAAGGTCTCTTGAGGTAGGCTTGGTCAGTGGGTATTTTCATCTCATATCTCTGGAGTCCCAACATTCTGTTTACATTTTAACAGCTACTTACTAGGTGGGCAAGAGCACGAACTGACTTGGTGCAATTGTCAAGCTAATTGTCAAGCTCTTTTGCACTGAGCCAGTTTGGCAACATAAACTGTAAATTTTATAGTGAACCATGTGAGAATTTTGTCATAAACTGGGTCCTGAAGGCATTTCTTTTCAACCACCAAAGTCACTTCAACAGTGTCTGATTCTTTGTGACCCCATGGACTCTAGCCCATGAAGCTCCTTTGTCCATGGGATTTCCCAGGCAAGACTACTGGAGTGGGTTGCCATTGCCTTCTCAAATAGATCTTCCCAACCCAGGGACTGAACCTGCGCTCTCATATCTCTTGCATTGGCAGGTGGGTTCTTTATCACTAGCACCACCTGGGAAGCTCCAACTTCCAGTAAATCTTAGAATAACCCTTTATCACCGTAACCTGAAAAGCGAGGAACAATCACTTTGCCAAAAGTCACGCTTGTGTCTCTGTTTTGCTTCACTTCTTCCCCTCCTCCATGCTTTCAGTCACTTTGCTACATCCACTTGCATGAAGTCCACCTACAATGGACTTGATACAAACTATTAAGAGTAACTGGAAATCACAAATATTGCTTTACACTGTTGGATTTTCTTAGCGTAGGTTAAAGTTTTTACAGAATCCCTTCTGGGAGTTTATTTTTTTCCCCTCAAATCTTACTGTAACGTGAGCCATAGACTATTCCTTTAATATCACGGGATCTTAAGATCGGGCTTAACTGTGAATGTTGTTTCACGTACATGCTTACATTTTAAGTAACTAGAGTATTTGCTGCTAGAGATCATGGACTATTTTATATTAATTTTAGTGTCTCTTGACAATAGACAACACCATAGTGGTTTTCAATAAATGTTTGATGCATTATTAATGTATCAATGAAAGAGCTGTGAGGTTTTTGACTCAGAAAAATTGTCTTCTTTTTTAGATTTTCCGTGCCACCCTTCTATTTCCAGATTTCGCCAGTAGCTTCNGTGTCTCTTGACAATAGACAACACCATAGTGGTTTTCAATAAATGTTTGATGCATTATTAATGTATCAATGAAAGAGCTGTGAGGTTTTTGACTCAGAAAAATTGTCTTCTTTTTTAGATTTTCCGTGCCACCCTTCTATTTCCAGATTTCGCCAGTAGCTTCTGTCCTAAAACCCATGTTACAGGATAAAAATAAAAAATAAACCCCTATTTAGTAAAGTCTGCATATTTAGGTTTCTGTTATTTGCAGCCATATGCAATCCTAACTGATGTGTATGTATGTGGGGAGGGATGTTCCACACTCCTGCTGAAACAAATCATTAAGCAGGTCAACAATGAACATGCTCTAAGAAGACTTGGTATTGAAAAGACTTTGCTGTAAATTGGCCTAACAGTCGCTTTCATGGATGCTGAGTATGAAACTGGAAAAGAACAGGTGTGTGTATACGTATAAGTGAATCACTTTGTTGGACACCTGAAGCTAACACAACATGGTCGATCAGCTCCGGTGGGGGCTTAGTCGCTAAGCCATGTCCGGCTCTTGTGACCCCCTGGACTACATCCTGCCAGGCTCCTCTGTCCATGGGATTCTCCAGGCAAGAATACTGGAACGGGTTGCTATTTCCTTCTCCAGGGGATCTTCTCGACCCAGGGATCGAACCAGGTCTCCTGCACTCCAGGTAGATTCTTTACAGACGGAGCTATGAGGGAAGCCCTTAATCAGCTATGAAGTGAAAGTCGCTCAGGTGTGTCTGACTCTGCCACCCCATGGACTATGCAGTCCATGGAACTCTCCAGACCAGAATACTGCAGTGGGTAGCCTTTCCCTTCTCCAGGAGATCTTCCCAACCCAGGGATTGAACCCAGGTCTCCTGCATTGCACGCAGATTCTCTACCAGCTGAGCCACCAGGGAAGCCCAAGAATACTGGAGTGGGTAGCCTATCCCTTCTCCAGTGGATCCTCCTGACCCAGGAATTGAACCAGGGTCTCCTGCATTGCAGGCAGATTCTTTACCAGCTGAGCTACCAGGGAAGCCCAGAGATGTCTGGCAAGCATACAAATATATGTGATAAAAAGGGGAGTCCAGTGCCTACCATGAAATGGGTGTAGATGCAGTGGGTAAAGATTGTGCATTTTGTTGGAGGGATCTGGAAAGCTTCATAGAAGAGGCCTTGAAGATGAACTAGATTTCAGTAGGTTGGAAGGTTAGAACATGATCATAGAAGAGAATGGTGTAGACAAAGGCATGAATGTGGGAACATAAAAAGTACGATCTTAAATGTTACTAGCTACCATACAAACTATACTATTTTTTCCGAACTCCAGATAACTGTCAAAATATCATTTTAAATCACTGAGATCCTGCATTTATCTTTTAATTCAGCCACCACTGACCCTTTTGTCAGAGAAAAAATTTATTTCTCTGTTTAGTTCTAGCAACAAAAGGATGAACTGAGGACATTGTGATTTGGTGGTATTAATTAAATAAATTCTCCCTTTGTACCCTCTGTCTGTGAGAGAGTTTGGAATATACTAGTACCATATTTATTTTCCATGATTTTTTGGAAGTTGCTGTTTTTAACGACCTCAGGGCTATAATAAATGCAATCTCCTTGACTATCTTTGCCCACCCTGTAATGTGTGATGGTCTTTAATTGGACTCCTTGTCAAGCAAAAGAACATTATACAAAGGAAGTGATAGGGCCTGTGTACTGATAAGAATGTGTATTTTGTGAATTTTTCCACAGTGTGGGAGACTCCTTAATGAATCTTTATTCACCACTTTAACTCCTATATTTTTAAAATCGAGTCTCTGATATACTTTGTTCCTTGATGGTGGGATGGAGAGATTACCTTTCTTCAAGGTTGCCAAGTAATTAATACCATGGACTTCTTGGCACATAATCTGAATCAACCATCTGAATGATTGAACAGACTGTAGGGGTTTCAGCAAAGAAATGTAATTAATTAAAAGTGTGTGTAACAAAATTTATATTCTCTGTGGGCACAAGGAAGCTGGAATAATGCTACGCTGCAGTTGCCACATGCACCCTGTGTATTGTTCAACTCTAGACAGTGACATCCACATCATAGTCTGGGGACTGGCACCCTTGTTGCTGGTGGTGCACAGCTGCCAAGGCCATACAAGGCAGCCCAGGCCATTCTTTGGTTGCCTTTTGTTTTGCTGACTGTAGCTGAAGGAGTCTCTTGCCAAGTTTCCCTGTATATTTTGCCGTTCCTGCAGCTCTTACTTTTCTTGGAGCTTTGACAGTGGGATCTGTTGGCAGCTCTGTTATCCTAGGCCTTCTTTGCCTGTGTCCTTGAGTTCCTAGATAACCTTGAAAACTGACATTTATATACCCACAGTCTTTGTTGGGCCTTTAGTGGGGATACTTTCTCTGTTAGCATTTTTTCCCTGCTTCCAGTTGCCAAGGTCTTCCCCTGCCTGTGACTTTTTGCTTCTAAGAGAACCATATTTTGTTTTTGTGTCCTTTTATGAGAGTGACTATATCATATACAGCCTAATTGAGAACACTTTAAAATATTTCATATGGTGTCGTCCCCTTCTCCTCCTGCCCCCAATCCCTCCCAGCATCAGAGTCTTTTCCAATGAGTCAACTCTTCACATGAGGTAATGTTTAGGTATTAACAAAACATTATTTTCTTCCTCAGATCAATCAAAGAAAAGAAAAAAAAAGAAGGCCTAAAACGTAAGGAAATCAGGGGAAATTAAAAATTGTTAAACTGAAATTATAGAGCACAGTTTTATTACTGAATGTAATTAAGCAACCATCCGCATTTGCCTGTTTCTAGAAGTTTCTGGAGACATCTTAATTCAATGATTGCTATTCCTATAAGGTAGTTGATTTTCTGTTCATTTGGAGAAAAGAGAAGATTGACATACTCTGAGGCCTGAACTTTGGGGTGGGTGTCTAGTTGCTCTTGTTTTCCCAGGTGACTCTTGCTCTGAGGGTTTGCAGCCCTGCAGAACTCTAATTTCTCCAGTTTTACAATAGTAAAATTAGTTTATAACTATAGTAATGAGGTGGAGAAGGCAATGGCACCCCACTCCAGTACTCTTGCCTGGAAAATCCCATGGGCGGAGGAGCCTGGTAGGCTGCAGTCCATGGGGTCGCTAAGAGTTGGAAATGACTGAACGACTTCACTTTCACTTTTCACTTTCCTGCATTGGAGAAGGAAATGGCAACCCACTCCAGTGTTCTTGCCTGGAGAATCCCAGGGACAGGGGAGCCTGGTGGGCTCCCATCTATGGGGTCTCACAGAGTCGGACACGAATGAAGCAGTGCCGCAGCAGCAGCAGCAGTCTTCCTTTCTCTTACTTTGTTATCGATCAACCTAGTCTCAGGGCTGTGAAGATACCCACAGTCTATTTCTCTGTTTCATCTCTGTTATACATGTATGTCACATTCAATTTTGTAGCTGTTATTTATACTTATCATAAATAGCAGGATATTTATTTAAGAGAGGAAGATATTAGATTTTGTTATCAACATTACTGAATTGCAGGGTATTTATGGTTTCTTCAAGCAAGGAACTTTGAAAGGAGAGTTCTGTCTCTTTTCATAATCACAGGATTGTAAAAAGATTGTTTCACTTGACCCAGAGTCAAGTGAAAAATCTGGGTTCAAATCCCAGCTCTGCCCCTTGCTAACCAACCTCTCTGAACTGTGACTCTTTCACCTTAGAGCAAGGCAAATAATACTTTTTCTATCGTGTTCTAGTATCTCCTTTGGTCTTGTGTGTGTGAATGCACATTCCCTCAGTTGAGTTCGACTCTTTGTGACCCTGTGGACTGTAACTCTCCGGGCTCCTCTGTCCGTGGGATTCTCCAGGCAAGAATACTGGAGTGGGTTGCCATTTCCTTCTCCAGGGGATCTTCCCAACCCAGGGATAGAACCCACATTTCTTGCATTTCCTATATTGGTATCACTATGTCACCTGTCTTACCCTGATATATAAAATCATCACCTCCAGGATTGCCAGTTTCCTTCTTTCTCCTTCCCTCATTGTGTGTTTTTCTTCACCTCTCCACACACTCCATGACCCTCCACACATGGAGGCTTATCCAGTTCTCAGGTCACATTTATCCTTCCTTCTCTCTGCCTTAAATTCTTTATTAAAAATCAAGTACCTTATTACCTACATTCTGCATCAAAATAGCCCACATTCTAAGACACGAATTTATTAAGCATTTACTGTGGAGTAGACATGCTAGTCGAAGAAGGCAATGGCACCCCACTCCAGTACTCTTGCCTGGAAAATCCCATGGATGGAGGAGCCTGGTAGGCTGCAGTCCATGGGGTCGCTAAGAGTCGGAAATGACTGAACGACTTCACTTTCCCTTTTCACTTTCACGCATTGGAGAAGGAAATGGCAACCCACTCCAGTGTTCTTGCCTGGAGAATCCCAGGGACGGGGGAGCCTGGTGGGCTACTGTCTATGTGGTTGCACAGAGTCGGACACAACTGAAGCGACTTAGCAGAGGAGGTATAAGTGTGCTTCAGGAAGCCCTGTGAACCCCCCTGAAGCTATGGGAAAATCTTGGTAGATATTTGTGTCTTGGGGAACAGGCTCCATCATGTTCTTTGGATTCGACAAGAGCCGTCCTGGGAGTTAATTCCCTCAGTCTATGGTTCCCCACTGTGTAGCAATGATATAGTTTTGGAAACTAATATCTGCTTTAGGGAAGTGTGCTTGATCTAAAGATAACCCCATATCTTTGCAATACTTGGTTTAAATTAGACAGAATAGAAAAATAAACCTGATGTACCCATGACTGAGTGTTTTTCCTGACTCTTGAGAGAGAAAAACTGCTCTTTGACTACAGGCACAGTCTGGGGAAGCATGTGACCCAGCCTACAACTATGAAGGGATGAGTCTGACACTGTGGATGAAGTACAGAGAAATGGAAAGAACTACAGCCCTCATGACTTCAGGAGCCCCTGGTTCAACCATTTCCTGAAGCCTGACCTCCATCTGGACTTCCCTCCTGTTACTGATAAATGTTATGTAAGTGACCTTGCATTGGGTTTTCTGTTACTTTTAAACAGTCATAGCTGGATGGAGATAGTGACCCCCCAAGAGCCAGTGGTATATGCTACATTAAAAGAAGAATCATAGAGAATGCTTAAATGAACTGTTTCATGGTTAAAACCATTTCAGTATAACTGGATAATGATGTCTTTGTGTTCTTTACTTCATCTACAGAGGTGAAATAATTTGTGCTTTTCACTTTAATATGAGTGCCCTTGAACCTTTCTGTAATGATAACGGGAAGAAGGAGCACTCTCACATAGACGGAGGTGGTAGTGTAAAACTTAGGGAGTGTGTGTGGGGGAGGGTCTTTTAATTATGCAGTGTATACACTTATGGTTTCACGATAGTTCAGAAAAAGTCATATACATAAGCAATGTAGTCGGGAAGGCCTGTGATGCACCTGTCTCAAGGCATCACTGGGCACGGAGCTGTCTGCTTTCAATCTTGATCCACAGTGCTCTTTACTAGCCTTTTATTCTGGAGGTAACTCTTCTGCTTTGGTGCCATTGGTAATTGGATGGTCTCTGGGCACCAACCTAGTTTGTGTGCTTCACTTGCCTTTACAATCTACAGAAAGTGAAAGTGAAAGTGAAGTCACTCAGTCGTGTCCGACTCTTTGCGACCTGTGGACTGTAGCCCACCAAGCTCCTCTGTCCATGGGATTCTCCAGGCAAGAATACTAGAATGGGTTGCCATTTCCCTCTCTACAGAGATACAACTAAATCCTAACTTTAGTGGAGGACTATCCTCCCTGTACCTTTCTCATATGCACTCCTCATGCACACTGAAGAACCCTGGATTGGCACATCACCTTGCTTTTCTCTCTAGTGCACACTTACTTAAACCCCATATTCTACTTCCAGCTGCTCTCTGTACCACTATAGGTCATGAAAGACTTGGGAAGATGAGGAAGATAATAGATGGCCCTCTCATGGCTAGATCACAGTGTGAAAATGAAAGTTGCTCAGTCCTGTCCAGCTGTTTCCAACTCCGTGGACTATAGCATCCCAGGCTCCTCTGTCCATAGAATTCTCTGGGCCAGAATACTGGAGTGGGTAGCTGTTCACTTCTCCAGGGGATCTTCCCAATCTAGGAATCGAACCCAGGCCTCCCACATTGCAGGCAGATTCTTTACTGTCTCAGCCACCAGGAAGCCCAGATTGCACCAGATTGCAAAAGGAGGGTAATTTATGGCCCTCTCATGGCTATATCGCAAAAGAGTCAGGTATGACTTAGCAACTAAACAACAATAACAATATGGCTATTAATAATATAATATCAATGGCAAGATTTGCTATCTCTATAGCCTCTTCCATAATTCTGTGAAGTTGCCTCTTCCAACACTAGACAGAAAGTTAGATGAATATCTACTCGCAGAACTCAAACTTAAAGGAAAATCTGAGGGAAATTCTGTGGGTTTATCCTTACTGGTATCCTGTTTGTATTTTTATCAATTAGATTAATAAATAGAAATCATAGTACTCTAGTCTACAGATGACAATGCTAGGGAACACAGCTGAACACAAAATAATAGCTGAAAACCCTTGTCTAGTGCTTACTATATCCATTCTTCTATCTACCTTGCATATATTAGCTCTTTTAATTCTTATTTCATAGATGAGGAACTTCAAGTTACTTGCCCAAGGCCAGTTAGCAAGGGAAGAATAGAGTTGAGGTTTGAATCTAAGTGGACTGGCTCTGAAGTACATGCCCCTAGTCATTCTGTTCGGTGCCCTCAGCATGATGTAAGAGTTAAACTAATAGAATGGGCATTTTAGATGTGCTAAAACAAAAGCAGAATACAATAGGTAAGGAAAGAGCTGATTTTACAACAGATTATACGAGAGAGGACAAGGCTTTTTGGTTGATCATAAGCTGGATTTGAAAGGAAATAAGCTGCTTCTCAAAAGGTTAACACAACCCCAGACTTCTGACAAAGAAAAATATGATTCAGCAGAGGAAGTAAATGTTCCACTGTATTCTAACTCGACTAATAGATTATGTTGGAATATTTCATCTATCAGGTATCAGAGTTCATGAGCAACACTATCTAACTCAAGATGTTAGCCAAAATGATGTTCAGTCCGGTGACTACTCCACATGAAATGAGGGCATATAAATAGCAGTTTTTAGATATTCCAAGAATATCTGAAGAGGTATGGTCTATATGGTATGGTTAATATCTCAGCTCAAAACCAAAAGGAATCATCTAAATTATTCAAAGTCTTTCACAATAGTCAGGGCTGCCTCACTAAGCAGTGAGTTCCCAGGCAATAGAAGGTTCGAGAAGTGTCTGGATGACAATTTGTTGAACATCTCATTTGTTGGAAAATAGTGTTAATTGGAATAGCATTGCAACAAAGCTGTTTTAGGAATCTGGGTTTTCTTAGGAATCTGGCTTTTCAAAGGTAGTTTTTAGCCAAAAATCGGATATCTACACAATTGTTAACTGGAAAGCATCAAATTAAGAAAGCTTTGAAGGACTCATCTTAGCATATAATAATGGGCAATATTACCATTACATTTGAAGGAAAAATACTTGAAATACTTAAATGAAACTCCTAAACTCCTTATCATATATTTTACAAAAATGTTGAAATCCAATTTCAAATGGATGTTTTCCTGCCACTTTAATGTTTTTAAGTGCTTTGTCTTTGAGAAAATACTGTAATAAATAAAACTGGACAAGTGAAGTGGCTGAATACCCTGTCAAGATGCCCTGTCCAACGAGTACACATGTGATGAGTGAGGAAGGGAGAAAAGGTTAATGTAATTAGAAAAATGAATTCTGGGTAGCCTCAAAGAGCATGTCTTGTGAATCATCTACATTCACATTTCTTTAAACTTTGTCTATCCTAAGGGAGATGAAGCAATTACATAGACATAATGTGTTACTCTTTCAGTACAATGCAACCCACATTCCTCCATACATTCATCATCATCAGTGGTATTTGTGTTCAGTGCTGTCATGCAATCTAGTTGCCAACAATTATTAAAAACAAAACCGAAAGGTTATGCATTTAGGAGATAAAGCAAGGTTAACTTTTGCAACATGTTCTATGAAGCAAGGTTAATTTTCGCAACATGCTCTATGAAGATGTCAATCCATTAAGGGGACAAAAAATCACTAAGGAGCTCCTCAAAGATACTCTTGCATCAAGAACTATCTCCAGAGACCTACCAAGTAAATAAAGTGATTATCTGTCACTCACAATTATCCAAAATGGAATCCACAATGGCTGTGACATAGCTGCATATGAGCTTCCCCTCTCATTTTCACCTACATTCTCACTCACTGATTGTGAAAGTCTTTTTCTCTGGACGTTCCCTCATTATCTGTTTTTTTTTTTTTTTTCTCTAACAACAAACAAAAATACTCTAGATTTCATTACCAGAGACACTTATGTAGAGAGCATCCTGTCTGGCACAGTTAATACTACCTCTCTCAACTTCTCAGGAAAAAAAGGAACTATTTTCAACACATAGTCTTCCTCCTCTTACCGCCTCCCCTCCCTTTCTCTTCTTTCCTCCTTTTTTCTCTCTTTCCCTCCATTCCCTTCCTCTTACTCCTCCTCTCACTCTTCTTCCTCCTCTTCCTCTGGAATTCATGTTTCCCTTAAAAATGAATTTTCTTCTATCCCAATTAATTTTCTTAGGCTACGAATAAAATAGCACTGGGCTTCCCTGGTGGCTCAGAGGTTAAAGTGTCTGCCTCCAATGCGGGAGACCCGGGTTCGATCCCTGGGTTGGGAAGATCCCCTGGAGAAAGAAATGGCAATCCACTCCAGTATTCTTGCTTGGAAAATCCCGTGGATGGAGGAGCCTCGTAGGCTACAGTCCACGGGGTCGCAAAGAGTCGGACACGACTGAGCGACTTCACTTCACTTCACTATACTGTGCTTGCTATATGCCAGGCAGTTTGCTAAACACATGACGTATATTGGCTCATTTAACCGTCTGTACAACCTGAGGAAGTATGCCCTGTTGTTACATCTTTCAGAGAAAGAAAACCAAGGCATGGAGAGGTTGTATAATGTGGCAACAGTCGCCTGGTGATGAGTCTGAACACAGGCCTTGTAGTTCCAAAGTCCATGCTTGAACCAGTGACCCATTCCCCTTCTCAAACTTTAGGACTGTCCAGAGCATGACTTCCTTAGAGACGGATAAAGAAGGTAACTAACACTTACTGGGTGCCTAATTCATGCCAAGCACTCAACATATATTATCTAGTTAGATCTCTGCCACAGCACTTCAGGTCAGGGATTATGATCCCAGCTTTATAGACAAGGTTAAAAAAAAGCAAACTTACCGAATGTCACACTGTAAGTCACAGAAACAGATTTCTGTCTAGCTAATTCTATACATTACCTTCTTCAGGATATATTAGATTGTGACTTGTAGCCAAATATGGAGCAAGATGCCTTTACCTGAGGCCTCATCTTTGGCACTGTCTTCTCATTCTCATACCTTGACCTCTTGGGCACTCTAGAAAACTTGAGATAGCCAGTCAAGGCTTCATTTTTCTCTTAATTAGCGCTCAAGAATTTGCTCTCTTATCTGGTAGACTTAGGGGACCTATGACCTCAGCTGGTTCTGAGTCATGCTGCTGACTCTAATCTGCATCACATACTTTTGTTTCTTTCTTTGTGGTCCTTAATCCTGAGATGGGATATTGAGAGGCAATGACTACAGAAGAACCGCATGCAGCCCATTATAAACCACATGAAACAATGTTGTATGCTTTTTATATGAAAAAATAAAAAAACTAATGTTTTTGTTGGTAAAATAAGTCAAATAGTGAAATTTAATATGGATCAACATCTTATGTTTTACAATACCCATTTTTACTTCAATAATTTGTATAAATTACAGAAAACAGACCAACTTTTAAGGAAAGCATAATACTATTGTGAAAGTATAATTGTATTGGTATGTCTTATATAATTTTATTTCTTGTCGAAATCATTTTTGGTGGGCCAAGCAGCTCTGGCAGCCTAGCATTTGCCATGCTGCTAAATCTCAAAGAAATTCAAAAATACATTGAGTTTCATGAAAATTAAAATATAGCATATGTAAATTTGGGGGATCTAGTTAAAGCAGTGCTGAGAGGAAATCTATAGTGCTAGGTATCTTAGAAAAGAAGAAAAATCTCAATTGATAATCTAAATTTCCAATTTAAGAAACTAGGAAAAGAATTATAAGATACCCCCCAAGTAAAAATAGAAAGGAAATCATAAAGGAGGACATAAGTAAATGAACTTGAATACAGAAAAAAAGAAAAAAGGGCAATGAAACAAAGACCTGATTCTTTGAAAAGATTAATAAAATTAATAAGCCTCCAATAAGATTAACAACATTGAAAAAAAAAGACACAAGTTACATGAATCAGGAATGAATCACTGTAACAGGGTCTATGCCAGTATAGACCCTGCAGACATCAAGAAGGTAATAAGAGAATACTGCACAGAACTCTATACACATGAACTCGACAGCTTAGTTGAAACAAACCAATTCTTCTAAAAGCACAAACTACCACAACTCATCAAATATGAAATGGACCATTTGAATAATCCTATAACAACTACAGATACTGAATTCATGATTTAGACTATCTTCTCCTCCCCTTCCCTAGGCCCAGATGATTTCACTGATAAATTCTTCCAAACATTTAAGGAGGAAAGACTGCCAATTCTACACAGCCTTTTTGGGAAACAGAAGAGGGCACATTTTCCAGTTCATTTCCTATGGTCAGCACTAACCTGATAGCAAAACTTGGCACAGGTATTGCAAGACAATAACAGTAATAATAATAACAATAGTACTAATATGACTTTTTTACTTAGATCTGCTTCAGCTTCCTATGAGAATGCTTTTCATAAGTAGAGGTCATAAGTAGAGGCTTATTTTATCCTATTCTTTGCAAGACACATACATTCTATGCATTCCTGATAAAGTGCTGTCCAGATGTGATTGACTAGAAGTGTGTCAGACCTAAACAGAATGGCTACTCTTGGACTGATGATTAGAGTGAATGAATATATATTTAGTACAAATATTTAATTAATATTTAACTTCTGTCATTGTTATAGCAATGTATTTTCCCATCAACAAGTAGTAAGAGCAAAAACTGTGCTCTTAAAATCACTGCGGTTAAAAAAAATCAGTATGGTATGCATTCATGTTCATAACAACATTTCTCAAAATAGCCAAAAGGTGGACATAACCCACATGCCCACTGATGGATCCATGGATACACAAAATGTGGTGGATTATTATTCAGCCTTAAAAAGTAAGGAAATTCGGATACATGTTACAACATGGATGAACCATGAAGACTTCATGCTAAGTAAAATAAACAGACACAAAAGGACAAATATTGGATATTTCGACTTACATAAGGTACCTAGAGTAGTCAAATTCATAGAGATGGAAAGCAGAATGGTGGCTGTCAGAGTTTAGGGGCAGATCAGAGGGAAAGCGGAAGTGTGAATGAATAGTTGCTTAAAGGGTACTGAGTTTTAGTTTGGCAAAATGAAAAGCCTTCTGGAGATTGGTTGCACAACAATGTAAAACTAATTAACATTACTAAACTGTACACTTAAGATTGGTTAAGATAGTAAATTTTATGTCTATTTTACCACAATTAGGAAAAAAACACTATAATATTTATAGTATACATGCCTTTTCTTAAAGACATGTAGGATAACTTCCTTAAAGTATTGGGGTCACATTTTAAAGTGTTTGGTGAATATTTCCAAAGTGTTCATAGAAACATGGCACCAGTTTATGCTCCCTGCTGTTTAGTCACTCAGTCCTGTCTGATTCTTTAGAGACCCCGTGGACTGCAGCACACTAGACTTCCCTGTCCTTCACTATCTCTCAGAGCTTGCTCAAACTCATGTCCATTGAGTTGATGATGCCATCCAACCATCTCATCCTCTGTCACCCTCTTCTCTTCATGTCCTCAATCTTTCCTAGCTTCAGGATCTTTTCCATTGAGTTGGTTCTTGGCATCAGGTGGCCAAAGTTTTGGAGCTTCAGCTTCAGCATCTGACTCTTTGCGACCCCGTGGACTGTATCCCACCAGGCTCCTCTGTTCATGGACTTTTCCAGGCAAGAATACTGGGGTGAATTGCCATTTCCTACTCCAGGGGATCGTCCCAATCCAGGGGTTGAACCCGTGTCATCTGTATTGGCAGGAGGATTCTTTACCACTGAGCCACCTGGCTTCAGCATCAGTCCTTCCAATGAATATTCAAGGTTGATTTCCTTTAGGATTGACTGATTTGATCTCCTTGCAGTCCAAGGGACTCTCAAGAGTCTTCTCCAGCACCACAGTTCAAAAGCATCAATTGTTCAGTGCTCAGCCTTCTTTATGGTCCAATTCACTGGAAAAACCATAGCTTTGATTACATGAACCTTTGTTGGCAAAGTGATGTCTCTGCTTTTTTAATATACTGTCTAGGTTTGTCATAGATTTTCTTCCAAAGAGCAAGCATCTTTTAATTTCATGGCTGCAGTCACTGTCCACAGTGATTTTGGAGCCCAAGAAAATAAAGTCTGTCACCATTTTTAATTTTACCCCCATCTATTTGCCATGAAGTGATGGGACTGGATGCCATGATCTTAGTTTACTGAACATTGAGTTTTAAGCCAGCCTTTTCACTCTTGCAGCTAGATGTGACAATATAGCTAAGGTCTAATAATGAGATCAAAGATAATGGTATGTATAAATTTAAAAAAAGTTGTATCTAAAAGTAATGGTATGCAGAGTTTCTAGAATGTTTTCTTTAAGTAAAGCACTTGTCTTCTTTCCCGTTTGTACCTGCTGCTCAGAATGTAGATAGGGCTGATGGGTCAGCTATCATTTTGGACATCGATTTCCACGTGAAAGTCACAAGCAGCACAGCAACAAAACAGAAAAGCTATGAGTCCTTGATATCTGGAACTGCACCGTAGGCTCTGGACTGCCTGCCTCCACACTGTTATGCTGGAGACAAATACATTTCTAGCTCATTTTGATCTCTTTGCACCTGAATTTATCCTTCAGCTTTAGTTTTCATTCTTTTCAGTTTTTGTCATATAGGTGAAAAATACCTTAGTTTTGTTATACACAGCTCCTTGTCCAATAAGAGATAAGATTTCTGGAGTTATTGCTACTTTTAGCTAAGCAAAGGAGAGGAACCCAGGGAGAATTTTTTCTTCTTTTCATATTTGGGTGGTATATTGCTAGGGTTCTCAATATGAAAGAGTAAATTCATTATCATCACTTTTCTCTTTAATTCAAAGACTGTCTGGAAGATAAAGTTGCTAAGATCAATAGATATTTATTGAAATACTCTATTCAATTGATACTTGGAAAGAATGCTCATATTTTGATCATGATGCTTTAGATGATTTTAATAAGGATTAAAAAACGAAGGTGTCAGATGCTTCTGATTTTTTAAATAAAACAACTGCCCTGAGAAACTGGATCTAATGTCTCAAGGCAATTTAAGCCTTGTTACTCTTGTGGGATGGGTATGGGGAGGGAGCATGGTGAAACTCTGAAAACTTTGTTGATGTTTTTGAACCTGAGTGTGTTATCACATGGGAGGCTTCTTAAAAACACAGATCACTAGGCCCCATGCCTCCAGGATTGACTAGCCACTTTCTAGGTGGGAAGAAGAGCAAAATGAACAGCACTGGTGTATAACTGCCTCACTCCAGGCATTCTGCCACCCTTTTGGGATAACTCTGCCAACTCCAGGGACCAGGGAAAACAATTAGAAGGAAACAGAAATGGCAAGAAGGAGACTGTACTTATTTGAGGTCACTGCTTATATTTCTTTAGGACTTTGGACTGATTTTCATCAAATAGACTGGTTTCTGTCAAATTAAACTTTTCCTTATTCCCACAGTAGGAGCATCATGTAAAACCCAATCTCTGCTTCAGTGCATGAGGTGAAGTGTTAGTTGCTTAGCCCTGTCCAAATCTTTGTGACCCATGGACTGTAGCCCACCAGGCTCCTCTTTCCATGGAATTCTCCAGGCAAGAATACTGGAGTGGGTTGCCATTTTCTACTCCAGGGGATCTTCCCAACCCAGGAATCAAACCTGGGTCTCCTGCATTGCAGGCAGATTCTTTATCACTGAGCCATCAGGAAGCCCTCTTTGCATACAGAAAACATTCTCCTTTTGGCATTAGGGAACAGACCTGCATGCTCTCATCTTGTTTCCTTATAGATTAAATGATGCACCTGAATTTATATAACAGTGTACTGGAGGACATGCAACCGCTATAGTAGATATTCCTGGCTATGTTTCAGCAACATGAGAACTGCTTTAACTACTATTCCAGACTCCACCAATCTTTTCTGCTTTACTGTGTTTAGCATTAACTCTGAATTAGGATATATGTGGTTGAAAATAAATGTTCAGCCACAGGATGAATTTATAGATGAGGTTTCTTAATAGTTGTTTCCTTTAAAGACATTTCCTTTAAAGGCATTGCACATTATCAATATTTAACTTGGTGCTTATCCACTCTATTTTATTTACAATTATCAAGTTACTATATTGTTGTCAGTTCTATGCAAACTTTTATCAACTAAAACAGATCTGAGTGGAAAGTATTCATTATTTCACTTCAAACTCTGCAGTCAGGTCAATAGCTAAAAGAGGTGAGACATAATTGAACTTTACACATGTGATTTATTTTCTTATGTGAGTTGGAGATCTTATCCTATGAAAAAGATAGAGAAATAAATTTGGAAAGCCATTGAAAAACTGCTCACTTTAGCAATTTTGTTTTATAAATTAAAAAAAAAATCAGAGATTCAGAGAGGTTAGATAATTTATTTGCTCAAGATCATGACTAAACTCATGACTGATTCAGTACTAGAAATGGGCCTCCTAGTGCTTTGCAAAGTCAATATTAAGTGTAGTGAACTGAATCGTAGCATTTCAAAGGATGTATGAATCATTATAATTCTCTTAGTTCTATTTTATGAGGATTTTTTTAAACTGAATATTCAAATACATTTTGAAAGAAATGCACCAGACGACTTATGTACTGATGCCCTTCCAAACAGTTCATTAAAATGTTTGATTTAAAATAAGTAATATTCACTGGAAGGATTGATGCTGAACCTCCAATATTTTGGCCACCTGATGTGAAGAGCCGACTCTTTGGAAAAGACCCTGATGCTGGGAAAGATTGAAGGCAAAAGGAGAAGGGGGCAGCAGAAGATGAGATGGACCAACTCAATGGACATAAATTTGAGGAAACTGGGAGATGGTGAAGGACAGGGGAGCCTGGTGTGCTACAGTCCATGGTGTTGCAAAGAGTTGGATATGACTTAGCAACTGAAAAGCAACAACAAAAAATCCTATCATTAATGATGCATATCTGCTGACTTATGAGGAGCCACAAGTAAGTGTACAGGGAGAAATTTGGAGAAGTGATAAAGATGCTGAAGAGAACCCATAGAGGAAATGAATAGACCAGTTGGAATGTGTTTGGAGTAAACCTTTTCCTTACTTTCTCAACATTCAACATTCTTAGTATCTCAGAATATACATCTCTTGCCTGGAAAATCCCATGGACGGAGGAGCCTGGTGGGCTGCAGTCCATGAGGTCGCTAAGGGTCAGACACGACTGAGCAACTTCACTTTCACTTTTCACTTTCATACATTGGAGAAGGGAATGGCAACCCACTCCCATGTTCTTGCCTGGAGAATCCCAGGGACGAGAGAGCCTGGTGGGCTGCCGTCTATGGGGTCACATAGAGTTGGACATGACTGAAGTGACTTAGCAGCATTCAGACTTATTTTTTCTTCACTCTGTATTGTTGCCATGATCACACAAGATACTTATGGATAGATAGGAACTCCCTGGCAGTACAGTGGTTAGGGCTTTGTGCCTCCACTGCCAGGGGCACGAGTTTAATCCCCAGTTGGGGAACTATAATCCCACAAATGTCACAGTGCAGCCAAACACACACACACACACACACACAAAACACAAAAAGCCCATACCACATATGAAAAAATGATGACAACAATACACTGATGACAATAATCCATTTCATAGCAAACTAGTATTCTATTAACTGAATATAGTTAATAAAAATGATTGAGATTTCAAAACACAATATTAAGTTCTTATTCTTTGAGGAGTTATAGAGAACAATTGGGTTGTGAAAACAAGGGAAATTTTGAAAGAAAATTGGCTTTAAATGACTAAATTTTGAATTAAACTTTTAATTTTGTATTGGAATATAGTCAATTAACAATGTAATAGTTTCAGGTGGTCAGCAAAGGGACTCAGCCACACATATATATGTTACCATTCTCCCCCAAACTCCTCTCCCAGCCAGGCTGCCACATAACCCTGAGCAGAGTTCCCTGTGCTATACAGGAGGTCCTTGTTGATTATCCATTTTAAATATAGTAGTGTGTACTATATTCAGTTTTCACCTTGACAAGTTCTGTGGCCATACAAAGATATGGCTGAATGAATTTAGGACAAAAGCAACCTATCAGCCATGACAAACTCATTAAAATCAGCTAATGCACTGCCAGTTTGGTTAGACAAAACACAGTCAAGTCAGATGAAGGAAGTGAAGTGAAAGATGCTCAGTCATGTCCAGCTCTTCACAACCCCATGGATTCTCCAGGCCAGGATACCAGAGTGGGTAGCCTTTCCCTTCTCCAGGAGATCTTCCCAACCCAGGGATCAAACCCAGGTCTCCCACATTAAAGGCAGATTCTTTAACAGCTGAGCCACAAGGGAAGCCCCCAAGTGAGATGACCGGAGTGAGAAATATTGATGTCTTACTTAATGTTATATGGGTAGGCTTGAGCACGTCACCAAAAAGGGAACCTCCAAAAGAATGCCAGAAAACCATTTCTTTGCTCTCACTTGTCTTTTTGGCTTTGCCCTTCTTGTTTCTGCACTTTGGAACCATGCAGATGAAAGGAATTCACTTCTTTCCCTTTCTGTGACTAAGGGAATAATCACATTAATTATCATCAGTCTGCTTCAAAATTGTGAATTAGATCAGACTATGGAAACTATCTGTAGCAGCTGACCTAGAAAAAGAATTACATCAACATCTATATGTTGCCTGATATATTTCACAAACTAGAACATAAAAATCTTAAAATTTGTATGGAGACACAAAAGACCTAAAATAGCCAAAGCAGTCTTGAGAAAGAAAAACAGAGCTAGAGGAATCAGGCTGCTTGACTGTATATAGCAATCTTATTGCCATTGACAGACTATACTACAAAGCTACAGTCATCAAAACAGTATGGTACTGGCACAAAAAACAGAGATATAAATCAATGGAGTGGGATAGAAAACCCGGAAATAAGAAATAAAGTGTGTGGACACTTATGGTTAATTAATCTATGACAAAGGAGACAATCTTATACAATGTAAGAAATATAGTCTCTTCAATAAATGGTGCTGGGAAAACTGGACAGCTACATGTAGAAAAATGAAATTAAAATACTCTTTAGCACCATATACAAAGATAAACTCAAAATGGATTAAAGACTTAAATGTGAGACTGGAACATGACTAAAAAGAAGCGGGAAAATCTGGGCATCGCCTTAGAGCTGCAGCATGCAAATTTGGCCTTGGAGTACAGAATGAAACAGGGCAAAGGCTAATAGAGTTCTGCCAAGAGAATACACTGGTCATAGCAAACACCCTCTTTCAACAACACAAGAGAAGACTACACGTGAACATCACCAGATGGTCTACAGTGAAATCAGATTGATTATATTCTTTGCAGCCAAAGATGGAGAAGCTCTATACAGTCAGCAAAAACAAGACTGGGAGCTGACTGTGGCTCGGATCATGAACTCCTTATTGCCAAATACAGATTGAAATTGAAGAAAGTGGAGAAAACCACTAGACCATTCAAGTATGATCTAAATCAAATCCTTTATATCCCTTATATACAGTGGAAATGAGAAATAGATTTAAGGAACTAGATCTGATAGACAGAGTGCCTAATGAACTATGGATGGAGGTTCATGACATTGTACAGGAGACAGGAATCAAGACCATTCCCAAGAAAAAGAAATGCAAAAAAGCAAAATGGCTGTCTGAGGAGGCCTTACAAATAGCTGTGAAAAGAAAGGAAGCAAAAAGCAAAGGAGAAAAGGAAAGATATTCCCATTTGAATGCAGAGTTCCAAAGAATAGCAAGGAGAGATAAGAAAGCCTTCCTCGGTGATCAATGCAAAGAAATAGAGGAAAACAACAGAATGGGAAAGACTAGAGATCTCTTCAAGAAAATTAGAGATACCAAAGGAACATTTCATGCAAAGATGGGCTCAATAAAGGACAGAAATTGTAGGGATTCAGAAAAAGAAGATCATGGCATCTGGTCCCATCACTTCATGGGAAATAGATGAGGAAACAGTGGAAACAGTGTCAGACTTTATTTTTTGGGGCTCCAAAATCACTGCAGATGGTGACTGCAGCCATGAAATTAAAAGACGCTTTCTCCTTGGAAGAAAAGTTATGACCAACCTATATAGCGTATTTAAAAACAGAGACATTACTTTGCNTTGCCTGCTGGGAGCACAGATTTTCTTCCTGTTCTTCAATCTTCCTCAAAATCCCTTATTGCATATTTTATGAGTTATAGCAGCTCTTAGTCGTTGCTTTTTAAAATTACAAACTTGAAAGCCTATGCTGGCATTCTGCTAATGGGCTTTGCATATATGTTTTGAGCATTTACAGAGAGAAATGTAGTAAGAGAAACATTTGTGGGATGAATATGTACTTGTAAAGAGTTGTGTCTCTTTACAGAAATAGGGCTATATTGACGGAGCAAGCTGAGTTTCTCCACATACCAATGCATGAGACCTTCTTCCAACTTAAGTGGTTAAGGTCACAGGCTAGTTTATTATCCTCTCACTCTTCCTCTCCCCTCGACAATTTTGGGACACCTGCAATTAGGGCCATGTACTGATCTGAAAGCTAGGTTGGGTGCCTTGAGAGGTACTGTGAGCTTCTTGAACTTTCATGGCGTGTCTGCAGTGTGAACAGTTCCCCTTGCAGTTGGAGAGAACTGAAGGCGTTCATGGAAAATGGAACAAAATAGTTGTGAGAAGTGGTTAAGCTGGGGAACTCTGGGATTTTAGGAATGAATTTTTAAAGAGGCTTTTTTTTTTTTTCCAAAAAGATATTTCTAGAAAGACTAAAGGGAGTGATTATGAAAATTAAATGTTATAAGACCTAGGAAGTGCTGAGCACAGAGTCTGGCACCTGAAAACTACTCAATAAATGTTTATTATTATTGTTGTTGTTGTTCTGTTTTTGTTATTAAGTTGTGGACACACGCATCTTGTATCTGGTTCATTGTAAACCCCTCAACTGGATTTGGAAAACAGCTTTTTAAAGGGGCTTTAATTGTATCAGGAAAGAACACCTTATATGGCCTGCATTTAGGATCCAGGACCAACAACAAAGGAAGAACAAACAATGGTGGCCCCAGGTAAGCTGGTGACGCTGTAGACAGTAGAGAGGAATGTGTGTTCCATTAGGAGATGATGACTTCCTGTGGTTTCTTGGGACAGTCTTGATCAAAAATGAAATTTGGAGGCTAGTAAGCCTCATGATGTTCAAGCTGGTCTTAGAAAAGGTGGAGGAATCAGAGATTAAATTGCCAGCATCCTCTGGATCATGGAAAAAGCAAGAGAGTTCCAGAAAAACATCTATTTCTGCTTTATTGACTATGCCAAAGCCTTTGACTGTGTGGATCACAACAAACTGTGGAAAATTCTGAAAGAGATGGGAATCCCAGACCACCTGACCTGCCTCTTGAGAAACCTGTATGCAATTCAGGAAGCAACAGTTAGAACTGGACATGGAACTGTCCCAAATAGGGACTGGACTGGTTCCAAATACGAATAGGAGTACTTCAAGGCTGTATATTGTCACCCTGCTTATTTAACTTATATGCAGAGTACATTATGAGAAACGCTGGGCTGGAAGAAGCACAAGCTGGAATCAAGATTGCCGGGAGAAATATCAATAACTTCAGATATGCAGATGACACCACCCCTATGGCAGAAAGTGAAGAAGAACTAAAAATCCTCTTGATGAGAATGAAAAAGTTGGCTTGAAGCTCAACATTCAGAAAACGGAGATCACAGCATCTGGTCCCATCACTTCATGGGAAATAAATGAGGAAGCAGTGGAAAGTGACAAATTTTATTTTTCTGGGCTCCAAAATCACTGCAGATAGTGATTGCAGCCATGAAATTAAAAGACGCTTACTCCTTGGAAGGAAAGTTATCTACAACCAACCTAAATAGCATATTAAAAGGCAGAGATGTTCTTTGCCAGCAAAGGTCCATCCAGTCAAGGCTATGGTTTTTCCAGTGGTCATGTATGGATGTGAGAGTTGGACTATAAAGAGAAGTGAGCACCATGGACTCTGGGAGTTAGTGATGGACAGGGAGGCCTGGTGTGCTGTGGTTCATGGGTTCGCAAAGAGTCGGACACGACTGAGTGAATGAACTGAACTGAACTGAATGCAAACTCTTAGTTGCGGCATGTGGGATTTAGTTCCCTGATCAAGGATGAAACCTGGGCCCCCTGCATTGAGAGCATGGAGTTGTAGCCACTGGACCACCAGGGAAGTCCCTGACAGTTTTTAGTGTTTTAGAGGAGAACAGGATGGCGGAGGAATAGGTGGATGTGGAGTACATTCTCTTTCCACAGATACGTCAGGAATACACCTTCAAACACAGAAGTGCGTGCAGAACACCAGCTGAGAGCAGACAGGAGGACCTGACCAGCGGAAAAGAATATATAGAACCACACAAAACTTGGTAGGACAAAGGAACTACGTGTGTAAACAGGAATGTTAGCAGGACTGGACCTACGCTCAGCAGGTAGGGGAACTGACGCAGGGGTCTGATCCCCACAGTGGGGCAATTGTCTGAGTCAGAGGAGAAACATTTAAGGCTGAGAGTGAAACAGCTGATCTGTGGCAGCCTGAATGGAATGAAAATTAGACAGTCTTTGCCTCAGCCATACATATTCCAGACAGGAGTGCTGGTCTCCTGGAAGGTGCAGTGGCTGGGAGCTGAAGCTTAGGGATTGTGCAGNGGGGCAATTGTCTGAGTCAGAGGAGAAACATTTAAGGCTGAGAGTGAAACAGCTGATCTGTGGCAGCCTGAATGGAATGAAAATTAGACAGTCTTTGCCTCAGCCATACATATTCCAGACAGGAGTGCTGGTCTCCTGGAAGGTGCAGTGGCTGGGAGCTGAAGCTTAGGGATTGTGCAGCAATTCGAGGGCTGCTATTCACTGAGGAGAGATGGATTGAGGGGATGTGAGAGAGGAGATAGTGGTGGGAAATGCCAGTGGCAGGCAGCCATGGAAGCAAAGCAATACCGCTGAGCCACGTATAGTGGGCGGAGCCATCACCATAGATAGTGGGTGGAGCCATCACCATAGCCTCTCTCTGCCCGCAAGCCAGCATTGGCGGCTGAACAACAGAGAGGCTGGCCCATCAAATATCTGATGCACTACAGAGTAGGACCCCAGTCGGAGGTGGGGAGGGGGGGACTTTATATGCCTGATGCGCTGAACAACAGAGAAGGACCCCACAGCAAGGGAGCCCTCTAAGGTCCGGAATGGGCAGATCTGATAGGGCCATAACTCCTGCAGTGAGGCAGTTCATGTCCCTGCACTCTTGGCACCACCAGGGTCCCCGCCAGCCAGGCAGCTGCCCCACCTTCCTACTCAACTCTCACTGGGGCAGAGCTGCCACACGCAAAAAAAGTCTTGCATCTATGCGCACAGGGTCGCTTTGGTCGTGTCCAACTCCTTGTGACCCTATAGACTGTGGCCTGCCAGGCTTCCCTGTCATAGCTGGGGTTCTCTAGGCAAGTATACTGGAGCGCATCGACCAATACTGGTTGCCATACCCTTCTGGAGCACTGTATTTCCTGATGCTCTAGTTGCCAACTCCTGAGTACCTGGTGCTGCCAGAACCCCTGTGACCTAAGCATCTGTACCACCTCCGCACCTGGCTGTCACAGGGACAAACTCAAGTCCTCCAGGGCAGCCTCAGGAGCAAACCCCAGTTGATGACCCATATGTAGAGGTGGAAATAAAACCACAATTGAAACCCAGGGCCAGTGTGCCTAAGGAAGAAGACCAAAAACCCTCCCACCAGCTGTACAAGCTGCAGATTAAATCCGCACGATCAACTAAGCAGACTCTGTGTCTATGGAATATATAAAAGTCCATTGAGAGCTCCCACAAAATAAAATGCACTAGCTCTGATAGCTGTGGACATTGGCGGCAAGAACACACAGGAGTAGGACCAGACTAGAATCTGAGCTGCCCCCACAGCAGGTCCTGAGATCAGCACAGTGTTGGAGGGCATCCTAGGGAGGTGAGTTGGACTGTGACTCCCAGAGAGGGAAAGGACTCTGACAGCAGTGACTCAAGAAAAAACATTTATTATTCTTATTTATCGACTTGTTCTGTAGATTCTTTTGGATTCCCCCCACCACCCC
>SJYX01005371.1:156648-177718 GCA_006410675.1 Oreotragus oreotragus
TAATTTTAATTTTTAACTTTTTAAACCTATTATTATTTTTCTACACGCTTTTGAACTATGGTGTTGGATAAGACTCTTGAGAGTCCCTTGGACTGCAAGGAGATCCAACCAGTCCATTCTGAAGGAGATCAACCCTGGGATTTCTTTGGAAGGAATGATGCTAAAGCTGAAACTCCAGTACTTTGGCCATCTCATGCGAAGAGTTGACTCATTGGAAAAGACTCTGATGCTGGGAGGGATTGGGGGCGGGAGGAGAAGGGGACGACCGAGGATGAGATGGCTGGATGGCATCATGGATTCGATGGACATGAGTCTGAGTGAACTCCGGGAGATGGTGATGGACAGGGAGGCCTGGCGTGCTGCGATTCATGGGGTCGCAGAGTCGGACACGACTGAGCGACTGAACTGAACTGAACTCAACACTTATTCTTTTGTTTCCTTTTCCTCCTGTTCCTTTCCCCTTGCAGTTACTCTTTAATGTATATAAATCTTCTTTAGCTACCTGTATTTAACTTTGCATATCTATTCTTTCTTTCTTTCCTTTCTCTCCTTTCCTCTCAACATATTTGTTAGTTTTGTTTTCATTGCTTTATTCCCCAATTGGCACCTTGCTTTAGTTTTGTTTCCCAGTTTGTGCTTTGATTAGTTTTGTTTTGGTAGATATAATTTTTGTTTCCTTTTTTACCATGTCAATCTGTTGCACTTTATTTTTATTGGACTGTTTTTATTTTGATTATGGGTGTATATATATATGCATATATGCAGGTACACTTTCTATTGTTATAAACGTCTGCCTCTACATTGGACTTCTGCAGTTCTGGGAAATCTTCCTTTTTTCCTCTTTTTTCTTTCTTCTTCCATTTTTTTTCTTTTCTTTTTTATAAATTTAATTTTTAACATCCTATTATTTTTCTACATTTATTCCTTTTTTTGCCTTTCCTAAGAATTGATGCTTTTGAACTATGGTGTTGAAGACTCTTGAGAGTCCCTTGGACTGCAAGGAGATCCATCCAGTCCATTCTGAAGGAGATCAGCCCTGGGATTTCTTTGGAGGGAATGATGCTAAAGCTGAAACTCCAGTACTTTGGCCACCTCATCTGAAGAGTTGACTCACTGGAAAAAATTCTGATGCTGGGAGGGATTGGGGGCAGGAGGAGAAGGGGACGACCGAGGATGAGATGGCTGGATGGCATCACTGACTCGATGGACGTGAGTCTGAGTGAACTCCAGGAGTTGGTGATGGACAGGGANTCTGATGCTGGGAGGGATTGGGGGCAGGAGGAGAAGGGGACGACCGAGGATGAGATGGCTGGATGGCATCACTGACTCGATGGACGTGAGTCTGAGTGAACTCCAGGAGTTGGTGATGGACAGGGAGGCCGGGCGTGCTGCAGTTCATGGGGTCGCAAAGAGTCGGACACAACTGAGCGACTGAACTGAACTGAACTGTTCTTTTCCCCTTGCAGTTACTCTTTAATGCATATAAATCTTCCTCATCTACCTCTATGTAACTTTGCATATCTATCCTTTCTTTTCTTTCTTTCCTTTCCTCTCAACATATTCATTAGTTTTGTTTTCATTGCTCTATCCCCACTTGGTACCTTGCTTTGGTTTTGTTTTCCAGTTCATCTGTAACTTAGTTTTGCTCTTAACTGGTAAATATGATTTTCTACTTCCTTGTTTGCCAGGTCAATCTACTGTACTTTATTTTTGTTAGACTGTTTTCACTTTGCTCATGGATGTATATGTATATGTGTATATTTCAGTATTTTAATTATTATTTGCCTGATTTTGTAACTGCCATTTGTCTGGGGTTCATCTTTGGTTTCTCATTTTTGGACATTTGTTTTAATCTCACTTAATGGCTCAGAGGATGAAGCGTCTGCCTGCAACATGAGAGACCTGGGTTCGATCCCTGGGAAGATCCCCTGGAGAAGGAAATGGTGACTCACTCCAGTATTCTTGCCTGGAAAATCCCATGGATGGGGGAGCCTAGTGGGCTACAGTCCACAGAGTCGCAAAGAGTTGGATGTGACTAAGCGACTTCACTTTCACTTTCAAAGCCATAACAAACCATCTGTGGAATCTTTGTTCCTGACCAGAGACAAGCCCTGAGCCTTTAGAGTAGGAGCACTGACTTCAGGACCCAAGCCTAACAGAGAACTAACCCTCAATTAAGTTCAGTTCAGTCGCTCAGTCCTGTCTGACTCTGCGACCCCATGAATCACAGCACGACAGGCTTCCCTGTCCATCAACAACTCCCAGAGTTCACTCAGACTCATGTCCATGGAGTTGGTGATGCCACCCAGCCATCTCATCCTCTGTCGTCCCCTTCTCCTCCTGCCCCCAATTCCTCCCAGCATCAGGGTTTTTTTCCAATGAGTCAATTCTTTGCATGAGGTGGCCAAAGTACTGGAGTTTCAGCTTTAGCATCAGTCCTTCCAATGAACACCCAGGACTGATCTCCTTTAGGATGGACTGGTTGGATCTCCTTGCAGTCCAAGGGACTCTCAAGAATCTTCTACAACACCACAGTTCAAAAACATCAATTCTTCAGCACTCAGCTTTCTTCACAGTCCAACTCTCACATCCATACATGACCACAGGAAAAATCATAGCCTTGACTAGACAGACCTTAGTCAACAAAGTAATATCTCTGCTTTTGAATATACTATCTAGATTGGTCATAACTTTTCTTCCAAGGAGTAAGCGTCTTCTAATTTCATGGCTGCAGTCACCATCTGCAGTGCTTTTGGAGCCCCAAAAATAAAGTCTGACACTGTTTCCACTGTTTCCCCATGTATTTCCCACGAAGTGATGGGACCAGATGCCATGTCTTCGTTTTCTGAGTGTTGAGCTCTGAGCCAACTTTTTCACTCTCCTCTTTCACTTTCATCAAAAGGCTTTTTAGTTCCTCTTCACTTTCTGCCATAAGGGTGGTGTCATCTGCATATCTGAGGTTATTGATATTTCTCCCAGCAATCTCGATTCCAGCTTGTGTTTCTTCCAGCCCAGTGTTTCTCATGATGTACTCTGCATAGAAGTTATAAGCAGGGTGACAATATATAGACTCGAAGTACTCCTTTTCCTATTTGGAATCAGTTTGATGTTCCATGTCCAGTTCTAACTCTTGCTTCCTGACATGCATATAGGTTTCTCAAGAGGCAGGTCAGGTGGTCTGGTATTCCCATCTCTTTCAGAATTTTCCACAGTTCATTGTGATCCACACAGTCAAAGGCTTTGGCATAGTCAATAAAGCAGAAATAGATGTTTTTCTGGAACTCTCTTGCTTTTTCCATGATCCAGCGGATGTTGACAATTTGATTTCTGATTCCTCTGCCTTTTCTTAAGCCAGCTTGAACATATGGAAGTTCACAGTTCATGTACTGCTGAAGCCTGGCTTGGAGAATTTTGAGCATTACTTTACTAGCGTGTGCTGCTACGTCGCCTCAGTCGTGTCCGACTCTGTGCGACCCCATAGACAGAAGCCCACCAGGCTCCCCTGTCCCTGGGATTCTCCAGGCAAGAACACTGGAGTGGGTTGCCATTTCCTTCTCCAATGCATGAAAGTGAAAAGTGACAGTGAAGTCGCTCAGTCGTGTATGACTCTTAGTGACCCCATGGACTGCAGCCCACCAGGCTACTCCTTCCATGGGATTTTCCAGGCAAGAGTACTGGAGTGGAGTGCCATTGCCTTCTCCATACTAGCGTGTGAGATGAGTGCAATTGTGCGGTAGTTTGAGCATTCTTTGGCATTGCCTTTCTTTGGAATTGGAATGAAAACTGACCTTTTCCAGTTTTGTGGCCACTGCTGATTTTTCCAAATTTGCTCACATATTGAGTTCAGCACTTTCATAGCATCATCTTTCAAGATTTGAAATAGCTCAACTGGAATTCCATCACCTCCACTAGCTCTGTTTCTAGTGATGCTTTCTAAGGCCCACTTGACTTCACATTCCAAGATGTCTGGTTCTAGGTGAGTGATCACACCATCATGATTATCTTGGTCGTGAAGCTCTTTTTTGTACAGTTCTTCTGTGTATTCTTACCACCTCTTCTTAATATCTTCTGCTTCTGTTAGGTCCATACCATTTCTGTCCTTTATCAAGCCCATCTTTGCATGAAATGTTCCCTTGGTATCTCTAATTTTCTTGAAGAGATCTCTAGTCTTTCCCATTCTGTTGTTTTCCTCTATTTCTTTGCACTGATCACCGAGGAAGGCTTTCTTATCTCTCCTTGCTATTCTTCGGAACTCTGCATTCAAATGGGAATATTTTTCCTTTTCTCCTTTGCTTTTCACTTCCCTTCTTTTCACAACTGTTTGTAAGGCCTCCTCAGACAGCCATTTTGCTTTTTGCATTTCTTTCCCATGGGGATGGTCTTGATACCTGTCTCCTGTACAATGTCATGAACCTCCATCCATAGTTCATCAGGCACTCTGTCTATCAGATCTAGTCCCTTAACTCTATCTCTCACTTCCAAAGTATAATCATAAGGGATTGGATTTAGGGCATACCTAAATGGTCTAGTGGTTTTCCCTACTTTCTTCAGTTTCAGTCTGAATTTGGTAATATGGAGTTCATGACCTGAGCCACAGTCAGCTCCAGGTCTTGCTGACTGTATAGAGCTTCTCCATCTTTGGCTGCAAAGAATTTAATCAATCTGATTTCGGTGTTGACCATTTGGTGATGTCCATATGTAGAGTCTTCTCTTGTGTTGTTGGAACAGGGTGTTTGCTGTGACCAGTGCATTCTCTTGGCAAAACTCTATTAGTCTTTGCCCTGCTTCATTCCGTACTCCAAGGCCAAATTTGCCTGTTACTCCAGGTGTTTCTTGACTTCCTACTTTTGCATTTCAGTCCGTTATAACGAAAAGGACATCTTTTGGGGGGTGTTAGTTCTAAAAGGTCTTATAGGTCTTCATAGAACCATTCAGCTTCAGCTTCTTCAGCGTTACTGGTTGACTGGGGAGTATCAGATAGTGAGAACTCACACAAAGGAAACCACTTTAATGAAAGACCCTGCATCACCCAACCACCAGTAGCACCCTGGGCAGGAAGCCTCATCTAAGCAACAAACAAAACAAGAATACAAACCGAGTCATCAACAGACAGGATTACCACCTCACTCAGCCTTGCCCATTAGAGGAAAAACAAACAAACAAAAACTCAGCACAAATCTCATCCTGTACAAAGCTCACACAAACCACTAGACCAGTCTTAGGAGGGCAGAAACCAAAAGGAAGAAAGAATTCAACCTTCTTCAAGGAAAGAATTCAAGTTTCCTTGAAGCCTGGGAAAGGAGACCTCAAACACAATAACTTAAAAAAAATAATGAAAAGGCAGAGAAATACTGCACAAATGAAGGAAAAAACTGGAAACACAGAAGTCCAAATAAATGAAGAGGAAATAGGCAAACTACCTGAGAAAGAATTCAGAATAATGGTAGTAAAGATGATCAAAAACCTTGAAAACAAAATGGAGAAAATGCAGGAATCAATTAACAAAGACCTAGAAGAATTAAAGAAGAAACACTGAGACAAACAACATAATTACTGAAATTAATAATACTCTAGAAGGACTCAATAGCAGAATATCTGAAGCAGGAGAACGAATCAGCGAGTTGGAAGGTAAAATGGTGTTAATAACTTCTGAAGAGCAAAATAAAGCAAAAAGATTGAAAAGAGCTGAGGACAATCTCAGAGACCTCTGGGGCCATATCAAATGCACCAACATTCAAATTATAGGGGTACCAGAAGAAGAAGAGAGAAAGAAAGGGTATGAGAAAATTTTTGAAGAGATTATAGTTGAAAATTTCCCCAACATGGAAAAGGAAATAGTCAATGAAGTCCAAGAGGCACAAAGAGTCCCATACAGGATAGACCCAAGGAGAAACATGCCAAGACACATACTAATCAAACTAACAGGGACTAAACACAAAGAAAGAATATTAAAAGCAGCAAGAGAGAAGCGACAAGCAACATTCAAGGGAAACCTCTTACGCTTAACAGCTGATCTTTCAGCAGAAACTCTGCAGGCCAGAAGGGAATGACAGGATACATTTAAAGTACTGAAAGGGAAAAATCTGCAACCAAGATTACTGTACCCAGAAAGAATCTCATTCAAAATTGATGGAGAAATAGAAAGATTTCAGACAAGCAAAAGTTAAGAAAATTCAGTACCACCAAACCAGCTTTACAATTAATGTTAAAGGGACTTATATAGTTAAGAAATACAAAAGAAGAAAAAAGATCTACAAAAGTAACTCCAAACAATTAACAAAATGGCAATAGGAACATGTATATCAATAATTACTTTATATGTAAATGGATTAAATGCTCCAATCAAAAGACACAGAGTGGCTGAATGGATACAAAAACAAAACCCATATATGCTGTCTACAAGAAACTCACTTCAGACCTCAAGACACATATAGACTGAAAGTGAGAGGATGGAAAAATATATTCCATACAATTGGGAAGCAAAAGAAAGCCGGAGTAGCAATTCTCATATCAGAAAAAAGTAGACCTTAAAGAAGATTACAAGAGATAAGCAAGGACACTACATAATGATCAAGGGATCAATCCAAGAGGAAGACATCACAATTGTAATATCTATGCACCCAACATAGGAGCACCTCAATACATAAGACAAACACTAACAGACATAAAAGGGGAAATTGACAGTAACACAATAATAGTAGGAGACTTTAACACCCCAGTCACACCAATGGACAGGTCATCAAAACAGAAAATAATAAAAAAACACAAGTCTTAAATGATACATTAGATGAGATGGATCTCATTGATATCTTCAGGACATCCCATCCAAATGCAGACTTCTTTTCAAGTGCACATGGAACATTCTCCAGGATACACACATCTTGGGTCATGAATCAAACTTCAGTAAATTTAAGAAAATTGAAATCATCAAGCATATTCTCTGACCACAATGGTATGAGACTAGATATCAATTACAAAGAAACAAAGTGTAAGAAACACAAACATATGGAAATTAATCAACATTCCTAAATAGCCAATAGGTTACTGAAGAAATCAAAAGGGAAATAAAAAAAATTTCTAGAAACAAATGATAATGAAAACACAACAACTCAAAACCTATGGGATGCAGCAAAAGCAGTTCTAAGAGGGAAGTTTATAGCAATACAATCCTACCTCAAGGAACAAGAAAAACATCGAATAGACAACCTAACTTTACACCTAAAACAACTGGAAAAAGGAAGAAAAAAATCCCAAAATTAGTAGAAGAAAAGAAATCACAAAGCTCTGATCTGAAATAAATGAAAAAGAAATGAAAGAAACAATAGTAAAGATTAGTAAAACTAAAAGCTGGTTCTTTGAGAAGATAAAACAAAATTGACAATCCTTTATCCAGACTCATCTAGAAAAAAAGAGAGAAGAATCAAATCAACAAAATTAGAAATGAAGAAGGAGAGGTTACAACAGATGATGCAGAAATAAAAAAATCATTAGAGAATATTATGAACAACTCTATGGCAATAAAATAGATAACCTGGAAGAAATGGACAGATTCTTAGAAAGGTTCAATCTTCCAAGACTGAACCAGGAAAATATATAAATTATGAACAACCCAAATACAAGCACTGAAATTGAAGCTGTGATCAAAAAATCTCCCAAAGAATAAAAGCCCAGGACCAGATGGCTTCACAGGAGAATTCTATCAAACATTTAGAGAAGAGCTAATGCCTATCCTTCTAAAACTCTTTCAAAAAATTGCGGAGGAACATTTCCAAACTCATTCTACAAGGCCACCATCATCCTGATACCAAAACCAGACAAAGACAAAACAAAAAAAGAAAACTACGGGCCAATATCACTGATGAATATAAATTCAAAAATCCTCAACAAAATTTTAGCAAACAGAATTCAGCAACACATCAAAAAGCTCATTCACCATGATCAAGCTGGGTTTATTCCAGGAATGCAAGGATTCTTCAATATATGCAGCCTTTAACAGAGAAATCCTTTGCTAGTGGAAGACACTCTAAGAGTTGAAAGAGATTGACCTGTAGGAGTAAATAGACCTCAGTTCCGCTGTTGCTGCTGCTAAGTCACTTCAGCCATGTCCGACTCTGCGTGACCCCATAGATGGCAGCCCACCAGGCTCTGCTGTCCACAGGATTCTCTAGGCAAGAATACTGGAATGGGTTGCCATTTCCTTCTCCAAGACCTCAGTTCAGACCTTGATAACTCACTGTTTCCTAATTCCCAGAGGTGTGACCTTAGAGGAATTACTCAATCACCTTGTATCTTTAGGTAAAGAGTTTGTAAAACTCTTTCCTCTACAGTATGAAAAAATTAGCCTTTGGTTAACTTTAGAAAAATGACTCATGCATGGTAGATTGGATTTGGATGGGAGGAACTAGAAATGTACTATGAATACATTATAGGAAAGCCATAGGTATTGACTTCCCTAAATGTAAAGATTCATAACTAGCAACTCCCTCACTGTTTCCATTGTTTCCCCATCTACTTGCCATAAAGTGATGGGACGAGATGCCATGATCTTAGTGTTTTGAATGCTGAGTTATAAACCAGCGTTTCACACTCCTTTTTCACCTTCATCAGGAGGCTCTTTAGTTCCTCTTCATTTTCTGCCATGAGGGTGGTGTCATCTGCATATCTGAGGTTATTGACATTTCTCCCAGCAATCTTGATTCCAGCTTGCACTTCATCCAGCCTGGCATTTCGCATGATGTACTCTGCATATAAATTAAATAAGTATGTTGACAGTATAGAGCCTTGACATACTTCTTTCCCAATTTTGAACCATTCCATTGTTGCTTGTCCGGTTCTAACTATTGCTTCTTAACATGCATATAGATTTCTCAGGAGGCAGGTAAGGTGGTCTAGTATTCCCATCTCTTTAAGAATTTTCCACAGTTTGTTGTGATTCACACAGTCAAAGGCTTTAGCATAGTCAAAGAAGCAGTACTAGATTTTTTTTTCTGGAATTCTCTTGCTTTTTCCTATAATCCAACTGATAAACAAACTTTGTTTTTATTACCGTCCTTTTTGCAGCTCTCCAAAATGGAGTGGAATGAGAAAAGGACATATGTATCCTGCTTGTGCAATTCCATCCCTCTCTTTTTTAGGGCCAGATTTTGAGATAGGTTTTGTGTAGGAACTACTGCCAGAAATTGAAAGATAAGTCCTCTTGGAGCTAAGTATCCTTGAATATAAACAGAGGCAACTAATTCTCTTATGGACCTGTGAGGGGAATGAGAGCAGAAACATTTAGTAACTTTCCAAAAATCCCAGAGCAAGTATTATTTCTCTTTAGAGGCCACCTTATCATTGATTGAAATTGTTCAAAAACTTGCCACAGTTGTCTGATTATACACCCCACACACACACACATAGACATACTAAATCATTCCAAATGATAAGAAAATAAGATAAAGTAGAAAACTAAACATAAGTCCAAGAACCAGAGGAATTCTCAGGTACTGGGTTTGTGGGAGTGATCTCACCTGGTCTTCATGCAGCTAACTATTGGAACATTTGCTCTCTACAAAGCAAGAGGAAGTTTGACATTTGTTGCATCTGTTTTTCCCAATCTTCCTTTGATCCTTGACCCTCAGCTCAACAACAACAAAGGATTGCCTCCCCTTCTTCTTCTAAAGCTCTCTATAATTTTTAAATCTTTCAAAGAACCTGTATTTAATTCTCTCTAGCACCTGTTTCCTTGTTTGCCTGCCCGGTTCAATTGTAAATTCCACAGTGAGAGCAACCGTAAATCACTTATAGGATAACCCCCAGGATTCAGTACATAGTATGTCCTTACCAAATATTTTAAAAATTAATAGATGAACTAATACAATGAGGAGAATTTATTTGTTTGCTTTGTTATTTATTATACATATATAATATATTGTATATATTATATAATATATTGTTATATAATATATATATTATATATTGGAGTATACTTGCTTTACACTGCTGTGTCTGTTTCTGCTATGCAACAATGCGAATCAGCTATATGTATGTATGTGTATAAGTATGTACATAAATACTCCGTCTCTCTTGAGCTTCCTACCCTTCTAGGTCATCACAGGCTACTGATCTGAGCTCCCAGTAGTAGAGCAGCGTTCCACTAGCCAGCTGTTTCACACATGGTAGTGTATACCTGTCAGTATGACTCTTAGTCCGTTCCACCTTCTCCTCCGCTCACCCCATGCCCACCGTACTGTTCTCTGTACTTGCGTCCCATTCCTACCCTGCAAATAGGTTCATCTGAGTGAGTCAGTAGAGACAGTGATATTTGTCCACATAACAATGCAAATTTCTGTTTCTGCAAACAGGAGGGGGCATCTGTTTAAAACTTATGTCACTAAATATCATATACATATAAGCATTTAAGGCCATCTGATGATTCCTGATACATTTCACTGGGCTTAATAAAGACTTTATGGGGTCCAGAGCATATATGCCAGGCTGTTGCTAGCTTAAGGTAAATAATTAAATATACAATATTTTTAAAATAACACTCAAAGAAACTAAATCTCCTTTTACTCAGAATAGAAAAATTTTCTTCTATCTTATTATAAAAGAAGCTATATAATCACCAAGCCTCAGAAATCTTTAAGAAAAGAGAATTGGGGGGAAAAAAAGTCTATTTTACCTCTGAAGAAATTTTGGGGAAGAAGAGAAGCAATAAATTCATGACTAGATCCTAAAAGACGAGAAGCTTATTAATGCATTATGTGCGTATTAATCCATCAAAGTTTACTCACAAAAGGAAAGAAAAGTTGACCTTCATGAAACATTTAAGGGAATTTGTCTTATATTTGTACTGAAAAGACAGAAGCAAAGGTCTAGGGGTCATAGGGATAGGTTGCAAGGAAGAATTCTTATTTTTACCCTTAGCAAAAGCAAATTAGAAACGTGTACACAGATATCTGATTTATTTGACTAAAAAGAAATCTCTTCAGTGACTCTTCATCATTTTACAAACAAGCCCCTGCCGCATTCTAAAAGACCTCAGTTACTTAACTCTTGAATTAATAAGGAATATGTAGATTACAAAGAAACTCAACTCAAAATAAGCTAAACAGGGGATTTGGCTGGCTAGAAAATCTATTTTCTCATGAAAGAGTTGACCAACCAAATTAATAAATGAGCTTGCATGGTAATGCAGGCTGACCTCAGAAACCAAAGGAACAAGAGCGTGAGCACTGTAGGATGACCCCCAGGCCTCAACTCAGCTTCATTCTCTTGTTTGTTGGGAGTGTTTTTGGCCATACTGTGTGGCTTGTGTGATCTTGGTTCCCCAACTAGGGATCCAACCAAGGCCCTTGGCAGTGAAAGAATGGGGTCCTAAACACCTATCAGCCTCCTCCTGCTCAAAAATCTCTTATTCCAAACTAACAAACTGCACATGTGGCAAAAAAATGGCTTCTGATAAAACTCAGGTTTATGTCTGAGTGCTTCAGCATTGAAAGATTCGTTGGACTTTCTAAATGCCAAGGGAGTGTGTCAGCTTGGGTAGAGTACCCAATATGTATCAAAGAACAGTAATGGAGGGAACAAGGTCACCTAAGAACGTGAGAGTTCCCTTAGTGTCCATGTGAATGGAGTGAAGAGAGAGCTATTTCCAGAGGAAGGAGAGCTATTCCTGAGAGAGTTGTCACCAGACTTAAAAAAAAAAAATTTTTTTGACTTTTATAAGTACAGTTCAGTTAAGTTCAGTCACTCGGTCATGTCCGACTCTTTGTGACCCCATGAATCACAGCACACCAGGCCTCCCTGTCCATCACCAACTCCTGGAGTTCACTCAGACTCATGTCCATCGAGTCCGTGATGCCATCCAGCCATCTCATCCTCGGTCGTCCCCTTCTCCTCCTGCCCCCAATCCCTCCCAGCATCAGAGTCTTTTCCAATGAGTCAACTCTTCTCATCAGGTGGCCAAAGTACTGGAGTTTCAGCTTTAGCATCATTCCTTCCAAAGAAATCCCAGGGTTGATCTCCTTCAGAATGGACTGGTTGGATCTCCTTGCAGTCCAAGGGACTCTCAAGAGTCTTCTCCAACACCACAGCTCAAAAGCATCAATTCTTCAGTGCTCAGCCTTCTTCACAGTCCAACTCTCACATCCATACATGACCACAGAAAAAGCCATGGCCTTGACTAGATGGACCTTAGTCGGCAAAGTAATGTCTCTGTTTTTGAATATGCTATCTAGTTTGGTCCCAAGGAGTAAGTACAGTAATAATCTAATAATCTAGTATAATCTAATAATAATAATAATAAGTAGAGTAAAAGCCCCCAGTGATGTCCATGTTTTATCATCCTAATGCTGGGAACTTGTGGTAAAAGGGACTTTGTGATGAAGTTAAGGTTTTTGAAATGGGGAGATTATAATGGATTACTTGTGTAGACTGTGTACACCCAATATAATCACATTCTTGTAAAGGAAAGAAGCAAGCAGGGAAGTCAGAGAGAGATAGGAAGATGCTATGCTTCTGGTTTTGAAGACAAAAGAAGGAACCATAAGCCAAGAAATACAGTCTGCCTTCAGAAAGAGGAAAAGGCAAGGAAACATTCTCTGTGAAGCTCCAAAAGAACACAACCATGCTGACACTTTAATTGTAGTCTAGCCAATCCCATTTTGGACTCCTGACTTCCAGAACTGTAATGTAACCGTACCAGGTTTGTGGTACTTTGTTACAACAGCAGTAGGAAACTAATTCCTAGTCTGTCTATTGTAACCTTACTCCTTTAAGCAGCAGGCTTATACATGTCATGTTCCAACATACACAATTTTCTGTTATTTTGAGAGTAATATAAAATTAAAACTTTACCCTCGCCAGTTATGTTTAGTGTATGTTTTTGCAGCATGTCTTCTAACACCAGCCCTCTGGCTGATCTCTAACAGACCATAAGTGACTTAGTGGACAAGTCATGTCTCTACTTCTCCTTTGAAATACACAGCCCCATCAGTAGAATCCATTGACCAATATTCCTTCTTGAGAAGTCTCTCCTCCATGTCTTTGGGTTAGTGTTCTCTCTTGCTAATTTTGTATTGAGGTATATTTAACAATTAAGAATTATGTATATTTAAAGTGTACAATTTGTTGATTGGATATAAATATAAAATAATCAGCACATTCAATATTAACATAACTAGATTACTGGACTGTTTTAATTATTGTTGTTTTATTTTATTTCCTCTTCTACTGATCCCTTAAACATAAACATCTTTTCCTCCAGTCTATGATTTGCTTCTCCTCTATACACTTCCTCCAAAGACCACTGGCATGGCACTTGGAGACACCCAGATTTCAGTATTAAGTCTGACAATCAAATGTGGGTCAGAGTATTCAGCATGACTGTGTTTGCCAAATGACCATAATACCTGCTTGTATGGTTATTGGATAAACAGAGACATCTAGAAAATGCCTTCATGTAGTATAGACAGTAAACCATGCCTTTATTTTGCTTTCTGTATTTCCCCTTCATCTTTTTACAATTGTTTTTCTCTAACCCTGCTGTTTCGTATGTAGTTCTAAAACTGCCTACTGAACATCTGCCTATGGATGCATTCCCTTATGGCCACAAGTCTAAAAGCCATTTCATTTCTCATGTAGTCTGCAACTTCTGAGTTTTATATTGTCATAACATAATGACTGAGCGACTTCACCTTCAACAGAACCACAAGCAATCAGAAGTCACGGTATATCACCTGACTGGAAAGTTAATAAATTACCTTCCAACTAGCTGTTTCTTAAAGCCATTTAGTGTAGTCAGTCAATTGTGTCCGACTCTTTGCGACCCCATGGACTGTAGCCCTCCAGCCCCCTCTGTTCATGGAATTTTCTAGGCAAGAATACAGGAGTGGATTGCTATTTCCTTCCCCAAGGGATCCTCCCAACCCAAGGATCAAGACTGTGTCTCTGACATTACAGGCAGTTATCATGAAATGTCTCATTTAACTTCTTCATTATATCCACACTTCAGTTTCCAAACGTTTTCCTTTTTTTTTTTACCCTTGATTCCCAGTCCTACCATCTTCAGTTTCTATGATGATACTATTTTATAATTTGATGAAAATGAGTTCCATTGAACTACCTCATCTTGCTACCTTGTCACCTCAAATTTTCTGAACATCTTAATTACCTCCTTACTTTTATCCTTCTATCAGGGAAAAAGAATTACTCTTCTCTCCATCTAACTTTGAAAGAAGGAAAACCTCATAGCAATTTAAAAATCAGCTTTAAGTGTCAAAAAGAGCTGGATTCAATACCAAGCTTTTTTCATTTATTAGCTATGTGACCAATACCAAGCTTTTTTCATTTATTAACAGCATATCTTTTATTTTCTTTTATTCAATAGGAAAAATTCCTCAAAAGATTGAGATGATGATTGAAAATGGAAGAGCATTGCATGGTACCTTTACACTCTTCTTGATTACATTGTCTTTTGATGGCACCCCCCTACTCTCTACCATATGTATTCTCTCTCATCACTACACTTCTAATCTCAATCTCATTAAACTGAAAGTATTTGAGACTAAATGTCCTTCCTCCAAACTAGATTTTCTGAAAAATATCTAATCACCATACAGAGAGTTGCCAGATTCAGCAAATAAAAATACAGGACACAGTTAAATTTGAATTTCAGGTCACAATGAATATATTTCAGTATTTTTTTTAGCATAAGTATGTTGCAGGCAATATTTGGGATATAACCATACTAAAAAATATTCATTGTTTATCTGAAATTGAAACTTAACTAGTTATCCCTACAGTTTATCTGGCAACCTTAACAATATAACATTTTAAAGATAGATAGGGTCTTGGGAAAACCTCTGCTTTAATCTTTTCAAGATACTTAAATGGAGAGAGTGTTCTGAGAGTTAAATGAGTTCATGTATGCAAAGTATCCAGAAAATGCAGGGCAGGTGGTAAACATTTGTTAAATAGTTGCTATTTACTAAAACTTTTGAAAACCTTGTAGGCGCTTCTGTTAAAACTGAGAAATATTACTATTTTATAGATGACAAAACTTAGATTTAGAAAGTAACATTATTAAGGTCTTGTGGGTATATAATGATAGATGTTCACCTCCTCTAACTGCTAAGCTGGTGCTTTTCATAGTCTTATAGGTTACCTGCCATGAATTGTAAGGTTCCAATTTATATACAATATGTGGGATTACTGCAGAGTACTAATGTCTTGGGCAAACTGACAATGTAGTTTAAAAAGATAAACCTTCTCTTTAAAAAAGGGAAGAATTAAAGAGGCAAGAAAATAGGCAAGAGAGGAGAGAGAGAAGGCAGTGAGAGGATGTATTATACTGAAAGTGGATCACTCATTATCACCCTGGGTTTTGTGGTTTAATAAAGACAAGCTTATCATAGGGAAAGCATTAACACACTTTTACTACTGCTGGGTGTTTCATGCTATGGAAAAGTTTCTGTTTCTCTGTACTCCTCTCCTGCTTTGGATAATACACTTCCTTATTAATAGTCATTTTCATTAGAATTGGTGAAAACATATTTAAAATGAGCCATTTTTACTCCCTCTATCGTTGAGAGAACTCAATTCTGAGGACAATGAATTTCTGTCTCTCTTGTTTACAATGGACCAGCATGTGCCTCATGCCATTTCCTAGGTCTTCAGCTGTGAGATATTATCACCCTAACAGGGACAAACCAGTAAAATACACAGACCATACTCTCAAGGCATCTCATATTTTAAATACACACTGGAATCATTCTGTTTTGTATGATCTATAATCTCACATATGGTATTAAAAAGCATACACTGTGCTGAAAAAACAAAGTATAAGGTCTAGTAATAAATAGCTGCAGAAGTAACTAGATGAAATTAGTACTTGATTTCAAACATTCAAAGATATATTAAGGATCTAAATCTATTTTATTTTGAATTGGCTATATTAAGTCTACGGATCATCTAAATGTACTCAAAAGAAATCTAGTTAGATCATTCAACTCTTAAAGAGTCAATGTTCATTTGGTTTTGAAACTAAGTGTCTATAGCTCTTGATCACAGTATGATAAACTCACCCCAAATACAAACTTGACTTGAACCCAGATCCATTGGATAAGTATTATGGTGAAGAATAGCACACATTTGAATTTTTAATATTATATATTAACTTAAGAGCCAATACTTAGTTTTCCTATTGCATTTAATTTGTCACCTGAACTATCTTGGTTGAAAAGCAGTAGCAAATAAGTGTCTAAACTTCTTTTTTTTGACTACATTTTTTGAGTAATTCCTAGACTGCTGGAATTACTCAGTGTCATCAGTAAAAATAAGGCCATGAAAGAAAAGTACAACATTTTCACTAACCTTTCTTAAAAAGTCATTTATAAATAGCTACTTCAATCATTTCTTCTGCTTGGCAAGCAGTAGGGGTTTTCTAAAACTTTTTAGGGCTCACAGTGGCCCACACACTTGGGCAAGTTTACCTTCTTATCCTTTGTGGTCCACTTGCAAGAGTGAAAAGAATTAGAGGAGTAAATATACTTTATCTCAATCAAAATTCTAGGTGTAATCTGCAGGTGACTTTTCAACAACCAATTTACTGTAGCCAAATCAGTCACAAGCATTACATAGAGGACATTTTTCAAGATGGGTTCACCATAGATGGGACAATTTCTGATGAGAAACCATTAGGGTAACTAGCATGTGGTCAGCATCACTGGGGACCCGACAGATTCAGGTAAGTAACTAGCATGTGGTCAGCATCACTGGGGACCCGACAGATTCAGGTAAGTAACTAGCATGTGGTCAGCATCACTGGGGACCCGACAGATTCAGGTAAGGATAGTACCTTCCCAAGCAAACATACCGTAATCAGTGGACAATTGTGTACAAACCATAAGGTGTTTCAACTTAAAATCACTGAATATAGTTTATATCAAAGAACACAATTAAGACCAAACACCACAATTGATGAACTATATATAAAGCAGTAGATAACTAACAAAGAGCCTCTTAATTATGTTGTAAACTTGAAGTTTTTGTTAAAAATGTGTCAAAAATAGTCAACAAAAATACACAAGCTACCAATTATCATTAATATAGCAATAATAAAATCATGATTCTAATTTAATAATTCTTAGACTCCTGTCTTATCTAGCTACAAATGCTGTTACAACTTTTATTTGTTTATTTTACTATAATACATACCTATAACTATAGACTTCATTAAGGAAGATGTATTCTAAATGTATAAAATCTTTAAACAAAACAAAAATATTATTAAAATTATTTAAAATGATGAAACTATCAAACCAACAATATTAAATTTTCCATCAGTAATTTAATAAGCTGCATTATTTTACTCAAACTGAACAATTATTTTTAGTGTATATATGATACATATTTGGCTCCCAACTTACATATCAGTTGGGAAAGAATCTGCCTGCAATGCAGGAGACCCAGGTTTGATTCCTGGGTTGAGAAGATCCCCTGGAGAAGGAAATGGCAACCCACTCCAATATTCTTGCCTGGGGAATGTCATGGACAGCCTGATGGGCTACAGTCCATGGGGTTCCAAGAGTCAGACATGACTTAGCAACTAAACCACCACCACCATGATACACATTGCTGTGATAAAGGTTCTAAATTTAAAAAATATATATATATACTTTTTTATTGTGGGAAAATATACATAACAAAATTTTGCCATTGTAGCCAATAGTGTACTGTTCTGTGAACACTAAGTATGTTCACATTTTTGTGCAACCATCACCACCATCCATCTTCAGAACTTTTTCATATTCCCAAGTTGAAAGTCTCTGTCTGTTAAATACCAGTTCCCCATCTCATCTTCCACTCAGCCCCGAGCAGCCACAATTCAGCTTTCCAACTCTAGGACTGTGGAGAAAGCTGAGCGCCAAAGAATTGATGCTTTTGAACTGTGGTGTTGGAGAAGACTCTTGAGAGTCCCTTGGACTGCAGAGAAATCCAACGAGTCCATTCTAAAGGAGATCAGCCCTGGGTGTTCTTTGGAAGGAATGATGCTAAAGCAGAAACTCCCAATACTTTGGCTACCTGATGCGAAGAGTTGACTCACTGGAAAAGACTTTGATGCTGGGAGGGATTGGGGGCAGGAGGAGAAGGGGACGACAGAGGATGAGATGGCTGGATGGCATCACGGACTCGATGGACGTGAATCTGAGTGAACTCGGGAGTTGGTGATGGACAGGGAAGCCTGGCGTGCTGCGATTCATGTGGTCGCAGAGTCAGACACAACTGAGCGACTGAACTGAATTGAACTGACTGAGGTACTCTATATTGTATATTAGTGTAATCATATAATATTTGTCCTTTAGTGACTGGATTTTTTTCAGCAAAATGTCCTCAAAGTAAATCTGTTTTGTATCATGTGTCAGAATTTTCTTCCTTCTTGCGTGCGAACTGTCACTTCACCATGCCTGACTCTTGCAACCCTGTGGAGCGTAGCCCACCAGGCTCCTCTCTCTGTCCATGGGATTCTCCAGGCAAGAATACTGGAGTGGGTTGCCATGCCCTCCTCCAGGGGACCTTCCAGACCCAGGGATCAAACCTGCGCCTCCTCCATCTCCTGCATTGGCAGGCGGGTTCTTTACTGCTAGCACCTTCTGGGAAGTCTGAATAATATTCCATTGTCTCTATGTTTAACATTTTACTTACCCATTAATCTGTAAATAGACATTTGTATTGTTTTTACCTTTTGTCTCTTGTGAATGATGCTTCTGTGAATACAGGTGTACAATTGTGTGTTTGAATCCCAACTTTAATTTATTTGGGGTATGTACTCACAAGTGAAATTGCTAGATTATTTGGCAATTCTATATTGATTTTTCAAGTAATTTCCATATTTTCCACAGAAGCTGCACCATTTACATTTTTACATTCCAGTAATTAAGTCATATTTTTGATACTACTCCTTTTTAATAGCACCTTGATCATAACATCCAACTATCTAATTGAACTAAACATCTTTGCTGCTAATAAAAATAATCTCAAAAATTATGCTGATAATGGTAGTTCTTGTGAGTACTTGATTTTAATGGATGAAGATATCTCCTCAAAGCCCTGTTAGCATTTTGTTACTGTTCCCTCTAACTTCTTCCTATTTTGGACTCTTCATATTAGCATATATGTGTACTAACGTAACAAAAAGAGAAAGATATTTCTGTATGCCTACTCAGGAAAACAAGTGTTATTTTTTTTGTCATCCAGCATTCATTTGCAAAAAGCCCAGTATCTCTCTTCTTTAATAACTAATCCTGGTGTGGTTCTTGTTCTGTTTCCCAGGACTAGGTTTTCTTTGAGTGCAGCCTCAGATTTGCTGGACCTCTAAGGGCTGTAAGTGATATGCCAGGTCACATTCCTGAGAAAAGGGGGATTTCTCCCTGGCCCTGGACCAATAAGCTTACTGCTCCTGTCTTCTTCTCCTGGACTCTGCAGGTGGCCGTGAATTCCTCTACCATTAGTACCTCATCTTCACCATCACATCTTCCCAAACACTCGACACAGGTTCACCCAGTTTCCAGATTCTCATGTCCTCCATTGTTTGAGGCAGAAAGAAATAACTCCTGAAGCTTCCCTGGTGGCTCACAGGTTAAACCGTCTGCCTCCAATGTGGGAGACCCGGGTTCGATCCCTGGGTCGGGAAGATCCCCTGGAGACGGAAATGGCAATCCACTCCAGTGTTCTTGCCTGGAGAATCCCATGGACGGAGAAGCCTAGTAGGTTACAGTCCATGGGGTCGCAAAGAGTCGGACACGACTGAGCGACTTCACCTTCACCTTCACCATTCTGCTAAGAAAAATATCACCCATCCAATTCTTTCTGATCTTTTCTAATACATTCCTTAAAAAAAAAAAAAAACAGAATAGTTCAGGATATATCCAGAAGAATATCTAGCAGAAAATAGATGTACTTATTAATTTTTATGAGAAGATTTCTATTCTTAAATATAATAGAAGAAGTGAAAGAAAAATCTGCTTAAAACAGCTCTACAAATGCTGCAACTTGTGTGGATCTGGAGACATTATACTAAGTGAAATAAGCCAGAAACATAAAGACAAATACTGTATTATCTCACTTATATGTGCAATATAAAGTATTTAAACTCAAAGAAGCAGAGAGTTGAATGTTGGTTGCCAGGAACTGGGAAAGTGGAGAAGAGATGGTCAAAGAATACAAGGTTTCAGTTATGCAAGAGAAATACTTCTAGATGTCCATATGAAACATGCCTATAGCTAATTTTATTATATACTTAAAATTTGCTAAGAGGGTAGGTCTATAGTAACTGATCTCACCACTAAATAAGTAAATAGTATAATAATGAAGGGGATACGTGGAAACTTGGAGAAGTGATGAATTTGTTTATGGCACTGAGAGTAGCAATGGTTTATATATATATATATACTTATCCTGAGACTCTTGGAGTTGCATACATTAAGTGTGTACAGCTTTCTACAACTCAGTGATTTAATAGATGGAGAAATATACCATGTTCATGGATTGGAAGAATCAATATAGTGAAAATGAATATATTACCCAAAGCAATCTACAGATTCAATGCAATCCCTATCAAGATACCAGCGATATTTTTCACAGAACTAGAACAAATAATTTCAAGATTTGTATGGAAACACAAAAAACCTCGAATAGCCAAAGCAATTTTGAGAAAGAAGAATGGAACTGGAGGAATCAACTTACCTGACTTCAGGCTCTACTACAAAGCCACAGTCATCAAGACAGTATGGTACTGGCACAAAGACAGAAATATAGATCAATGGAACAAAATAGAAAGCCCAGAGATAAATCCACACACATATGGATACCTTATCTTTGACAAAGGAGGCAAGAATATACAATGGAGTAAAGACAATCTCTTTAACAAGTGGTGCTGGGAAAACTGGTCAACCACTTGTAAAAGAATGAAACTAGATCACTTTCTAACACCACACACAAAAATAAACTCAAAATGGATTAAAGATCTAAATGTAAGACCAGAAACTATAAAACTCCTAGAGGAGAACATAGGCAAAACACTCTC
>SJYX01005371.1:180856-216929 GCA_006410675.1 Oreotragus oreotragus
AAAAAAAAAAAACCTATTACATAGGGAAGGTTAAAAAAAATAAAAAAATAAAAAATAAATAAAAAGAAAGCATGTGACCTGGAAGTAATGCCTCAAGAAGCTCCAATACTTTGGCCATCTGATGCTAAGAGCTGACTCACTGGAAAAGATCATGGTGCTCGGAAAGATTGAAGGCAGGAGGAGAAGAGGATGACAGAGGATGAGATGGTTGGATGGCATCACTGACTCAATGGACATGGGTCTGAGCAAACTCCAGGAGACAGTGAAGAACAGGGAAAGAGTTGGCATGACTGCCAACTGAACAACAACAGAACTGAGTATTGGGGTGATCAAGTGATTTGTTTTTTGCAGATGCTTTTGGGTTTTCCTCATCTATAAAAATAGTTAATTTTTAAAATAATTGATTATTTAAACAAAATGCACAGTAATGGAAAGACGTAGTACATTGGAAGAAAAACATCTGGAGCGTGGATCTTGTGTTCCACACAGACTAGCCACATGGACTTGGTAAATTACATAAGTTCTCCGAATCTCAGTTTATTCACCTGCAATTTAGGTATGAAACTTTTACCTTGAAGCACTGATATAAGGACAGTGAGTCAATATACATAATGCATCGGATCACCAGAATGTGATAGACAGGAAATGCTCAACACATGAGAGCCACTATTACATTCTGGAATTTTTTTACATTTTCACCATCTTTTTCTCAACCTTTGGAGAGCAAGAGACACCATGCTTAATACACTAAAGTTACAGCTGGCATTATCCAACTCAGCAGGAAATCCACTTAAACACCTTTAACACTTCAAAATTTCCCAGCCCTACCTGTCTGCCTGCACTAATAATTCCCAGCAGTGGGAGACCTGCCTTTTATTCCTCCCATGAGGCTCTGGCACCAGCACAATGACAGGTTACTTTTCTCACATTCTGTCCTCCACTTGCTCCACTTTGTTCAGATTCCTGTAATAACATCTCAGAAAGTAAATTTGTGCTAGCCCAGGTAAACTTTGTTATCCTGTGGCACATTCTCCCTAAGTCATTAAATGCTCCAGAGTAAATCCTCCTGTTCTGCAGTTTAATAGGGAGTCACTCAGAGTTGTGGAATCAATTACGTTCCTGCTCCCTGCTTCCCTCCACAGAAAAGGGTTGACAAATGACACACAGAGGCCTGGTTAGTGAAATGAGTCACTTTTCCCTTAACTGCAACTTAATCAGCATGGTAGTCTTAGTGCTAATGAACATTAGTCCAACCAAATCTCAGCTGGAAGCAACCCAGAGAACTTCTCCAAGGCAATCATTTTATAGATGAGAAAATTAAAGTCCAAAGAGTAAATGAACCACCAGCATAGAGTAGGCTCTGATTACAAGCTTGGCGAATGAATTAACTTTTATGTCAGAGAGCTGGCTTATAGTACAAAAAGTAATAGCTTATGTATTTTAAGGGATGACTGTTGTTCCATACTATGCTAAGTGCTTCACGTGTGTTAGCTTAGGGGACCCTTGCCACAACTTGTTTTACAAATTGAGGAAACTGAGGTTTAGAACATTTGGTGATTCAACCAAGGCCACAAAGCTTTTAAGAGGTGGAAGTGGATTTTGGTCCTCAAAAATATGTCCCCAGATCACATACTCTTAATAAATAGTCTGTGCTCTTCTTCAGCTTATAGTTCCAATCCTGCATTTTTCTTTTTTAAATACCTCCTAACTCTCTCCATTTCTCTCCACTGTTATGGGTTTCGCTAGTGGCTCAGTAGTAAAGAATCTGCCTGCAGTGCAGGAGACTTGCAGGAGACGTAGGTTCAATCCCTGGGTCGAGGTTCCCCTAGGGAAGAAAATGGCAACCCACTCCACTATTCTTGCCTGGAAAATTCCGTGGACAGAGGAGCCTGGCAGGCTACAGTTCATGGGGTCACAAAGAGTCAGACATGACTGAGTGACTTACCAACAAAAATATTAATCAAGTTTAGCCACCATCCCCTCACATTTCTATTCCTGAAGTTGCCTCCTAACTAATCTTACCTCCAATCTTCTCTCTCTACTATTCTTTTCAGAATTACTGGACTAATCCTTCAGAAAGACAATTTAATCATACCGCGATCCGTGGTTTAAGCTCTGCAAAGTTTCCTCATTATCCTTGGTATGTAATTCAGCTTATCAATGGTTCATAGGACCGTTCATATTCATTCCCCCATTGAAACTCATAGCCCTATCATATTTTTAAAATTTCTTTCACTTCCTAAAAACAATACTCTCTTTAACCTTGAATCTACCCTTTGTCCTTGCTGCCTAACATCTGCTGATTCCAGGATCCATGTTACTCACTTGGGAAAGCATCCACTCAACCTCTCCCAAGTCTTGCTTAGATGCCCCTTCTTTGTATATGTTTCTCTAGCAAACACACAAACAAGCAAAAAACCTAATCACATCATAGTGAATATTATTGTTGAGTTGCTTGTTCCTCCCATTAAATGACTTACCGAAGTAAAACTCAAATTAAATTTGCCTGTTCATCATTGGATCACATTTGCCTTGGAAATCGGTTAACCTGTCTGTCCTTCTATTTCCTCAGGATGGTGATGAATGATGTCTACTTCATTGAATTAAGGAGCTTCCCTAGTGGCTCAGATGGTAAAGTATCTGCCTGCAATGCAGGAGACCTGGGTTGGATCCCTGAGTTGGGAAGATCTCCTAGAGAAGGAAATGGCAACCCACTCCAGAAGTACTCTTGCCTGGAAAATCCCATGGACAGAGGAGCCTGGTAGGCTACAATCCATGCGGTTGCAAAGAGTCAGACACAACTGAATGATTTCACTTTCTATTTTTTTCTTTCATTTCATTAAATAAGAAAAGACACATAAAGCAGGTATTGCCTGACACATAATAATTCCTTAGCAAATGGCAATAAATATAATTTTTTAAATATAGAGACACTTTGTGATATTTCATTAGAAAGGCAGGACAATTATATTAAATATTAGCTTAAAATGATGTCTGATATGTTTAATATGAAATACAAATTTCATTTTGACAGTGACAAATTCAAGAAATGCAGAGAAAGGATGACACTGAGAGAGAGCAAAGGGGAGAGGTAAAGCAGGAAGAATAAAAGCAGAAATTTGAAGAAGTTGGCCTTCTTATGAGCCTGCAGGACCCTATCATCCTGTGCAAAGGTCCTGTGGCCAGGGCAGCCCAATTCAGCTTTCTGTGGGAAAGAGGAATCTACCAAGGTAGAATAAGAAATTCATAGGGCTTATTCTAATATGGAATATTCTATATTATTTAGGGAAACCCCATTTAACTCCTGGGAAAAAATTCAATGTATTTGCCTACTAAATCTTACATTTTTTTAAAAAAGATTAAAAGACATGTATTTCACAACAGATGAAAGATAAACTTTACCAAAAATGTCTAAACTGACCATTTTAAACTCATTCACACTAAAGTAGAACTAGTCAGTCAGCAAGATGTTTGGCTATTGTTAGATTTTTCCCATTTTCCTTTCTAGAGGCAGATAGAGAACAGGACAATTTTAGTTACATCAGAAGTTGATGTATGCAGCTAAGTCTCTTTGTCTACCTTGAGGGGAGGCAGGGTGGCAGCAACAGTCAATACAAGGTATAATTCAAAGGGGCCTCCCAGTTGGCTCAGCGGTAAAGAGTCTACCAGCTTTGCACGAGATGCAGGTTTGATCCTTTTGCAGGGAAGATCCTCTGAAGAAGGAAATGGCAACTTATTCCAGTATTCTTGCCTGGGAAATCCCATGGACAGAGGAACCTGGTGGATTACAGTCCATGGGGTCACAAAAGAGTCGGACATGATAGCATGATTTAGCGACTAAACAAAAACATAATCCAAAGACTTCCTAAATTTAGTTTCGGGCAGCAGATAGAGTGAATATTTTGTTTAAAGGTGTTTTTGTCTTACAAAACTTTGAATTCATAAAGTTCTGCTTCACATATTAATATTTTAGTGAACATATATCATTGTTTCGTGTAGAATCTCAGTTCCTATGGGAGTTCTTAATCTTGAAGTTGTGTACATAGGAAGCTGCCCTCCAAGAAGCTGGCAACTTAACAGCAGAAACTACAGTGGGCTAAGTGAAGGAGGGGTTCCATCCACCTGAAAATCCATGCTTTTGTGGGGGCTAGACAACCTCCCCTCCAGAAGAAATTGTGGGTAAGAAAGTAGGAAAGCTGAGCCAAGCCACAGTAAGGTTCTCCAGTGTGATAACCCAACACTTAGAAGGCTTTCACGGTACATACATATATTCTTTGTGGATGTATGTGTGAGTATGTGTATATATGTAAATATATGTGTGTGTGTATATATATACACTTACATTATATATATATTTAAAATGATATCAATTACAGACTTTTTCTTATGTGACCAGCAAAATAGGGGAAAAAGTTCTTATTGTAAAGTAATTTGGCTTATGAGTACTAACCATTTGACAGACAGAATGCTAAGCACTGCTTTCATATCCTTTTGCATCTGCATAATAACTTTGAGACAGTCATTGTTAAAACTCATAGCCCTATCATATTTTTAAAATTTCTTTCACTTCCTAAAAACAATACTCTCTTTAACCTTGAATCTACCCTTTGTCCTTGCTGCCTAACATCTGCTGATTCCAGGATCCATGTTACTCACTTGGGAAAGCATCCACTCAACCTCTCCCAAGTCTTGCTTAGATGCCCCTTCTTTGTATATGTTTCTCTAGCAAACACACAAACAAGCAAAAAACCTAATCACATCATAGTGAATATTATTGTTGAGTTGCTTGTTCCTCCCATTAAATGACTTACCGAAGTAAAACTCAAATTAAATTTGCCTGTTCATCATTGGATCACATTTGCCTTGGAAATCGGTTAACCTGTCTGTCCTTCTATTTCCTCAGGATGGTGATGAATGATGTCTACTTCATTGAATTAAGGAGCTTCCCTAGTGGCTCAGATGGTAAAGTATCTGCCTGCAATGCAGGAGACCTGGGTTGGATCCCTGAGTTGGGAAGATCTCCTAGAGAAGGAAATGGCAACCCACTCCAGAAGTACTCTTGCCTGGAAAATCCCATGGACAGAGGAGCCTGGTAGGCTACAATCCATGCGGTTGCAAAGAGTCAGACACAACTGAATGATTTCACTTTCTATTTTTTTCTTTCATTTCATTAAATAAGAAAAGACACATAAAGCAGGTATTGCCTGACACATAATAATTCCTTAGCAAATGGCAATAAATATAATTTTTTAAATATAGAGACACTTTGTGATATTTCATTAGAAAGGCAGGACAATTATATTAAATATTAGCTTAAAATGATGTCTGATATGTTTAATATGAAATACAAATTTCATTTTGACAGTGACAAATTCAAGAAATGCAGAGAAAGGATGACACTGAGAGAGAGCAAAGGGGAGAGGTAAAGCAGGAAGAATAAAAGCAGAAATTTGAAGAAGTTGGCCTTCTTATGAGCCTGCAGGACCCTATCATCCTGTGCAAAGGTCCTGTGGCCAGGGCAGCCCAATTCAGCTTTCTGTGGGAAAGAGGAATCTACCAAGGTAGAATAAGAAATTCATAGGGCTTATTCTAATATGGAATATTCTATATTATTTAGGGAAACCCCATTTAACTCCTGGGAAAAAATTCAATGTATTTGCCTACTAAATCTTACATTTTTTTAAAAAAGATTAAAAGACATGTATTTCACAACAGATGAAAGATAAACTTTACCAAAAATGTCTAAACTGACCATTTTAANATATTATTTAGGGAAACCCCATTTAACTCCTGGGAAAAAATTCAATGTATTTGCCTACTAAATCTTACATTTTTTTAAAAAAGATTAAAAGACATGTATTTCACAACAGATGAAAGATAAACTTTACCAAAAATGTCTAAACTGACCATTTTAAACTCATTCACACTAAAGTAGAACTAGTCAGTCAGCAAGATGTTTGGCTATTGTTAGATTTTTCCCATTTTCCTTTCTAGAGGCAGATAGAGAACAGGACAATTTTAGTTACATCAGAAGTTGATGTATGCAGCTAAGTCTCTTTGTCTACCTTGAGGGGAGGCAGGGTGGCAGCAACAGTCAATACAAGGTATAATTCAAAGGGGCCTCCCAGTTGGCTCAGCGGTAAAGAGTCTACCAGCTTTGCACGAGATGCAGGTTTGATCCTTTTGCAGGGAAGATCCTCTGAAGAAGGAAATGGCAACTTATTCCAGTATTCTTGCCTGGGAAATCCCATGGACAGAGGAACCTGGTGGATTACAGTCCATGGGGTCACAAAAGAGTCGGACATGATAGCATGATTTAGCGACTAAACAAAAACATAATCCAAAGACTTCCTAAATTTAGTTTCGGGCAGCAGATAGAGTGAATATTTTGTTTAAAGGTGTTTTTGTCTTACAAAACTTTGAATTCATAAAGTTCTGCTTCACATATTAATATTTTAGTGAACATATATCATTGTTTCGTGTAGAATCTCAGTTCCTATGGGAGTTCTTAATCTTGAAGTTGTGTACATAGGAAGCTGCCCTCCAAGAAGCTGGCAACTTAACAGCAGAAACTACAGTGGGCTAAGTGAAGGAGGGGTTCCATCCACCTGAAAATCCATGCTTTTGTGGGGGCTAGACAACCTCCCCTCAAGAAGAAATTGTGGGTAAGAAAGTAGGAAAGCTGAGCCAAGCCACAGTAAGGTTCTCCAGTGTGATAACCCAACACTTAGAAGGCTTTCACGGTACATACATATATTCTTTGTGGATGTATGTGTGAGTATGTGTATATATGTAAATATATGTGTGTGTGTATATATATACACTTACATTATATATATATTTAAAATGATATCAATTACAGACTTTTTCTTATGTGACCAGCAAAATAGGGGAAAAAGTTCTTATTGTAAAGTAATTTGGCTTATGAGTACTAACCATTTGACAGACAGAATGCTAAGCACTGCTTTCATATCCTTTTGCATCTGCATAATAACTTTGAGACAGTCATTGTTATTCTTATCTTACTACATAGAAATTGAGGTTCATAGAGATTAACTAAATAGCCCAAGGTGACACAGCCTACATGGCAGAATCAAAAGTCTTGCCCAAATTTCTTAGGCTTAAAGATGAGATTGTAGCCCCCAACCACAGCACAGATGACTCTCCTTTAGTCTCCAAGTGAATGACCACTGTTACAGAAGTACCTGGCTTAGAATATACACAAACACAGGCAAAGGCAAGAAAAGGTCCGGGATGATACCTCTTCAACTCCAAAGGAATAAACGAAGTCAAGTTTTGACTATGCAGAAAACACCCCCAAACTGTAAAGAATGCTTTTCCCTTTTAAAGCTGCCCTCGTGGTATCAGGCTGCTAAGTATTTCCTTGCTGGAAGACATTACATAACCTTGCAGACCATCCCAGTGCTTCCCACTCCCCTCACACTCAACAACCCCCAAGACTTCAGCATTCTATTTGCTTTCTCTTTTTAAGAAAATACTCCCCAGATGCAAAGATAATATCAAACAAAAATAGCTTTTTAGTTCATTAAAAGATCACTTCAGGCCAGAACAGTATTCTTACCACTTCATCTTGTTTTCATGTCAAACATATTAGTTGAAAAACAATTTTCAGTCATTGAGTTTCCCAAATTCCCACTCCCAAAACATATCCCAAGTATTTATCTCCCATGAAATTCTGTATTAGCAGAGTAAGTTACTTCAGGTACATTGAATGATGATCTCTCAGGCATTTAAAGTAATGTAAGCAAAACTAAAAGTACAACCTTCAAATTTCCGAGAACTTTATAGCTCCATTTTCCCTCTATTTTATAACACTGAATGAAAGGAAACAAATATATGACTATCGAATCAAGACAATATTCTTCAGAGACAAATGTAAAAACAGGAAGTTGATCTCCATAAAATTAAGAAGTTACATAGCATTCTGTGGTACAGCTCAGACTTTAAATTGCTTGTGAGTTACTGGAGGATCTTGTTACGTTTGAGATTCCATTTCTGAAATTCTGCATATCTAACAAACTCACAGTGGATCCTGCTGCTGCTGGTCTAGGTACCAAACTTTGAAGAGCAAGAGCCTGGTTATGTAAGAAGTGGCTCTTGAATTAAATAGCCTGAGTTCATAGCTGGCTTGCAACTTAACTCCATTGTGATTTTAGATGCTTTATATAACCCTCTCCCTGTTCAAAACTGCCAGTAAGGCAGGGCTAATCAGAATGTTGTTTTATAAAACAATGTATGTGAAACATTTATCATAGTGTTTGGTAAGTAAGAGATAATTAGAAGAAGAAGCAGGAGGAGGAGTGAGTGAAGAATTAGTGTATTTCCTTTTAATGTGACTGTTTAACAGGTGCAGAGGGACAAGTTCTCAGCCTTATGGAAATAATGGAATTGTGTGTATGTTCACTGTCTCACAACTGTCTCATTATATGTGCATATACATTCACTATTTCACAACTATATATATATATATATATATATATATATATGTAGGAAATGGCAACCCGCTCCAATAGTCCTGCCTGGAAAATTCCATGGACAGAGGAGCTTGGTGGGCTATAGTCCATGGGGCCACAAAGAGTGGCACAGAACTGAGCACGTGCTCACACACACGTAGTTTTAGTGCTGACTCACATATTTACTTTCTCCAAAATAAATGAGAATACATGATAAAATGATGAGCACTCCTCGGGATCTAAAGAGCAGATATGAATTGGTCACTGAGTGTGAGCTTCTTGACCAAGCTCATAACAATAAGCTCAAAGTTGAAGTTGAGTCACTCAGTCGTGCCCACTCTTTGCAACCCCATGGCCTGCAGTACGCCAGGCTTCTCTGTTCATCACCAGCTCCCAAAGCTTACTCAAACTCATGTCCATCGAGTCAGTGATGCCATCCAGTCATCTCATCTGTCAGCCCCTTCTCCCACCTTCAATCTTTCCCAGCATCAGGGTCTTTTCTAGCGAGTTAGTTCTTTGCATCAGGTGGCCGAAGTATTGGAGTTTCAGCTTCAGCATAACCCTAAAACTGGCTAAAAATCCAGGAGACTCAGGGAAGCCCTGAGCTCATGAAGCAGCTAACACAGGACTAATTCGACTACTGAAAAGCTACTGAGAAATTTCAATGGCCACTTGGAACTAATTTTCCAGCCAGAGGAACTTCTGGTCAGCTAGGGATGATAAAAGGTTTTTCCAGGGAAGTAAAAGTTAACTTGACTAGTAGGAAGAGAAAACCGCATGTTCAAAGGTCAGATAATAATGTGGAGCATGGTGGGAAAGAATTTATGGAAGAAGGTAAACTTTCTGGGAGAGCAAATGGCAAGAGGCTACATGGCAAGAAATGAAGGTAGATACTGGGGCAATGCCAGAATGGCTGACCTGGAGTCCATAGAAAGAGATTTGTCTTGCTCTTAAGAACAAGCATTGACATGATCAGATTTCAAAACATCACACTATATTCAGTATGATGTAAGGTCTGGAATGAGACCAGAGCTGATACTGATCAGTTGGAAGACTATTAGCAACCATTGAAAACAATGATAGTAGAATGGGAGAGGGGGATGGAGGTACATAGGCACTGAAGTGAATCAAGAAGGTAAGGTTGTCATTTTAGAAATAGGTATGATAAATTAACCATTCAGCAGCTTAGAGTATGTCTTCTTTCAATCCTGCCACCCTCTTGCTAATAAAATTTCAGAGTTGTCATAGTTCTGAGAACAACACTGTAAGTCAAATATCATCAAGTACAATATATCAAGTATAATTTCCCAAATATTTTCATAAGAGGGAATTGTGTTCTAACCAAGAGGTTGATATGCAAAGATTTAAAAGCCAGACCGCACATGTCGCATTTAATCAACTGTAACTTGGTATGTGAGTACCTTGTATAAATGAAAACCATTTTGTCAAGAGGCAATGTCTGAGTCTGCAGACCGGATTGAACCTCCACAGTAACGTGAGTCATCACAGGGTTTAGCCATCTGAAACCTGAAACCCAAGAATCAAATCTTATGAACTGAAACACATTGGGAGTCAATAGGTCAATGTAGTGTTGCGCTATTTGCTGTAACGACACTAAGCAATCACACGGATGGATTGGCAGAGCAACCTTCATGTGAATCACCATTGTAGCATCACCCTGAGTTCATTTTTAGTTTGAACTATCTATGAAAGAGCTGGAAGAGACACCTGGCAGTACCCCTAGAGGAGATGCTGTGACTCAGGAGCAGACAATGCCAAGATGAGTGTGTATTTACTTTTATCACAGGGAGCTGGATGGCAGTGCAGCCTGGGAAAGTTCCAGCGACATAACTCACCCTCGATGATGAAGAGATCAGTGCTTCAGAGAAAAGAACACAGGCTTTGAAGCCGGACTAGATAAACGTGTCTTTGCATTGAAGTACTTACACTTTCTGGCTTTGCGAGCTTGGGAAAGAGAGACAAACCACATTTTCTCCCTGTGAAATAATCATGACTGATTTATACTACATGTGAAGACTGAACCGCCAACATACAAAAAGCACCCAGAAAGGCGACACATTCGTCACACAGAAGGGTTCATAAACATGTGTTCTTTTGTTCATTTTTCAGTGAGTGCTTCAGGACTTTAGTGTCCATAAGAAACCCCTAGAGTGTTTGTAATAATGTAGGTTCATAGTCTCCACTTCCCAGTATTTCTGACTTGCAGATCTAGAGTCGTTCTCAGAAATGTATATCCCAAGGCACACCAGTGACTGATGCAGTTGATACACGGACTAGTGACTTCATGTTGAGAGTGTTATAAGAGAGCTGAGACAGTTATTCTGGGACACAAAGGGGCAATCCTGGAACCACTACAAGAAAAGGATGGAATTCTGACTCAAAGTACATTACAAAAAAATGACTCAAGTTTCCTGGAGTGGTTCAAAATCTCCATAGGAAAGAAGGTTTCCTTACCTGAGGCCAAATGCAGGATATTTCTCAGAAACAAATGTCAGTGACTGGAGAGCATTCTGCCAAGTAACCTAAAATTTAAGGCAAAATCATAAGATCATCCTAATAACTAAGAATGTTTGATTTTCAAAGGTTAACTCTTATTTTAGCTCAGTGAGTTTTTAGGGGAAAATGAATCCATTATTTCTATATGCAAATTCATTTTCTATGTTTTATTTCCCCTGCTTTGCTATCTCAGAATCCCTAAGGAGCAAAGTCAGTTTCTGCTTATTATCCCCTCACTTAACATTTCTTTTGCTCAGTTCGGTGCACAGAACTCTCTCATTAAGAATGAGTCAATCAACCTTCTCCATACAGGATGTAGTATTTTATACTGTGTTCAAACACAGCAGCAAGTACAACAACATTTTACCTGATTTCCAAAAACTGTTCATCTCCCTAAGCAAGCTCAATTCATTTACCTTGGCAGCCAAATACCCCCTCCAGCAGAGGTGAGTGAACCAGCTAGTCTCATTCCCAAGTAGCTTTCCACTCATCTGCTAGCCTTGTTCTTCTAGATGTGTGAATGCATTAAATTACGTGGGGTTCAGTGGTGATAAATCACAGCTCTGCACACCTGATTTCCACTGAAGCTGCTGACAAGAAAACTTCATAAAAGAAGATCACTCAAGATAATAATCTTATTCCAGATATGATCTGTGGGGGAGCCAGAAGCTATAAAGGGGAGAAAAAGAGGAGAGGAAGATGTGACCAGTCAGCATGAATTGAAAATAACAAAAAAGAAAAAGAAACAATTGATTTAGGCTCCTTCATTTAAAGTAGCTTTAGTATATGAGAGAATGAGAAAAGAATTCCCCCAATCACAAATCTTTGGGAACAAAACTAACCTGGGCTTTGTAAATAGGAATTTAAGACTTAGGAGACAAATAGTTTTAAAGTTGCTAATCATTGCTTTCACATTCGAGGACTCTTTAAAACGAAAAAAAAAAAAATCTCTATATATTTAGGTCTTTTTAGAGCCCCAGAGAGAAATCAAGGAACTGGTAATCAGCACTTTTAAGATTAAATTCTAAGTGCCCCCAGACAATCAGAAAATGGAACTTTCTTCTCTTCAAAGGTTCATGTAGTATGTGACTTGACTGAATGCAATCAGGTAGAGAACGTAAAAGAAAAGACCTGATTCTGAGTTAAGACCAAATTTCAGAGGTACAGGGGGAAAGGCAGACCCCAGAAAATGGGAGAGACAAAATCATCAATCTATCTCTCACAAGATTTTAAGACAGTGTATTTTCCCATGTCTACAGTCTTTGTAGCTGCAAGAAAAGCAAATAAATTAAGGGATGGTTTGTTTTAGAAAAAGTATTAATGAAGAGTTTCTCAGGGTCTCTTGTAAATAAGTGGTTCTTATATAGTACACTCTATGCTAAAATATGTTCTATGTGGGTTTCCCTGTCACATCTAACACCTAAAGATTCACCTGTCTTCTGGTTTCTATAGAAAACCCCCTAATGTGCCCAAATTTTAATCATTAAGGAACTCATCTTGTGAAGGAGAAAAGAAAGTTCTTGAAAGTTTTTCATGCACTTCTCCTTAAAATAGTTCTGAAAGACTTAGAATGAAATATAATATTCATTTGGCAAAAAGTCATGAATTAGCAACTCTCCCAGCCTCTCTACTTTCTCGGTTTGAGGCGGCTTCCTCGTGAAGACTGACTGTACTGTCTGACACCATCAACACATCCAGCTGTGCTCCCTAAAGCTGAGACAGCCCTCCCCACAGCAGGCCTTTTCTTGGCACCCTTAGGGATGGATACAGGTGGAAAGCACATGTTGAATTCAGTTTCCACTTATCACTGACCTAAGCACCACATCTACCCCTCATCACTAGGGTTATCAAGCCACTTAGTGCACAGTGTGTGTTTATTTCATCACCAACCCTGCTGATGCTGCTAAGTCGCTTCAGTCGTATCCGACTCTGTGCGACCCCATAGATGGCAGCCCACCAGGCTCCGCCGCCCCTGGGATTCTCCAGGCAAGAACACTGGAGTGGGTTGCCATTTCCTTCTCCAACGCATGAAAGTGAAAAGTAAAAGTGAAGTCACTGAGTCGTGTCCAACTCTAGGAGAACGTATAATGCGTCTAAATTTCATACTTTCACATGCTCAACTCTCCAGGTTCAGTAGCAACTACTTTGCTACTTAGTTCACTGTGATTTTGTGAACTAGGTATGGTAACAAGGCCAACTAGATATATGCCCACTTAGCCCTGTCCATTCTCTGTCTAATAGTATGACTTCTACTATCCCTAAAGGAGAACGTATAATGCGTCTAAATTTCATACTTTCACATGCTCAACCCTCCAGGTTCAGTAGCAACTACTTTGCTACTTAGTTCACTGTGATTTTGTGAACTAGGTATGGTAACAAGGCCAACTAGATATATGCCCACTTAGCCCTGTCCATTCTCTGTCTAATAGTATGACTTCTACTATCCCTATGCCGAAGACCCACATGGTCCTAAATTTTCACAACTTTAAATACCAGCTTAAGCCACAAAGCTACCCACAACCTGTAATACCCTCTTGCTCAGCCTCTTCTGCCCTTCCAACAACAACAAACAACAACAAATGTCTATGTCAGTTGCTGCAGTCTTATTCTACCAATTAGAGTTCTGCGAATGAGGCATATGGTTCCGTATCGCTGTTCCTTTGAAAGTTTTTCTCTCTGTTTATAAAGCTAACTCCAGCATGTCCCTCAAAACTCTACTCAGGCATAGAATTTTGTGCAAGCTTTCCTAGGTCCCTCATTCCCAAATCTCTCTCACCTCTGTGCCCCAAAGCTCTGTGTGCACAAGTCTATAGTAACCTTTTCACTGTTTGTTTACTGGTCTGTCACCCTCAAGCAATTTGAGTTATTGATTTATCAGCATGTTGCCATTTTAGAAAAGTTCTTTCTGCATCTGCTTCCATGCTAAATACCCAGATCTCTGTTGTAGCATTTACTTCTTTAAAGTCAGAGATAAAATTTTCTCTATTTTGCCAAATGGGAAAGCACACTCAGACCGAAAACAAATGATTTGCTCAAGGCCAGTTCAGTTAGTTCAGTTCAGTCGCTCAGTCGTGTCTGACTCTTTGCGACCCCATGAATCACAGCACACCAGGCCTCCCTATTCATCACCATCTCCTGGAGTTCACTCAGACTCACGTCCATCGAGTCTGTGATGCCATCCAGCCATCTCATCCTCGATCATCCACTTCTCCTCCTGCCTCCAATCCTTCCCAGCATCAGAGTCTTCTCCAATGAGTCAATTCTTCTCATGAGGTGGTCAAAGTATTGGAGTTTCAGCTTTAGCATCATTCCTCCCAAACAACTAGTAAATAGAGGAGCAAAGAGTTGAACCTCCAAAGTTTTCAGTCTTTGCCAATTTCCAATACTGGTTCTCTGTCGTCGACAGTGGCAATGCTTAACACTTGTTAAATTACTGATAGGAGTGAGTGAATGCCACTATTGATTCAGTGCAATTGTTTAGATTAGGAAAGGTGCTTGACCAGAGCTGGGCCAATCAGATTCTCTCTCCCAAGAGTTTGCAATTTGACTAAATTCTTGTTATGTTCCTCTACAGTACTAAGCTGGAAAACTTATTCATTCAGTGACAAACTGGGCAACTAGCTCACAATCTCTCCTTCAAAACTCGCCATCCTCCTGGGAGAATCTGGATATCTCATCCAATATGCTGACATCTCACTTCCTTGAAGCCTCAACAGACATCTCCTTGTATCTTGACACCCTTTCCCTGAAAACTGACCCTAATCTGCAAGGCTGACCCCACAAAGTCAGGTTATGAGGATCTAACACATTTCATAGACATCCTCCCAGAAAGTCGCTCAGTCGTGACCAACTCTTTGCCACCCCATGGACTGTAGCCTACCAGGCTCTTCTGTCCATGGGATTTTCCAGGCAAGAATACTGGAGTGGGTTGCCATTTCCTTCTCCAGGGGATCTTCCCAACCCAGGAATTGAACCCGGGTCTCCCGCATTATAGGCAGACGCTTAGTTGTTTGAATTAGAAGCCTCAACAGACATCTCCACAGACCTCTACTTGTATCTTGACACCCTTTCCCTGAGAACTGACCCTAATTTGCAAGGCTGACCCCAGGAAGTCAGGTTAAGAGTATATAACACATTTCACAGACATAGTTGATTGAATTAGGAAACATACTAGACCCAATTGCACCAGTTAGATTCTCTGTTCCAAGAATTTAGAATTGGGCTGGTCAACTGAACAGAGAAAACATTTAAACTCTGAACATGAGAAGTGGCCTGGTTTGTTCCTGTACATGTCAAGCAGTGAAATCTAGTGTAGAAAGAAAATACTGAAGTGGATACATAAAGAGGAAGCAAAAAAGATACAGAATATCACTTGAATAAATGAGATGGTTGGATGGCATCACCCAATGAATGGACATGAGTTTGGGTAAGCTCTGGGAGCTGGTGATGGGCAGGCAGGCCTGATGTGCTGTAGTCAATGCATTGCAAACAGTTGGACATGACTGAGCGCCTGAACTGAACTGACTGATCACTTCATTTTTTTATGTTTTATGCTTACTTTTACAGCATGGCTTATTTCCAGGCTTCCTTTTAGTTTGTTCCATGAACTACCCATATATATACATACATACATATATATGTACATGCCAGAAAATTTGGAAAATTCAGCAGCGGCCACAGGACTGGAAAAGGTCAGTTTTCATTTGAGTTCCAAAGAAAAGCAATGTCAAAGAATGCTCAAACTACCACACAATTGCACTCATCTCACACACTAGCAAAGTAGTGCTCACAATTCTCCAAGGAAGGCTTCAACAATATGACCATGATGTTCAAGCTGGATTTAGAAAAGGCAGAGAAACCATTGATAAAATTGCCAACATCCATTAGATCATTGAAAAAGTAAGAGAAAAACATCTATTTCTACTTTATTGACTACACCAAAGCCTTTGACTGTGTGGATCACAACAAACTGTGGAAAATTCTAAAAGAGATGGGAATACCAGACCACCTGACCTGCCTCCTGAGAAATCTGTATGCAGGTCAAGAAGCAACAGTTAGAACTGGACATGGAACAATATACTGGCTCCAAATTGGGAAAGGAGTACATCAAGGCTATAGATTGTCACCCTGCTTATTTAACTTATATGTAGATTACATCATGAGAAATGCTGAATTGGATGAAGCACAAGCTGGAATCAAGATTTCAAGAGAAATATCAATAACCTCAAATATGCAGATGATACAAACTTTATGGCAGAAAGTGAAGATCTAAAAAGCCTCTTGATGACTGTGAAAGAGGAGAGTGAAAAAGTTGGCTTAAAACTCAGCATTCAGAAATCTAAGATCATGGCAACTGATGCCATCACTTCATGACAAATAGATGGAGAAACAATGGAAACAGTGACAGACTTTATTTTTTGGGCTCCAAAATCACTGCCGATGGTGACTGCAGCCATGAAATTAAAAGATGCTTGCTCCTTGGAAGAGAAGTTATGACCACCCTAAACAACACATTGAAAAGCAGAGACATTACTTTGCCAACAAAAGTCCATCTAGTCAAAGCTATGGTTTTTCCAGGAATCATGTATGGATGTGAGAGTTGGAATATAAAGAAAGCTGAGCACCAAAGAATTGATGCTTTTGAACTGTGGTGTTGGAGAAGACTCTTGAGAGTCCCTTGGACAGCAAGGAGATCCAACCAGTGCATCCTAAAGGAAATCAGTCCTGAATATTCTTTGGAAGGACTGATGTTGAAGCTGAAACTCCAATACTTTGGCTACCTGAGGCAAATAACTGACTCATTGGAAAAAAAACCCTGATGTTGGGGAAGATTGAAGGTGGGAGGAGAAGGGGATGACAGAGGATGAGATGGTTGCATCACCAACTCAATGGACATGAGTTTTAGTAAGCTCCAAGAGTTGGTGATAGACATGTAAGCCTGGCGTGCTGCAGTCCATGGGATTGCAAAGAGTCGGGCACAACTGAGGGACACAACTGAACTGATATATATCAGTTCGGCCTATATATGTATATATATACTACATCTCACAAATTTTCTTTATTGTTTTGAGTTACTTGGAGAGTTTTAAGATAACTCTTTATTCCGGGTACCTTTACCTTCTCCATCACTTTTATTCAATCACAGGACTTTGGGAGCACCTCAAATAGCTCTACTGTTACAGAACCAAACTTGGGCCCATGCACCTGCATGTAGTAAAGCTCATCTACTGCCACTTGTAGCTATTGTTCAGTCAGTTGTGTTCAACTCATTTCCAACCCCATGGACTGCAGACCTCCAGTCTTCTCTGTCCATGGGATTTCCCAGGCAAGAATACTAGAATAGGTTGCCATTTCCTTTTCCAGGGGCTCTTCCTGACCCAGGGTTCGAACCCACATCCCCTGCATTGCAGGTAAGTTCTTTACCACTGAGCCACAGGGAAGCCTCTAGCAAACTAATATAACACCTCTAAATGTGCTTCAGGAGAGTGTATTTGTGGCTTCTGCCATTTAAGGAACAGAGTGATAAATAACAATTGGGATACCTACTTTTCAGTATATAAACTCAATTTCTCTGCTTCTAGTCCTGTACTTCACTATCAACACACCCAAATGTGCACATGCATGCATGCGCACACACACACACACACACACACACTCATGTATCTTATTGTGTCAGGTGTCCTGACATTTTTATTTAATTTCCTCAGAGAAAAAGTCCCCCGGATAGCTGTGGGAGACTCTCCTGACTTTGATGACTGAGGCTGTGGATCATCAACTGCAAGTCCTCCATTCGGAGATCTTCAAGAGCCCTCTCTTTTCTTCCTATGCCGGCTCTTTACTTTCTATGGTACATGGTTTGTCTAAGACCTGAAACTCTATGAAGGGTCTTGAGTCTTTTATATGTACTGAAAATTCAGCAAGCGATGTTGATATCTCCTTCTGCAATAGTCTAGTTTCTAAATTTCTATGCATCATAAATGACTGATCATTTCTCTGTTTTGTGGTTTTCAAAAGTGTGTGGAATACTCATTGTCACCATTGTGGATATATATATATATATATATATATATANTCTTTGGAAGGACTGATGTTGAAGCTGAAACTCCAATACTTTGGCTACCTGAGGCAAATAACTGACTCATTGGAAAAAAAACCCTGATGTTGGGGAAGATTGAAGGTGGGAGGAGAAGGGGATGACAGAGGATGAGATGGTTGCATCACCAACTCAATGGACATGAGTTTTAGTAAGCTCCAAGAGTTGGTGATAGACATGTAAGCCTGGCGTGCTGCAGTCCATGGGATTGCAAAGAGTCGGGCACAGCTGAGGGACACAACTGAACTGATATATATCAGTTCAGTCTATATATGTATATATATACTACATCTCACAAATTTTCTTTATTGTTTTGAGTTACTTGGAGAGTTTTAAGATAACTCTTTATTCCGGGTACCTTTACCTTCTCCATCACTTTTATTCAATCACAGGACTTTGGGAGCACCTCAAATAGCTCTACTGTTACAGAACCAAACTTGGGCCCATGCACCTGCATGTAGTAAAGCTCATCTACTGCCACTTGTAGCTATTGTTCAGTCAGTTGTGTTCAACTCATTTCCAACCCCATGGACTGCAGACCTCCAGTCTTCTCTGTCCATGGGATTTCCCAGGCAAGAATACTAGAATAGGTTGCCATTTCCTTTTCCAGGGGCTCTTCCTGACCCAGGGTTCGAACCCACATCCCCTGCATTGCAGGTAAGTTCTTTACCACTGAGCCACAGGGAAGCCTCTAGCAAACTAATATAACACCTCTAAATGTGCTTCAGGAGAGTGTATTTGTGGCTTCTGCCATTTAAGGAACAGAGTGATAAATAACAATTGGGATACCTACTTTTTAGTATATAAACTCAATTTCTCTGCTTCTAGTCCTGTACTTCACTATCAACACACCCAAATGTGCACATGCATGCATGCGCACACACACACACACACACACACACACACACTCATGTATCTTATTGTGTCAGGTGTCCTGATATTTTTATTTAATTTCCTCAGAGAAAAAGTCCCCTGGATAGCTGTGGGAGACTCTCCTGACTTTGATGACTGAGGCTGTGGATCATCAACTGCAAGTCCTCCATTCAGAGATCTTCAAGAGCCCTCTCTTTTCTTCCTATGCCGGCTCTTTACTTTCTATGGTACATGGTTTGTCTAAGACCTGAAACTCTATGAAGGGTCTTGAGTCTTTTATATGTACTGAAAATTCAGCAAGCGATGTTGATATCTCCTTCTGCAATAGTCTAGTTTCTAAATTTCTATGCATCATAAATGACTGATCATTTCTCTGTTTTGTGGTTTTCAAAAGTGTGTGGAATACTCATTGTCACCATTGTGGATATATATATATATATATATATATGTACGTATGTTTCTTAATTTTTTAATTCTCATCATAACTGGCTTTCTGGAAGTGTGGAGGTAAGTATGCATGAACAATTTATTTTTCTCTCAACAAAACTCGACCAGCCTTTAAATATGTTCCTAAATTTGTACCTCTCTAATTCCACATTTCCTTTTAACTACTGTTCAGTCAGCCTCCTTCTCAGACTTCAAATTATTTATACTCCTTATCTCTATCTCATTACCTCTCCCTTCATCCTCACTCATCTCATCTAGCTTCTCCCCCTACACAGGCTCCATTAAAAGTCCCTGAATCATGTCGCTAAGATTTCAGCATCATTGTGTCCTGTAGACACTACACAGCTGACCGCTCATCATCACTGTTTGGATGCTCATCCTCTGCTTCTTGTCGCATTCTCTCCTGTTGCTTCTCATGACACTTCATCCTCATAACTTGTCTTCTGCCTTTAAGGTTATGCACTCTCAGCCTTCTTCATGGGCTTCATATCCTCTGTTGTTGTTGTGTTAGTCACTCAGTCGTGTCCTACTCTTTGCAACCCCATGGACTGTGGCCCACCAGGCTCCTCTGTCTATGGGGATTCTCCAGGCAAGAATACTGGAGTGAGTAGCCATTTCCTTCTCCAGGGGCTCTTCCTGACCCAGGGATTGAACCCGGGTCTCCTACATTGCGGGCAGACTTTTTACTGTTAGGAGCCACCAGAGAAGCCTCCTGTTACTGAAATTTAAATGCTGGGCTTTCCCAAGGTAGTCTCCTGTACCTGAACATTACCTCTGAGGCAAATTTCTTTTCAGAGGCTACTCTTTACATGATGCTTCACTCCACTCCCATGGTTCCACTTACTGCACGTTCCCTTAGGAGTCTTAGATGTACTTCTCCAGATCACACTGGGGCTGGGACCCAAGGGTTCATATAGTTTATTACCTATTTAGCATCTCCTTACAGATTTCTCATAGGCATTTCAAACCAAATATTTAAGTCTAAAAATGGTATTGTATCAATACCACGATATGAGAGAAAAGCTAGAGTGTATAAAGGAAATAAAACAATAACCAGAAATACAGAGGCAACAGAGTATGTGTTGTCAAGGAAAGCAGAATAGACCACTAAAACGATGAATTTGTAAATCAAGGTATTATGAAGATCTTGTAAGAATCAACACTTGGAGAAAATAGGTATTAGGTTAGATAAATTTTGAAAGAAGAGTGAGAGGTTCAACACAACAGTGGTTTTGGTAGTGTAGAAGCATTTCATGAGAGTCTTTGGGAAGTAGGGAGATCAAAATGATGGCACATGGAATGAAAGATTCAGACACTAACCTTTTTCTATCTTCATGTTCTGTCCTGATACTCCTTCTGATTACAGATTTAATTCTGGTATGCTATTCATGTATAAAAAATGTATATTTTCAAGTCATTCATTCAGCATTACCAACCATCTCTCAAGATATAGTCATGTAGGGGTACAGACAAGACTCAGTTTGACTTTACACTGTTTATTTCTTAGTTTAGCCCCACCAGCTAGATCCCCAAAACTCCTGAATGAAAACCCCTACCTCTATAGGACATGAAGATGGAGAGGAAGGTCACTGGAAGGTGTGACCTCTGTGGTGCCTGAGGAACTGTTTCTTGCTCCTCTAAGGGACTCTTAGCTTTCCTCACCAGTTATTGTTGTTCAGTCGCTCAGTCATGTCCAACTCGTTGCAACCCCATAAACTGAAGCACACCAGGCTTCCCTGTCCTTCACTCTCTCCTGGAGTTTGCTCAGACTCAAGCCCATTGAGTCGATGATGCCATCAGTCATCTTATCCTCTGTCACCCCCTTGTCCTCATGCCCTCAATCTTTACCAGCACAATGGCCTTTTCCAATGAATTGGCTCTTCACATCAGATGGCCAAAATATTGGCACTTTAGCATCAGTCCTTTCAATTAATATTGAGAGTTTGTTTCCTTTAGGATTCACTGGTTTGATCTTCTTGAGAGTCTGTGGAACTCTCAAGAGTCTTCTCCAGCACCACAATTTGAAAGCATCAATTCTTTGGTGCTTAGCCTTCTTTATGGTCCAACTCTCACATCTGTATGTGACTACTGGAAACTCCCTAACCTTACTGTACCTTTGCTGGCAAAGTGATGATGTCACTGCTTTTTAATATGCTCTCTAGGTTTCTTTGGAGAAGGAAATGTCAATCCACTCCAGTATTCATGCCTAGAGAATTCCATGGACAGAGGAGCCTGGCAGGCTACAGTCCACAGGGTCGCAAAAAGTCAGACACGACTGAGTGAATATCCACACAGGTTGGTCATAGCTTTTCTTCCAAGGAGCAAGCATCTTTTAATTTCATGGCTGCAGTCACTTTCACAGCGACTTTGGAGCCCCCCAAAATAAAGTCTGCCACTGTTTCCATTTCATTGAAGTAGGTGAGACTCTGCAGAGTTTCCAGGAAAACTATTGTTAATGAACCACACTTGAGTCTGCTTGACTGACTGTCAGCAACATCAATCTATTGACCACAGACTGTGATGAGCAAAAAATACAGTGTTTATTGAAAGATGCACAACGTGGAGATGAGCAGGGAGAAAAGGCCACTCATGCGCAAAAGACCTGAGCTCCTCGTGCCTTTTGGGGAAGGGTTTTCAAAGGCAAGGCAAAGGAGAGGGTTGCAGGGTACTGATCAGCTTGTGCATATTCTTCTGATGGTTGGTGGTGAGGTAACTGGGTGGTATTTTGGGAATCTCAATCATCAATCTTCCAGTTCCAAGTGGTTTGAGATCTACATCCAGGTGTTAGCATGCAATTAACTTCTTCCATCTGCAGACAGCTCAAGGATATGGTTCAGGATTCTATCACAACCCTTGAGGAGGAACTAATGTCCCTTGACTTTGTTTTATGGCTAACTATTATTATTTTGTCCTGTTTGACTGTTTTCCTTTGTTTTTGAATTTTCTTATTTCTCCGATTAAATTTGCTCCTTGGAACTCAGGAAAGGCCTAGGAAAATAGAGCATTTTTATGAACAAGAGGAAGGGACACAAGGAGGTCTGTCCTACAGTGTTTCAGCATGAGCGCCAACATTACTCTTTTATCAGTGTTGTTGTGAAATGAACTATGCTGGTTTGATACAACAACCAATATGCTCTTTCTTCTGCAAGAAGTCTCATACCAGAGGTATACACTGAGCCTTTGTTTTCTTTCTCCTAATATTCTGATCCCCAAAGGGTATAAATGTGCTTCTCCAGGGCAACTTGTGTTGCTTCCACAACCACTTCAGGAACTTTCCAGGCGTAATCTGAAACTGGCCCCTGTCCTTGGTGAGGGAGACCAAGAAAAAGCTGTTGGTGTGTGTATTAGTCACTCAGCCATGACCAACTCTTTGCAACTCCATGGACTAGGCTCCTCTGTCCATGGAATCCTCCATGCAAGAATACTGGACTGGGTCCTCACTCCCATCTCGGGGGAGAGCTTCCCAACTCAGGGATCAAACCCAGATATCCTGCATTGCAGGCAGATTGTTGACTAGCTGAGCCACTAGGGAAGCCCAAGTCAAAGTCAGATTACTCTGTTTGATAGGTGGCAGGTTCAGTAAGCAAAGGACTTTCATGGGATGCTTGTCTTGGGCAGCTGCGGGACCAATAGATCTCTGTATATACCTGCCAGAATCTTAAAAACTTACAATGTAGGCCTTACCAGGGATCAGCCATGTGCTCAGTCCATAGCCTCATCATCACATTTCTATTTCAAAGCTGTTTCCTTGGAGCAGCTCCTGGGAGTGAGGAAGGCAAGCTGAACACACATTCCAAGAACAGAGGAGGGGTTGAGGAGCCTCCAGTTGCCTGGTTCCAGTGTGTGCATCAGTTGGCCTTCACATTTTGATTAACTCCTCCAGTAACCAGTCAGCTTACACTGTTCTACACTTTGTCATTCTGATTGTTTTTTATGTTTTTTTCCCCTGTGTCTCATCTTGGAACTGAGTTTTCAGATTGTTCCTCTTTATTTTACATGGACATTCAGTTTTGCAGGGCAAAATGGAATCTTACAAAACTCTTTCAGCCCTACCTTTTTTCAAAGAACTGATCTTTTCCCTAAGCCATCCATCTTGCCTCGTTCTCATAGTTTAGTCAGCTGCAACTTGATTATGTGTCTCTTTGGAGCTATAACTATCCATCCTTACACTAATATTGAGAAATAGAACCCATTTCATATTCCCATCTTAAAGATGACTACACTGACACTTAGTCTAGTTATTTCAGAAAATTCTTAAAAGCTAGTTAAATAAAGTACTGTCTATAAAATGTTTAGCAGATAATAACTCTTCTCACTACTTCCATACCATACCACATGGCCAGATCACAATCTCTCATCCAGATTATTTCAACAGGCTCTTCATTGAGCATCCCACAGTTTATATTTCATTCTCCCACAACAACTCATGATATTTGTAAACATAAATTTGTCATTCCACAGTCATTCCATTCAAATTCTCCAATGGTACCCCATCTCAGAGTCAAAACCAAAGTTCTGATGGTGCTCTATAAAGCTCATTTGACCTAGTCCTCTATCATGTCTCTTACTTGATCTGAAATGACTTTTCTTTCCATTACCTGCCCTTCAACATTCAGTTCAGTTCAGTTCAGTCGCTCAGTCGTGTCCGACTCTTTGCAACCCCATGAATCACAGCACGCCAGGCTTCCCTGTCCATTACCAACTCCCGGAGTTCACCCAGAGTCATGTCCATCGAGTCCGTGATGCCATCCAGCCATCTCATCCTCTGCCATTGGCCTTCTTGTTTTCACAGAGTGCAGCAAATATACAGCCACCTCAGGGCCTTTCTTCTTTGCCTAGACAGCCCCTCCCCTACCATCCCAGGTATTTGCATGCCTGGATTCATTATCTCCAGCATCACCTTTGCAGCTTACCTAGCAACCTGATTTTAAATTATAACCTTCCCATGACTCCCTGAGGGCTTTCCAGGCGATGCTAGTGGTAAAGAACATGCCTGCCAATGCAGGAGACCTAAGGGACACGGGTTCGATCCCTGGGTCAGGAAGATTCCCTGGACAAGGGCTAGGCAACCCACTCCAGTATTCTTGCCTGGAGAACCCAATAGACAGGAGAGCCTGGTGGGCTACAGGCTATAGGGTCACAAAAACTTGAATATGCCTGAAGCGACAGCTCTTATGTACGCATGACTCCCTGAACTCCCTAACTCCCTCCCTATTTAATTTTCCTCCATAATATTTTTCATTATCTGATATATTATGTGTTTTAGTTATTTTGTTTAATGTCTATATCCTAAACTCACACACATACATACACACACACACACACACCCTCATTGTAAGCCACAACATCAGGAATTTGTTTCTGTTTTGTTTTTGGTTACATCCCCAACAGATAGAAAATTGCTTGGATACCTAGTGGGTGCTCAATAAATATTTGTTGAATTAACAGTGAACAGTCTTTCCCATAGTAATAATTTCCATAGTAATATTTTCATCTTAATGAAAATAATATTAATATAAAATATTAATTTATCATATTCCCATAGTAATTTTCCCCCAAATATTAATAAATATTTGGTGCATTTGGTATTGCTATTTTTCTCTTGACATTGTACTATCGCCATTAGTATTAGCCAGAATGAGAACCCAGTTCTTCTGATGTCACATCTCAGTGATTTTCTTACTCATCCAAAAATAGTGTGGCTTAGAAGATAAAGAGAGAATAAATTATACCAGCAAAAATAAATAAATAGAAATAAAAAGCATTCCAATGTAAGAACTAATAAGTTTTCATCAAATGCACACTGAAAATATGAAGGATGCAGCAAAATTGTTAAAATATGTTCCATATCCTCCCACATTATCTTTCAAAGTAGCATGGAGGCCAGTGATGCAAATAATGATTCAGGTGTTGTTATCAAAGAATAAGAATTACATGGTTCAAGGTGCATGAATGTGTACATGCTGAGAGTATTTGCAAAGGCGTTTCATAAACTGACAGAAGGTACTGGGAGGAAAAGTGTGTAACTTCTTTCCTTAAAAGAAAATATTGAACTTTTTCCTAACTTGGGACTGGAGGTACTAAATACATTTTCACAGCAGTCAAAAATTGGGAATAACTCCCAAATCCCCTTTCTTTAATTTTGAAGGTAGTTAGATCATTCCCATAAAGATGGTTACATTAGAGTTTCCCCTAAAGATACCTCCTATCTACTAAAAGAAGTATTATTGGCCACATATCTATTGTATTTATGGTTTATGGATTGGGTTAGACAATTGCTAACTTCCTGAACATGTCCCCACATGCCTAGCTTGTGGAGACCACAGGGTTGCAATCAATGTCTGACAGTAGATAAAGGAGCTTTGCAATGTTATTCAGCCCCCATGAGCCTTCCTTTTCTCATCTGTAAATGGCTCTCATTGCATCCTTTACTTATAATGCTGTAAGGATTAAAGAGTTGATTATGTAAAGTTCCTGGCTCAGACTCTAGAAAATAGCAAGTAATGATAAATGTTAATTTCCTTTCAGTTCCCCCAGATACTCAAACCCTGGGGCTCTTGCTCAAGCTAGTCCATCTAATCACCTAATGCTATGTATTTTCCCCTTCACTGATAATAGAAAACTTTCTTTCTGAAAAATGTTCTATGCCAAAATAAGTGACAGAATTGATTGTAAAATGGCATCTAAAATGGATCATAGAAGAGAAATTTTGAAGCAGATAAGACTCAAGTAGCTAACTGACAAGTTTAGCTAGGGAGGCCCAGATCAGGATAAACAGACCGTATAAATGCTGTTATGAGATGATTAAACAAGGGTATAATGAATGACTTGATCTAGATCATGGTATACATTCCATGACTGAATTACAGCACGCCAGGCCTCCCTGTTCATCACCAACTCCTGGAGTTTACCCAAACTCATGTCCATTGTGTTGATGATGCCATCTAACCATCTCATCCTCTGTCATCCCCTTCTCCTCCTGCGTTCAATCTTCCCCAGCATCTGGGTCTTTTCAAATGAGTCAGTTCTTCTCATCAGGTGGTCAAAGTATTGGAGTTTCAGCTTCAACATCAGTCCTTCCAATGAACACCCAGGACTGATCTCCTTTAGGATGGACTGGTTGGATCTCCTCGCAGTCCAAGGGACTCTCAAGAGTCTTCTCCAACACCACAGTTCAAAAGCATCAACATCAGTCCTTCCAATGAACACCCAGGACTGATCTCCTTTAGGATGGACTGGTTGGATCTCCTTGCAGTCCAAGGGACTCTCAAGAGTCTTCTCCAACACCACAGCTCAAAAGCATCAATTCTTTGGTGCTCAGCTTTCTTCATAGTCCAAATCTCACACCCATTCATGACTACTGGAAAATCCATAGCTTTGACTAGAGGGACCTTTGTGGACAAAGTAATGTCTCTGCTTTTTAATATGCTATCTAGGTTGGTCATAACTTTCCTTCCAAGGAGTAAGCATCTTTTAATTTCATGGCTGCAGTCACCATCTGCAGTGATTTTGGAGCCCAAAAAAATAAAATCTGACACTATTTCCACTGTTTCCCCATCTATTTCCCATGAAGTGATGGGACCGGATGCCGTGATCTTAGCTTCCTGAATGTTGGGTTTTAAGTCAAATTTTTCACTTTCCTCTTTCACGTTCATCAAGAGGCTCTTTAGTTCTTCTTCACTTTCTGCCATAAAGGTGGTGTCATCTGCATATCTGAGGTGACTGACATTTCTCCCAGCAATCTTGATTCCAGCTTCTGCTTCCTCCAGCCCAATGTTTCTCATGATGTACTCTGCATAGAAGTTAAATAAGCAGGGTGACAATATACAGCCTTGATGTACTCCTTTTCTTATTTGGACCCAGTCTGTTGCTCCACGTACAGTTCTAACTGTTGCTTCCTGATCTCAAGAGGCAGGTCAGGTGGTCTGGTTATTTCTTTTCCAACCACAATTTCCTATTTTTCTAACTCAACATTTTAAGAGTTAGCATTCTCTAGGTTTTTGCCTTTTATTTTTCTCATATTCATCACTATTTAAAAAGTGACCTCATTTATCTCTCTTATGTCCTATGGTTTCAACTTTGATCTTCTTATTTCTTATACCCGTTTATCACACTAAATGCCCACAAGACAACTTGTGTGCTGAGTCTCAGTACCCTAAATTAACTTCACTTCAGCTAATCATTCACCATTCCCATCTGTCCCATACCAGAACTTGTTGACTTGTCATTTCTAAATAAGTGATTTTATCAACCATGGAAGGCTCAGCACTAGAAATTAGCTCTCTCTCCCCTTCTGTCTCTCCCCTTCTCTTTCTCCCTTTCGCTCCTCTTTTCCTTATTTCCCCTTCTCTTCTGTTCCCTCTCTCACTTTATTCATTATCCGTTCAACAGCTAAACATGACTTTTCACCTTTTCCCGAAATTACATTCCTAAAGCCAAAGAGGAAAGTCAGAGGGCCAAAGAAAACATTTTGGTTGAATTTGCCCATTAGGAATGGCTACACAAATTAAGCCTGACCATTCAAGGCTGATGAGAATCAATTCAGAAATGAATATATAAAGGAGTTATGTAAGTATCCAAAGTGGCTCCTCCTACCCCACCTTGTTCTTTGTGTCTAATTAGTCAAATCATGTAAATTGTGACACTTAAATAGTTCTCATTCCACTTGACTCGTTCTTCTCTCTTGACCATTTTCATGGGCCTTCTTGGGGCTCTTCAGTGCTGCCTAGGTTACTACAGCCCAAGGGCTCCATTGTCTCTGTCCCAGCTCTGCACTGTAGCTGGAATGATCATTCTGAAAATCCAAATTGATTCTCTTTCTTCCTTTTCAAAGCCTTCAGGGTTATGGTGGTCTTAAATGTGAAATTCAGCCTCCTGACCATATAAAGCCCTTCGTGAGCTGATACTCTATTCCCCCGTCTCAAGTCCAGTAGCTAACAATGCACCAGTCCCCCCATCTCATCTGACTCCTCTGTATCAACTTAAATATCACCTCCTCTTGGAAGTCTTTCCCAACTCCCCAAAGCTGACTTAGTTAAGTGCTCTCACTTCTGTCCCCATAAACATTTCGTGCAGATCCATTATGGCAAATATCTCACTATATTTTATATAGAGAGTCCTGACACTGAAGTCCTGAGGGCAGACTTTGTGGCTTATTTAATGTTAATTTGACATGAAAGTCCTAAGGGCACACTTCACACTAAAATCCTGAGGGGCAACCTTTGTGGCTTGTGCGCGTGTGTGTACAGTCGCTTCAGTCATGTCTGATTCTTTGCGAACCTATGGACTATAGCCCACCAGGCTCCTCTGTCCATGAGACTCTCCAGGCAAGAATACTGTAGTGGGTTGCTGCGCCCTCCTTCAGGGGAACTTCCTATCCCGGGGACTGAGCACTACTTATATCTTATGTCTCTGTCATTGGCGGTGGGTTCTTTCCCACGAGCACCACCAGGTTTTGTCACATTCAGTGTTAATTTCCTAATACTAAGCAAAGTGCCTGGTATGCAATGAGCTTTCAATAAATGCTTATTGAAAAAATACATGAACAAGTAGGTTGAATCACATGTGGCATACCTTCTCTACGTAATATTGAGGGTCTATAGTAAAAATCGTAAATATCTGTTTGCTTCCTCAAAGTGTTCTTAAAGATGTTTCTCAGGGTCTCAGAAAAACAATTCCTCTGAGTATAAGGGATTAATAGGGCCACTCAAGTCATCTAACGGAGTTTGAGCAATGAAAGGGCATCTATAGGGCAATCTAATATACTTCTTTGGAGCAAAGCCTTGTGGCATATTTTCAATGACTTAGCAATGCATTATGTATTGTCAATAATATCCAGACTGTAGCCAAGTAGTTACATGAGACTAGAGCACAAGGTCACAGGAGAGTTTATGGTGCTTGTAACTGAGCAGCATAAAGTCAATCTTCAATTCAATGAAGGAAATAACACCACTGACAGCATCACTTTCCAATATGAGACAAATAAATTGCTTTTATGATTAGAGACATGTAACAGAAGTGTCCAGTATCCAATTCACTTCCAACAATGAGTTTAGCTCTCAACTAACCCTGGCCTTCTTGGCCAAGCAGGTTATCATAAGACAGCTTAATGCCATCAGAAGCCTCTCTCTACAACCCCTCCGCTGCAATTAGTTCAACCCAAATACATGGGAGTACACGTATATGTGCATGTACACACACACATACACACACGAGCTGTGTATTATTCTGTGTCCCTGTCTGACCAAGGTTCAGTGGTATGTTCCTAATAGAAGTCTCCCTGCCTTTGAATTCATAGTCTTTTGTGCTCTCTTCTTTTTTAACACTTTCTTAGCCTCAAATATCACTTCCTTTTTGGAGACATCCAGTCCATCTTCTTCAAAATGAGTCACTCCCCGCTCCTTTCCACGTGGCCCTTTGAACAAAACTTATTGTACTACATATTTCAAAGTTATTCTAATTATTTGCTTATCTGTATCATTTTTTCTACTTGCTCGTTAACTCCTTGAGGACACAGAATATGGTGTGATGGGCCTTATGTCTCAGTACATAGAAGGATACCTGTCAAGTCTAATGTGTTCGTTATGTTGTTGAATGTATTTCACTGTATTTCAGTTCAGGTTTGCCATTATTCTTCTAAGAATACAACTTTAAAAACAAAAAATAGTCCTTTTGGGGTGGTCTATATCTTTATAATTCTAGTCTCACTCATATCTGCAAAAAGAAAGCTCACATGTTCTGTCCAAGAGCTTTATGTCTCAAGTGGAAGTCCTCCATTCCAGCCAGACTGGCCCACCACTGCTCAACATACATTAAACGCTAATCCCTACCTTGATTCATTCAATTTAAAAGGACAGTTGCACTCATCCCACATGCTAGTAAAGTAATGCTCAAAATTCTCCAAGCCAGAATTCAGCAATACATGAACCGTGTATTCAAGCTGTTCAAGCTGGTTTTAGAAAAGGCAGAGGAACCAGAGATCAAATTGCCAACATCTGCTGGATCATGGAAAAAGCAAGAGAGTTCCAGAAAAACATCTATTTCTGCTTTATTGACTATGACTCCCCAAAGCTGACTTAGTTAAGTGCTCTCACTTCTGTCCCCATAAACATTTCGTGCAGATCCATTATGGCAAATATCTCACTATATTTTATATAGAGAGTCCTGACACTGAAGTCCTGAGGGCAGACTTTGTGGCTTATTTAATGTTAATTTGACATGAAAGTCCTAAGGGCACACTTCACACTAAAATCCTGAGGGGCAACCTTTGTGGCTTGTGCGCGTGTGTGTACAGTCGCTTCAGTCATGTCTGATTCTTTGCGAACCTATGGACTATAGCCCACCAGGCTCCTCTGTCCATGAGACTCTCCAGGCAAGAATACTGTAGTGGGTTGCTGCGCCCTCCTTCAGGGGAACTTCCTATCCCGGGGACTGAGCACTACTTATATCTTATGTCTCTGTCATTGGCGGTGGGTTCTTTCCCACGAGCACCACCAGGTTTTGTCACATTCAGTGTTAATTTCCTAATACTAAGCAAAGTGCCTGGTATGCAATGAGCTTTCAATAAATGCTTATTGAAAAAATACATGAACAAGTAGGTTGAATCACATGTGGCATACCTTCTCTACGTAATATTGAGGGTCTATAGTAAAAATCGTAAATATCTGTTTGCTTCCTCAAAGTGTTCTTAAAGATGTTTCTCAGGGTCTCAGAAAAACAATTCCTCTGAGTATAAGGGATTAATAGGGCCACTCAAGTCATCTAACGGAGTTTGAGCAATGAAAGGGCATCTATAGGGCAATCTAATATACTTCTTTGGAGCAAAGCCTTGTGGCATATTTTCAATGACTTAGCAATGCATTATGTATTGTCAATAATATCCAGACTGTAGCCAAGTAGTTACATGAGACTAGAGCACAAGGTCACAGGAGAGTTTATGGTGCTTGTAACTGAGCAGCATAAAGTCAATCTTCAATTCAATGAAGGAAATAACACCACTGACAGCATCACTTTCCAATATGAGACAAATAAATTGCTTTTATGATTAGAGACATGTAACAGAAGTGTCCAGTCTCCAATTCACTTCCAGCAATGAGTTTAGCTCTCAACTAACCCTGGCCTTCATGGCCAAGCAGGTTATCATAAGACAGCATAATGCCATCAGAAGCCTCTTTCTACAACCCCTCTGCTGCAATTAGTTCAACCCAAATACATGGGAGTACACGTATATGTGCATGTACACACACACACACACACACACAAGCTGTGTATTATTCTGTGTCCCTGTCTGACCAAGGTTCAGTGGTATGTTCCTAATAGAAGTCTCCCTGCCTTTGAATTCATAGTCTTTTGTGCTCTCTTTTTTTTTTTTTAACACTTTCTTAGCCTCAAATATCACTTCCTTTTTGGAGACATCCAGTCTATCTTCTTCAAAATGAGTCACTCCCCGCTCCTTTCCACGTGGCCCTTTGAACAANCAAGGTTCAGTGGTATGTTCCTAATAGAAGTCTCCCTGCCTTTGAATTCATAGTCTTTTGTGCTCTCTTTTTTTTTTTTTAACACTTTCTTAGCCTCAAATATCACTTCCTTTTTGGAGACATCCAGTCTATCTTCTTCAAAATGAGTCACTCCCCGCTCCTTTCCACGTGGCCCTTTGAACAAAACTTATTGAACTACATATTTCAAAGTTATTCTAATTATTTGCTTATTTGTATCATTTTTTCTACTTGCTGGTTAACTCCTTGAGGACACAGAATATGATGTGATGGGCCTTATGTCTCAGTACATAGAAGGATACCTGTCAAATCTTCAGTTCAGTTCAGTTCAGTCGCTCAGTCGTGTCCGACTCTTTGCGACCCCATGAATCGCAGCACGCCAGGCCTCCCTGTCCATCACCATCTCCCAGAGTTCACTCAGACTCATGTCCATTGAGTCCATGATGCCATCCAGCCATCTCATCCTCGGTCATCCTCTTCTCCTCCTGCCTCCAATCCCTCCCAGCATCAGAGTCTTTTCCAATGAGTCAACTCTTCGCATGAGGTGGCCAAAGTACTGGAGTTTCAGCTTTAGCATCATTCCTTCCAAAGAAATCCCAGGGTTGATCTCCTTCAGAATGGACTGGTNGCTCCTTTCCACGTGGCCCTTTGAACAAAACTTATTGTACTACATATTTCAAAGTTATTCTAATTATTTGCTTATCTGTATCATTTTTTCTACTTGCTCGTTAACTCCTTGAGGACACAGAATATGGTGTGATGGGCCTTATGTCTCAGTACATAGAAGGATACCTGTCAAGTCTAATGTGTTCGTTATGTTGTTGAATGTATTTCACTGTATTTCAGTTCAGGTTTGCCATTATTCTTCTAAGAATACAACTTTAAAAACAAAAAATAGTCCTTTTGGGGTGGTCTATATCTTTATAATTCTAGTCTCACTCATATCTGCAAAAAGAAAGCTCACATGTTCTGTCCAAGAGCTTTATGTCTCAAGTGGAAGTCCTCCATTCCAGCCAGACTGGCCCACCACTGCTCAACATACATTAAACGCTAATCCCTACCTTGATTCATTCAATTTAAAAGGACAGTTGCACTCATCCCACATGCTAGTAAAGTAATGCTCAAAATTCTCCAAGCCAGAATTCAGCAATACATGAACCGTGTATTCAAGCTGTTCAAGCTGGTTTTAGAAAAGGCAGAGGAACCAGAGATCAAATTGCCAACATCTGCTGGATCATGNAGGAGAAGGGGACGACAGAGGATGAGATGGCTGGATGGCATCACGGACTCGATGGACGTGAGTCTGAGTGAACTCCGGGAGATGGTGATGGACAGGGAAGCCTGGCATGCTGCGATTCATGGAGTCGCAAAGAGTCGGACACGACTGAGCGACTGAACTGAACTGAACTGAACTTTCTCCTCTTCTGGCTTCTCTGGTGGCTCAGAGGTTAAAGCGTCTGCCTCTAATGCGGGAGACCCGGGTTCGATCCCTGGGTCAGGAAGATCCTCTGGAGAAGGAAATGGCAACCCACTCCAGTTCTTGCCTGGAGAATCCCATGGATGGAGGAGCCTGGTGGGCTACAGTCTACGGGGTCACAAAGAGTCGGACACGACTGAGCGACTTAACTTTCAACTAACTTTCTCCTCTTCTACAAGTGGCTAACATTTACTTATAATGAAAGATTCTCCAGTGTTCTTGCCTGGAGAATCCCAGGGACGGGGGAGCCTGGTGGGCCGCCGTCTATGATGTTGTACAGAGTCAGACACAACTGAAGCAACTTAGCAGCAGCGGCATGAAAGAGCCTATTGAGCTCTCACTTCCTTCATAAAGCTTTCCCAGCAAGTCCAGTCGTGACTTATCTTTTCATTCAAGGACTGGGGCCAAGGTTGTGCCTATGCCTCTCTATGTGCACAACTCCTTCATTTGTATTCCTCGCAAGATTCAGCACTTATGCATTCTTTCCTAATTACTTTTCACTTATTTTTCCCATTTTATCACCTAGCCCCCTAAAAGATGTAGGGCATTTCAATGTTTCCCTTTTATAGCATTAAGTAGATACAGATCATGTACACTGTAGCCATAAACTTTGTCCAGTGTCATACTATCTCATGAGAAACTGATTAATTTCCGAAATATGGCTAAATCTAGGAACCTTGACTACAAAGATGACATTAAAATAATTATTAGTAACTTATTTATTATGGAATAAAAATGTAAGAAAGAGATTATTAGGCCTTTGACTACTTGACAAATTAGGGAAAGGGATTCTCTTTCCTGAAGTCCTAAGTAATTTTCACAGATGGAAAATTAATATCAGTTCAGTTCTGTTAAGTCACTCAGCCATGTCCAGCTTTTTGTAACCCCATGGACTGCAGCACACCAGGCTTCCCTGTCCATCACCAACTCCTGGAGTTGCTCAAACTCATGTTCATCGAGTCCACGATGCCATCCAACCATCTCATCCTCTGTTGTCCCCTTCTCCTCCCACCTTCAATCTTTCCCAGCATCAGGGTCTTTTCCAACGAGTCAGTTCTTCACATCAACTGGCCAAAGTATAAGGGCTTTAGCTTCACCATCAGTCCTTCAGGACTGATTTCCTTTGGGTTTGACTGGTTTGATCTGCTTATAGTCCAAGGGACTCTCAAGAGTCTTCTCCAACACCACAGTTCAAAGAATCAGTTCTTTGGTGCTCAGCTTTCTTTATGATCCAACTCTCACATCCACACATGACTACTGGAAAAACCATAGCTTTATCTAGACAGATCGTTGTTGGCAAAGTAATGTCTCCGCTTTTTAATATGCTGTCTAGGTTGGTCATTGGTCATAGCTTTTCTTTCAAGGAGCAAGTGTCTTTTAATTTCATGGCTGCAGTCACCATCTGCAGTGATTTTTGAGCCCAAGAAAATAAAAGTCTCTCACTGTTTCCGTTGTTTCCCCATTTATTTGCCATAAAGTGATGGAAACGGATGACATGATCTTTGTTTTTTAAAAGTTGAGTTTTAAGCTAGATTTTCCACTCTCCTCTTTCACTTTTATCATGAGGCTCTTTAGTTCCTCTTCACTTTCTGCCATAAGGTTGGTGTCATCTGCATATCTGAGGTTATTGATGTTTCTCCCAGCAATCTTGATTCCAGCTTGTGCTTCATCCAATCCAGCATTTCTCATGATGTACTCTACATAGAAGTTAAATAAGCAGGGTGACAGTATACAGCCTTGATGTACTCCTTTCCCAATTTTGAACCAGTCTGTTGTTCGATGTCTGGTTCTAACTGTTGCTTCTTGACCTGCATCCAGAGTTCTCAGGTGGTAGGTGAGGTGGTCTGGTATTGAGAGGGTAACAGGCAGGAAGGCCAGGGGTCTGCAAATGGAGGAAATAGGCTGCAAGTGTCAAACATTTTTTATCGCTCTTAAGTGGCAAGAGGAAACAAACTAGTGATACATATATATATATATATTTTTTCCCCTTCTCTATACAAATTTAAAAAGGTTTCCCTTAAAATACTGTGTTGCCATAATTACACCTGGTTCCACCTGAAGTTGACTGTTCTCAAACCTTGAGTTAACCAATGCATTTTTCTTATCTAAATGTTTGTCTTAAGCTATGTTAATGTAGCATGCATTTACCCCAGACTCTGTCTTCAAGTCAGTTCNCCCCCTTCTCTATACAAATTTAAAAAGGTTTCTCTTAAAATACTGTGTTGCCATAATTACACCTGGTTCCACCTGAAGTTGACTATTCTCAAACCTTGAGTTAACAAATGCATTTTTCTTATCGAAATGTTTGTCTTAAGCTATGTTAATGTACTATGCATTTACCCCAGACTCTGTCTTCAAGTCAGTTCCGCCTAATGGCTCAGAACCTACTTGACAAACCGTTATGTTATACTCAGACATTGTTCCCCTAATCTATGTAAATGAAACTATTTGTATTGTAATCTGCCCTTCTACAAGATTCAAGTAAATCATTTTATGGCCTGGGATGAATCATCTGGTGCTAACATTATCCCAAAATACATCTTAAGGATGAGCTGCCTGGTGCTATTCTGAGTTTTAAGACATTTCTTTCTTACATTAACAAACTGCTGCTGCTGCTGCTGTTGCTGCGAAGTCGCTTCAGTCGTGTCCGACTCTATGCGACCCCATAGATGGCAGCCCACCAGGCTCCCCCATCCCT